>VWZE01002894.1:557010-582172 GCA_013396675.1 Eubucco bourcierii
CCCCCCCCAATATCATTTGACAAATACCCAGTCAGTTAAACCTTTGGTAGCATCTTTTGTGCTGTAAATGTGTCACCTCTTGGCAATATGCTCTATGAAAAAAGAACTTATTTCAAAGTCTAATTGATTGTAATTGTTAGTGGAAGTATTGTTATTTTGAGTGATGACGGTTGACTAATCAGGATGCAGGCCTTTATTATGGTTAGGAGAAGTCAAGGGCTGCACACAGTGGTACATAAAATCCCAACATGGTTAACTGCTTCTCATACCAGTGGTTTTCATCACTGTTACCATGTTCATGATTTCTTTATTCCACGTGATTTTGAAGTGAAGGAAGAAAAGGAAAATGCGAGAATATGCCCTGGGTAGGCACAGTCTCAAGCACAAATCCAGGCTGGGTGGTGAATGGCTGGAGAGCAACCCTGAGGAAAAGGACCTTGAAGTCTGGGTTGATGTAAAGCTCAACATGAGCCTGCAGTGTGCACATGCAGCCCAGACAGCCAACCGAGTCCTAGGCTGCATCAAGAGAAGCGTGGCCAGCAGAGCAAGGGAGGGGATTCTGCCCCTTTGCTCTGCTCTTGTCAGACCCCACCTGGAGTACTGTGTGCAGTTCTGGAGCCCCCAGCACAGGAAGGACATGGAAGTGTTGGAGCAGGTCGAGAGAAGGGCCGCAAAGATGAGCTGCAGCAGCTCTCCTATGAGGACAGACTGACAGAGCTGGGGCTCTGCAGCCTGGAGAAGAGGAGGCTTCAAGGAGACCTGATAGTAGCCTTCCAGTATCTGAAGGGGGCCTACAGGAAGACTGGGGAGGGACTATTGACAAGGTCTTGTAATGACAGGACAAGGGGCAATGGGTTTGAACTGGCAGAGGGGAGATTTAGACTGGATGTTAGGAGGAAGTTCTTTACAGTGAGGGTGGTGAGACACTGGCACAGGTTGCCCAGGGAGGTAGTGGCTGCTCCCTCCCTGGAGGTGTTCAAGACCAGATTGGATGAGGCCTTGAGTGCCCTGTCCTAGTGGAAGGTGTCCCTGCCTATGGCAGGGGGTTGAAACTAGATGATCCTTGAGGTCCCTTCCAACCTTGCCATTCTATGATTCTATGAACATCTTCGATCACATTTTGCTTAAAAAAATGACTGTCAAAGATGAAAAATGCTTAGCAGAAATTTGTGTGACACTATTGTTCTCCTTAATGCAATACAATAGTCCAGTACACCTCCAAATCTTGTACTGCCCTTTTCCAGTTGGTCATCTTGGCTACCAAGACAAACCATAAACTCAGAAGTCAGCTTCTCAAAGAATATTTCCAATGTAGTGTAGCTGTGAGTAATGATCTTCCTTTGAGTTAAAGATATAAACTTGAAGACAAGTTGTTTTGATAACACAACTTAAAGAATGAACACATCATTGCAAGATAATGGTGGGAAAGTTCTAGCAGCAGGAATTTTGAGGACTGGATTATTGGGTAAAGGACTTTAAGGTACAGTTTAACAGACAACTCTCTTTCTCCAACTTTTACTATGTTTTGAAATGATGGTTGTTCTGGAAATATCTATTGATGTTATCTTTTCATTTCCTTTCTACGTCTAAAGTCATTTTTTTGAAACCTAGAATTTAAGTTTATGCACAGAAGTTAGAAATTATTCTTAATACAAAGACTTGGAAGTTCTGTTTCTAATGGTTTAAAGAATCTTTTTCTTTTTTCAGGAATAATTAAATTACAGTTGCATAGTATGTCTACAAGCTTCTTCCTGTTGAGTGGATGCTGGAATATTTGCATAGCAGGAGAAAAAAATTGGACAGCTTGTCAGAGAGAATGATTCTACTTGTCTTTGTTTTGTCACACCAAATACTATAGTACTTTGGGTTGCTATTACTTGTGGCAGAGGTGGATTAATCATACATTGATTCAAGCTGGAAGGGAACTTTCAAAGGTCATCTAGTCCAACCCCCCTGCAGTGCCTGGGAACATCTTCAACTAGGTCAGGTTGCTCAAAGCCCCGTCCAACCTGATCTTGAATGTCTCCAGGTAAGGGGACTTTTACAACCTCTCTGGGCAATTTGTTCCAGACTTTCATGACCTTCACTATAAAAAAAGAAAACCAGCTTCCTTATATCTGGTCAAAATCTCCCCTTTGTTAGTTTAAAACTGTCACCCCTTGTCTGGTTGCAACTGCTAAAAGGCCTGTTCCCATCTTTCTTATAGGTTCCCTTTAGGGCCACAGTTAAGGTCTCACTGGAGCCTTCTTTCCTTGGGGTTGAACAACCCCAACTTTCTTAGCCTTAATTCATAGCATTAGTGTGCCACTCCTCAGGATATTGTTGTGGCTTCCTTTGGATTTGTTCCAAAATGTTCACGTCCTCTTTGTGCTGAGGACTCCATAGTTGGACATAGTACTTCAAGTGGGGTGTCACCAGAACAGAGAGAGAATCCTTTCCCCTGACCTATTTGCCATGCTGCTTTTAATGCAGCAGAGGATATAACTGGCCACCTGAGCTATGAGAACCCATGGTTGACTCATGTTCAGCTTTCCATCCCCCAGTCCCCCCATGTCCTCTGCAGGGCTACTCACAATCCTTTCCAACCTAGACTGATAGCAAAACTTGCCCCATCCCAGGTGCAGGACCTTACACTTGGTGAGGTGGGCAGGCTGTAAAGGAGACTGACATAGAGAGTGACGTGACAGAAACTGTTATGCCTACGTTGGATGGGTTTCAGGAGGCTGACATGTGTGTGCACAAATACACTAGCAAATCTGAAAATTTGGAATGTTTGTAATCAGCAGCTGGGAATGGAAAGAGCTGACCTCTCCCCCCACAGCCTAACATTTAAGCAACAGGAACAAAAGGTCTAAAGGCCAGAGAATACATCTTTCTGTGCCTTGGTAGTGGCCTGTGGTTTGTTTTGATGTCATGTTTTCTGGAAAATGTAGTTGGCCTCCTAAATTGCTCTCTTTGTGTAGGCAAGACCTCTCAGTGGTGTGTAAGAATTTGGTTTCCTGCACTGTTCACAGAACTGACAGTTATTTAATGCAGCCATATAAAGCACCATTTCTCACAATGCTTTTTGTTAGCTTTGTAGAGGCTTTGACAGAGGCATTTCTGAAGTGCCTTTGTACCTTTTCCAAATGGCATTAAAAATGTTGGGGGGCACATACTGCAATTTGTCTGCTTGAAATTATCTGACAGAAGTGATAATACCGTAGCTGAAATAGTTTTCTGGGCCTCTGGTGGTGGGAAAGAGAAGAACGCCTGAAATGCTCCCAGGATTTCCAACGCCTCCCGATGCACACAAATTCCCATCACGTACAAGGATGTCAGAGGTGTTTGTTCAAGGGGGGAGAAAAGGAAACCGAGAAAAGGACTCTCTTTGGCAGGTGCTCGCTTGTGCTTGGAGTTTAGCAAGCTCGATTTAATTTTTATTCTGTTGTTAGGTGTGATGCTGGCTCTGCACTGCACCGATAGCTCTTTAAAGCACTACATGAAATTTCATGAATTGAGAGAGACTTTAAAAGAGGGTGCAGACTTGCTTCTTGGATCCTCAGCCTAGGGGAGTATATTGCATCTGATGGCATTAATTTCAAGTGGTGTTTTCTTTAGTGACTTTCTGGTGTGAGTGTTTCCTGTAAACTTTTTATTTAGAGAAATCCATATGCGTTCTCTGCAGTAAATGATTTAAAGAATGTTCTGCAGAAGTACATTTTGGACTGCTTGCAATTTTTTGTCTCCTTGTGCTGAAGTCGCTTTAAATCCATCACCCCAGCCTGTAGAGTCGTCAGACAGAAATCTTTCTAGGGAGGTAGATGAGTTGCTCCTGCATCACTTTTGCTGGAGCATACCGAAGACAGCCACATAATAACATGTAGTAATGAAACCTGTTGGAATTTTAGAGGAGTATCTAGTCTCTTTGGTCTTGCTAATGAGCAATGATTCAAGTGCTACAGATTGTAAAGGATCTGGTGTCGCCAGCAAGACGGAGAACAGATGCTGTTAAGAAAGGTAAGAGCAGCACAGGGAGATACTCAGTGTTCTGAGTAATTTACTGTAAATCACAAATATTTTGGAGCTCAGTTGTAGTTGAATGAAGTGTGCGCTTGGTATTTAGAAATGCTTTTTGCTGTGGCAGGTACAGCTGCCATAATTGGGCTTTGAACTGTATTATGTCTAATTATTGCCGTTTTGCAACTGCAGCCTTCCCAAAGAGAATCCCAATGACATTTATGATGCTGGAAACGGAGTTTATGTTAGCATTTGTAACTGCTACTGTTGTTCTAAAAATATTTTCCTTATTATTCAGTGATAAAAATTGCTTGCCCGGATAGCTCAGGCTGTGATAATAGCAATCGGATTCTATGGAACAGTTTTTTTAGAGTCTTAGTTTTCTAAATGAAAATAAGAGCTAAACCAGGCTTCTCTAGTGCTTATGGAAATGAGGGAATCTGAAAGTACACAGCTGCACTGCTGTTTAGGTTTTACAATTAGATTATTTCTGGAGTACAACTAACTTCAAAATCCAAAATGGTTCTTACAAGTGTACAAAACATTACTTGAAATACTCAATTATAGCTTGAAATTAATTGATGTTAAATGTTTTTTCCTCATTCCCTTCAGTATGTTGAATGTTTGTTGGTTTTCTTTGCTGAAGTAATTCCATCTTTTGTGGTATCTGACATACTTATCTAATTAGGAACAGAATAAACATTTTTTTTTTTCTTAACCCCCCTTCATTTTTGGATCTTAATTATTTTCAGTTGCTGAGTGTGTTTTGTAGGGGAACTAAATAATTTGTAGAGATGTCTTAAAAATTGCATGCCATTCTTACAGAATTAATTTTCTAGGAAAACTTGATTTGGTATTGAATAGGTCATGAATAATTTAGGATCCACAGCATCTGTATCTGCCTATGTCATTGTTCTGTTCTGCCCTTAACGTGGAAAATGTGGCTACAGACAAGTACTTTTATTTTAAATCACTCATCTAATAGCATCAGGCTGCTGCAATTTTAATTACTTAGTTAATGAAACGCTTCTGTGAGAAAACAAAGTGAGTAAAGGTAGAACTGGGCTCTGTTCTTATTGTCTTATTCTGACAAAAAAGGCCTGAATTTAATAAATTTGAGTTTCCTGTAATTAGGAAATTAGAATTTATTAATTTATTTATTACTTCTGATTTTACAGTGGTTGGTTGAGCATCCCACCCACAGATTTATAATTTCACTAGGGTGAATTACTTGATTTCAGTTCTCTGGTCGCTTGTTCATGTTCTGATTTGTGTGCTTACGCTCCACTAGTTACAGAGAAGAATGAAGGGGACAGGAGTTCTACTTGTCTGTTCTGTGTGTAACCAGCTAGTCAGGCTTGATTTTTGTACATGTAGTGTAAGAATTGGTTTAAGAGATAACACCCAAAAAAAACCCCAAATCCAAAAATATTGTTTATTGGAACAGATTCAGTGGAATTTGAAGGGAAAGGTTTCAAAAACAAAGAAATGCTTATTTTCTTAGTCATAAAACTATGTGTCTTTTTTATGGTTTGGATTTTGTTTCCTTTTTTTCTTTCTTTTTTCACCTCCATTTGTTTTACTACCTTGTTAAAAAACAGTAATTTTGGGTCATTTCTTGGGATTCTATTCTGAAGCTGCTAGTAAGTGAACTAATTAGATGTTAGCTCTTACAGAACTTGGTAGTACATATGAGGACATATGGGGCTCTTCAGCCTGGAGAAGAGAAGGCTTCGAGGGGACCCGATAGTAGCCTTCCAGTATCTGAAGGGGGCCTACAGGAAGCCTGGGGAGGGACTATTGACAAGGTCTTGCAATGACAGGACAAGGGGCAATCGGTTTAAACTGGCAGAGGGGAGATTTAGACTGGGTGTTAGGAGGAAGTTCTTTACAGTGAGGGTGGTGAGGCACTGGAACAGGTTGCTGAGGGAGGTTGTGGCTGCTCCCTCTGTGGAGATGTTCAAGGCCAGACTGGATGAGGCCTTGAGTGCCCTGTACTAGTGGGAGGTGTCCCTGCCTGTGGTAGGGAATTGGAACTAGATGATGCTTGAGGTCACTTCCAACCTTACCATTCTATGATTCTGTGATTCTATGATTTTGACAAGCAATATTAAGATCTTAATATTAAAAACAATTCAGACATTCTGAAGATGACATTTACAAAACATGAAAAAAAGCTGACAGACTTCTGTGATAAAGCAAGCAATTTAAATAGGCATTAGTGTTTTATGGTGGTGGTTTTTTGTTTGTTTTTGTGTGTGGTGTTCTGTAGTTTGTTGGGTTTTTTTTGTTCACAGCATGCAACATGAGGCATCTGGTGTATGTGAATAAGTGTATTTTACAGGAATGACTCATTCTCATTATTGTTTTCATTAAATGGAAAAATGTATTTGTAAAGGAGATCAGGAATCATAGAATCATAGAATGGTAAGGTTGGAAGGGACCTCAAGGATCATCCATAGGCAGGGACACCTCCCACTAGCACAGGTCACGCAAGGCCTCGTCTGACCTGGCCTTGAACACCTCCAGGGAGGGAGCAACCACAACCTCCCTGGGCAACCTGTGCCAGTGTCTCACCACCCTCACTGGAAAGAACTTCATCCTAACATCCAGTCTAAGTCTCCCCTCTGCCAGTTTAAACCCATTGCCCCTTGTCCTGTTGTTGCAATCCCAGTGTGAATGTGAGGTGAATTTGTTGAGAGAGGAGGGATATGTGAAGCGTTTACCAATGTGCTTTTAAATTGGTGTTGGTTAATGTTAAAGGTTTTTAATCTGTGCATCGTTCTTGTCCCTTTAAAAAACAATGTTGTTGTTATAACAAAGTTTATTGGGTTAAACTATGGAATTCTTTGTTTTCACTTGTGTGAGAAACTGTAAAATCTCTATTCCTTGTGAAAAATAGAAGCCAAGAAACTGAAATTGCAAATAACTGAGCAGGTGCTTTTGGAGAGGAGTGGAGGGAGAGTGTGGCTTTCAACAGAGGCCTAACTTGCGCTTGGGAGACAAATGTTAGAAGCAGCATAATGTATTAATTGCAGATTTCATATAATCTAGTTTAAAGCTTTAAGACTGACTATTTTTTATAAATCATGCATAAGGTTGTGAGGGAGGGGGTTTCTCTGGCCTCCAAGTTTCCCAACATTTATGTTCAGGATGAGACCTAGAATCACAGTTTTATTATTCAAGGGAGTGTCTTCCTGCCTCCGTGGTTCAATAGAAGTTTGTTATGAGGTCGATGGCTACCATGGAGAGGAAAATTCAACCCCTGCAGAAGAAAATTCCTGCAGAATGTTGTTTAAAAGGAACATACTTATTAGCATTTCATGGTTTGAGATGTGGTTTTAATGGGATAGTTTAACAGTTGCTGAATCTAGGTGTTTGGTGGTGGGTTTTGTTTGGATTTTTGTTGTTGGTGTTTTTTTTTTTTTTTTCTTTGTGCTCCTGATGGTAATCAAATTTAGTTTTGGGGTTTTTGTATCACAAGACTGTGGTTAATAGGTGGTTTACGAGTACAATACAGAATCCTCCAAATAGTTAGGCGGTGTGTGTATGAGTATCACCTTGCCTCTCAGTTGCATGTCCTGTGGTTATGAGTTTGTCTCCAGTCTTTGTTGAGTCTGATGTCAGAAAATCTTTTCCTAGGTCTCTTTGGTTCTTGCCTAGTGATACATGCAATGAGCTAACAGTAAGTTTGAATTTATACTGGCAGAGGGGAGATTTAGACTGGATGTTAGGAGGAAGTTCTTTGCAGTGAGTATGGTGAGACACTGGCAAAGGTTGCCCAGGGAGGTTGTGGCTGCTCCCTCCCTGGAGGTGTTCAAGGCCAGGTTGGATGAGGCATTGAGTGACCTTTATGAGTGGGAGGTGTCCCTGCCTATGGCAGGGGGTTGGAACTAGATGATCCTTGAGGTCCTTTCCAACCCTACCATTCTGTGATTCTATAATGTCTCACATTTTCATATTTTCTTTAAATCTTGTACTGTTTAAAATTTGAATCCCGTAGTCCTTTGGGTTTTGTTGCATGTGCTTGTTGTTTTTATTTAAAAAAGAAACAAACAACCCTCCCACCCTGTCTGTTCCTGTTCCATAGTCTACCAACTGCAGTGAAAGCAGAATGTAGAGTTTATTAACTTTTTATGGTGTTTGGTTTTGGGAATATCCATATCTTTACCATATTCCTTAGGTCAGTTAAAATGAAAAGTTGTTTCTAGTCCATTTACTATCAAAGTGGTAACTTTTTACATGCACTGTAAGCTTGGAGATGAAGTTGGAAATAAAGCAGGTTTATTTCCTGCTTTAAATAAAGCAGGTTTATTTAAAGCAGGAAATAAAGAGGTTTTATTATTTTATTTCATATGACTTCAATTTTTAAAACAGTTTATGAAATGGAGGGTTCATCTTCGGATCAATTTCTAAATGATGGCAGTATAAAACCATCTCGATAAGAGTTCTAATTCAAAGCCAAACATTTCTCAAGATCTGAAACATTTCTGAGTTTTTAAAAAAATATTCCTTCTCAGAGAGAAAGCCATGTAAAGAAAAATCTGTTGATTATTTAATTTTTTTTTCCATCACTGAAATCCTGGTTGAAATCCAAGTTGCTTAAAATTAATAAAGAAATATTCCTGTTTACTTCCTTCCTCCCTCCTTCCTTTTACAGATCATAGAATCATAGAATCATAGAATGGTAAGGTTGGAAGGGACCTCAAGGATCATCTAGTTCCAACCCCCTGCCATAGGCAGGGACACCTCCCACTAGTACAGGTTACTCAAGGCCTCATCCAATCTGGCCTTGAACACCTTCAGGGAGGGAGCATCCACAACCTCCCTGGGCAACCTGTTCCAGTGCCTCACCACCCTTACTGTAAAGAACTTCCTCCTAACATCCAGTCTAAATCTCCCCTCTGCCAGTTTAAGCCCATTGCCCCTTGTCCTGTCATTGCAGGACCTTGTAAATAATCCTTCCCCAGCCTTCCTGTAGGCCCCCTTCAGATACTGGAAGGCTACTATCAGGTCCCCTCGAAGCCTTCTCTTCTCCAGGCTGAAGAGCCCCAACTCCCTCAGCCTGTCCTCATAGGAGAGCTGCTCCAGCCCTCTGATCATCTTTGTGGCCCTCCTCTGGACCCGCTCCAACACTTCCATGTCCTTCCTGTGCTGAGGGTTCCAGAACTGCACACAGTACTCCAGGTGGGGTCTGACGAGAGCAGAGTAAAGGGGCAGAATCCCCTCCCTTGCCCTGCTGGCCAAGCTTCTCTTGATGCAGCCTAGGACTCGGTTGGCTGTCTGGGCTGCATGTGCACACTGCAGACTCATGTTGAGCTTTTCATCAACCCAGACTCCAAGGTCCTTTTCCTCAGGGCTGCTCTCCAGCCATTCACCACCCAGCCTGTATTTGTGCTTGGGATTGTGCCTACCCAGGTGCAGGACCTTACACTTGGCCTTATTGAATTTCATCAGGTTGGCCTGGGCCCAACTCTCCAGCCTGTCCAGGTCCCTCTGGATGGCATCCCTGCCCTCTAGCAAGTCGACTGTGCCACACAGCTTGGTGTCATCTGCAAACTTGCTGAGGGTGCACTCCATTCCTCTGTCCATGTCACTGACAAAGATGGCTACAGCAGAACCTAAGTAGCAGCATTACCTTGATGTTAGGATATAGAAAGAGATGTATTAAAATAAAACCAAATCGAACAACTAAGTCCAAACCACAGAATAAAAAGGGCATGCAGTGGTTTAGTGTCAGAGATATCTGAGAGAAAACTTTGGTTTGAGGTTTTTACATATTGCAAGAGAAGACATTGTTTGATGTCTGCAGTGTTTGGGTTGTAAGCCAAAGATGATGCCCATCTGGAATCCCCTATATTTCCTTAGGTCATGTACCTTATTGCAGTCTTGACTTTTTGAAATTGATGATATCTGTAAGTTTTGTCAGAGGTAGTTCTGGAAATGTGAGCCTATGAGGTATGTAAACCTTGGGCCAGACAAGGATAATCATGTTTAAATGTGCCAGTAATGGCTCACAGTTAAGTTACTGCCTGGACTGACTTGCAGATGGTACGTTAGAAAAATTTTGTATTTCAAACTTAGACTTGGCAAGAAATCTGCCATCTTCTTTTGGTTTATTTCTTCTGGAACAGACTAAATTGATTAGTTGCAGGATGGAGAAAATAAGATGAAGGTCCCACATCAAGTAGCCATGGTATTTCTCATTACCTTTGGTGATAGCAGAGGAAAGGTATAATCAAATGCATTCCCTCAAGGCAGCTAGTGAAATGATGGAAACTCTCTTCACAGTCTCTTATCAGTTTTTTTTCTTTCTTACAACATCTTTGCACAGGAGGCTGAAAATTTTGCCTTTTACAAGATGTTTCAGGGTTACCTGAATTTAATTTGAAATTTTATTTTCAACTTCCTACTTTACTTCAGAAAGCATTGCATACATTTCCCATTTTATTTCTTAGGATTTTTTCTAGATTTAGTATTCTAAGTGCCTGATTTTATAAAGAACTAATTTCTTACACTTTTTGAATTTTTTTTGGGTTTTTCTAGTTTTCTGTGTGTGGTGTTTTGTTTGTGTTTGGTGCTTGTTTTTGGGGATTGTGTTTTTTTCGTTTTTGGTTGGTTTGTTTGGGTTTTTTTTTTTTTTTTTTTTTTTTTTGTTTCATTTTGTTTCCCAGTATCTGCATATAGGAATTTTCTTTGTTACTTTAGAGTTGCCCCACTTCTAAGTACTCTGCAATGAACACTATATAGGAAATGTCTATTTAAAGCCATGCACATGTGTTGACAAGGTGCCTAAAGCTTGAAAAGTTCTTGAGCAATTTCTGGGACAAGTTCTTGACTGTCATAGGCCAGCATCTCATTTGTGCTAAGTTTGGCCCAATTTTTAAAGTTTCTGGCATACATCATACCCCAATGTACACCTTCTGTGGTGGTGGGTTTTTTTCCCTTCAATCCAACTTGTAGGAGATCTGATTCCTTTTCAGTCACAGGAGAATCTCTGATTTAGTTTTTTTTCCCCATCAAACTCTGGATTAGTCCTGCAAAACATTTTATGGAAGATTTTTTTTATGGAGTATTGCATCCAATTCTTGCCTCCCCTCAGCTCAAGAGGGTCAGGGAGCTGCTTGAGAGAGTCCAGCACAGAGCCACTAAGATGGTTAAGGAAGCTGAACATCTTCCTTATGAGGAGAGCCTGAGTGAGCTGGGGCTCTTTAGCTTGGAGGGGAGGAGACTAAGGGCTGACCTGCTAATGTTTATAAACATGTAAAGGGTGAGTGCCAGGAGGATGGAGCCAGCCTCTTCTCAGTGATGCCCAGTGACAGGACAAGCAGCAATGGATGGAAGTTGAGGTATAGGAGGTTCCATGTGAACCCGAGGAAGAATTTTTTTCACTGCAAGGATGACAGCACTGGAACAGGCTGCCCAGGGAGGTTGTGGAGTCTCCCTCTCTGGAGATACTCAGGAACCGTCTGGGTGCATTCCAGTGTGACCTGCTCTGGCACAGGGGCTGAACCAGATGATCTGTCGAGGTCCCTTCCAACCCCTGACATTCTATGAACTGTCATGATAACTGGTATTTTTGATTTAATTGGATTGAGCATGTGACATTACAAAAGCATATGCATGCTGTCTTATATAAAGCAGGAACAAGTTATTTTTCTGAAGAAAGCTCTTCCTCCTCCCTTGTATTCCTGAGCCAGAAATGAAATATTGAACAAATTAGTAATGCTTTCAAAGATGGCTTACATTTTTTTTTTTCCCCAGTGATATATAAAAAAAGATGCCTCTCTGGCTTTTTGTCTCTATCTTTGGTGCCAACTTACTAGATCAGAACTTTTTTCTGTGGCCCAGATCTTGAACATTTCCTCACAAGCTAATCATCTGTTATTTCCTAGAGAAACTGAACACAGACAAGGACTGGTTAACTTCTAGAGAATTGATTTTTTTTAGAAACAGTTCTTAATGAGACTCAAATGATGTTCTGTATAAAATGAGTAGATGGAGATGGCTTTTTCTCATGTTTGAAAGAATAAATGAAGTAAAATGGATTTCAGAATTTTAATGTAATTTCTTTTTCCTTCCTGGAGCTCCTTCAAGAATTTTTCCAGTTCATGTGATTTCATTATCTGTAGAGTCTTCCTCAATCTTTTCTTTCAAAAACAATCACTTCTCATGCATGCAGTGTCTCCTGATTGACAAAAACCCCTCAACTTAATGATACATTAGGTTAAAAGAACTGTAAGAACAAACTTCAGTTTCCTAGACTGTATCGAGGAGGTAGAAGATAAGTGTACCTTGAAAAGCTGATGTGAAGGACTCTAACCATACATTGTGACCCCCTTGCTTGAGGACTGTCTATCCACTATAGCAGTTCTTCTGTACATCCACTGTTACTACTGTTAATGTGAATATGAATGAAATTGGTAGTCATGACAATTTTATTGTTGAAGGTATACTGTTATAATCCAGATTGGGTATTTTAAGCAAGAAGTTCTTGGAAGCAGTAAAGACTTTCTGGCCTTGTACACCTGTTCCCTAATTACTTTGTTTTTTAAGGGTAGAATGGACAGGGGGAAGGAGCAATTTGTTTCTCATGAGGCCAAAATGTGGACAAACAGTAAATT
Source organism: Eubucco bourcierii (assembly GCA_013396675.1). Classification (NCBI taxonomy): domain Eukaryota; kingdom Metazoa; phylum Chordata; class Aves; order Piciformes; family Ramphastidae; genus Eubucco; species Eubucco bourcierii. The sequence goes on from VWZE01002894.1 coordinate 569,634, forward strand.
TTATTTGTGTATTAATTCAAATAAAAATGAACTTGGCAAGTTCTTCAGTGAGCTGTCAAGTATGACAGCAGGCAGTGAAATATTTTTTTGTGTGTCATTAGATAGAAATTCTGCCCATGGCAGTCAAGATAATGTATTGCATTCTGCAGATCATCAGTAGATACACACTGCTTCAATTAATTATTTACTATGGCTAAGTTTCTACCAGTGTGACAGAATGTAACTATATTTCAACAGGCTCTACTGACATTATTATATTTCTATTAAAGTTAGACCTTTTGGCTGTGGTTTCGCAGATAATTAATGCTAGCAGAATTGATTCCTCTCAGACATGTGCTCCTGCCTTGCTTCTGAAAGCTGCTCATCTTGTCTGCTTATCCCAATTCAAATCCCTGTAGAGCATCACAATCATTCATATAGTTATACAGCAATTTGAAAAGCAAAGCTGATATGAATTAAACTATACTTTTATTTCTTCTTGAGCTAGTTTTAAGTGTGATCAATTTAACCAGTGTAGTGACTGATGCAGGTTCACCAGTGTGTACTAGTGCAAGGGAGGAGCCAGCAGTGAGATGTGCACCAGGCTGTGTTACTTCAGCAGTGACACTGGCTAATGATAACGTCAGGTGCTGCTGAGAAATTTCACCTCAACATGATAATACAGTTGGATCATTGAAAAACTGGATATGCAGTGATTCAACTAGAGGATTTTTACAGAATATACACTTATTTCTGTGCCTGCCATTTACTGTATCTTTGAATAGTAATAACTTCCATGGGATACGCATACATTATGCATTTTCTGTTGCGTGTCTTATCCTAAGGAAAAAAAAAAATAGAATGGTAAGGTTGGAAGGATCATCTAGTTCCAACACCCTGCCATAGGCAGGGACACCTCCCACTAAAACAAGTCACTCAAGGCCTCCTCTAACCTGGTCTTGAACACCTCCAGGGAGGGAGCAGCCACAACCTCCCTGGACAACCTGTTCCAGTGCCTCACTACCCTCACTGGAAAGAACTTCCTCCTAACATCCAGTCTAAATCTCCCCTCTGCCAGTTTAAATCCATTGCCCCTTGTCCTGTCAATACAAGACCTTGTCAATAGTCCCTCCCCAGCCTTCCTGTAGGCCCCCTTCAGATACTGGAAGGCTGCTATCAGGTTGCCTCAAAGCCTTCTCTTCTCCAGGCTGAAGAGCCCCAACTCTTGTAGCCTGTCATCATAGGAGAGCTTCTCCAGCCCTCCAATCATCTCTATGGCCTCCTCTGGACTCCCTCCAACACCTCCATGTCCTTCCTGTGCTGAGGGCTCCAGAACTGCACACAGTAATCCTGACAATTATTGCCTTTTTACTTTTTTATTAAAAAAAAAAATAAAAAAACAAAACTTAGGATAGTTCATTATTCTCATTTGTGTGATGCCAGATGCAGTCATTAAGGAAGGTCACAATGCTGCTTAGCCATATGTAGCTGTTAATGACTGACTTCAGTGTCTATTTGATCTTTGTTAGGGAGGTAGCATCTTTTTAAAAAGTACTTAGATGTTATAATTTTAAAGTTGATTGATGGCTTCATAAAATTAATACAAATTGCTTGAATTTGATGTAACTGTAGAGAGACTACAGGAAAATGAGTTGGTGCTTGTTCTTTCTTCATGCAATAATGTTAGTTAAGTGAAATAAGCTTATTTAGAAAAATGAAAGCACAACAAAGAAAACTTGAGTCTGTAGCTTCATAACACAATTTGTTGTTCCAGTATGTGTTGGTTTTTTTTGTATGTAGTCAGACCCTACACCCACAAGTTGTCAACTGTAATATTTTCCTGAAATAGAGTTTCTTTTTTGTAGCATGTGGCAGCTTTACATGAAATATTCTCATTTAAAAAATGTAAGTTTGAAAAAGAATGAGAAACAGTAATGTAATGGAAAAAACACAACGGGCTCACAGTGATTTTTGTGCTAGAGGGGACTGAAATTCTGTTTGGTGTTAATCAGCACAGCTGTGTTAGCATCACTGAAGCTGATCTGACTCTGTGTTTGGCTTTGTTTGTTTGTGGGCTTTGTTTTGACCTTTTTACTTTTCCCCTTTATTTCAAAGAAAAAAAAAAAAAAAAGAAAAACCAAGCCCAAACACAACCACCCCCCAACAACATCCCACAATAAAAAAGATTCACAGAAGAAACTCATATTGTTTCCTTATGGTGTCTCTTTGTGGGAGTGTGTGTGTTTGTATGTAGCTACAGAGTTCTGGGTTCTTGTCCTGTACATGAAACATAACATTTTAAAAAATACTAGAAAGCCTGAGTTTGTGTTTTGGTTGTTGTTGTTGTTCTGTTATTTATTTATTTATTGGTATCACTTGATAGACTTGCTGAGTGCTGTGAATGTTTTCACTCCATCTAAGGATAGTCAAATGTAAAATAATAGCTGCAAACCCTGGCCTGGTTTCACTGCTGGTGCAAGAGTCTAGATGAGCCTCTCTCCTTCAGATAATGTGAAAAAAACCCCAGAACTATAGCAAGGAAGCAAGTACTGTGCAAGGTAGAAAGATGGCATGGTGGTATGTGGTTGCAAGTTGCTGTATATATTTGCTGTTTATATGTGACTGGGAAGGCACAATCTCAAGCACAACTCAATGCTGGGTGGTGAATGGCTGAGAGCAGCCCTGAGGAAAAAGACCTGGGGCTCTGGGTTGATGAAAAACTCAACACAAGCCTGCAGTGTGAGTGCAGCCCAGACAGCAACTGAGTGCTGGGCTGCGGAAAGAGCAGTGTGGGCCGCAGGGCAAGGGAGGGGGTTCTGCCCCTTTGCTCTGCTCTCATCAGGCCTCATCTGGAGTACTGTGTGCAGTTCTGGAGGCCTCAGCACAGGAAGGACATGGAACTGTTGAAGGGGGTCCAGAGGAGGCCACGAAGGTGATAAGGCGGCTGGAGCAGCTCTGCTCTGAGGACAGGGTACAAGAGTTGGGGCTCTGCAGCCTGGAGAAGAGAAGGCTTTGAGGAGACCTTAGAGTAGCCTTCCAGTATCTGAAGGGGGCCTGCAGGAAGGCTGGGGAGGGACTATTGACAAGGTCTTGCAATGCCAGGACAAGGGGCAGTGGGTTTAAACTGGCAGAGGGGAGATTGAAACTGGATGTTAGGAGGAAGTTCTTTGCAGTGAGGGTGGTGAGGCACTGGAACAGGTTGTCCAGGGAGGTCGTGGATGCTCCCTCCCTGGAGGTGTTCAGGGCCAGGTTGGATGAGACCTTGAGTGCCCTGTACTAGTGGGAGGTGTCCCTGCCTATGGCAGTGGGTTTGGAACTAGATGATCCTTGAGGTCCCTTCCAACCTTACCATTCTATGATTCTATGTCCTCATCTGGTACAAGGCTGTCTTGTTTTAAGCCCCACAATTGATGGGATGCCTCTCTGTGGCCTTCAGAGCTGGAGCAGCGGTACTTGCACAAACTGGCCCTCTGGCTGGCCCTTGTGATTTCAACATAGCGGAGGGAACTTTGCCTCTAGGTGGAAAGACCAACTGAAAACAAGGTGATTTCCTTGTGCTTCTTCCGAGGACAGCTATGTGTGGGGAGTTAGGAATTCATTTAAGTGTTGAATTAATGTTTCAGGCAGTTAATAGGTTGACATAGTTGTGAGCAGGTTGGATGAACTTATAATAGTGATCTGTAAGAGATCTTGAACCTGAGCTTAGCATAAAGAGAAAATGTTTGTGTTCTGTGCCTTTCCTTCTGTAACTGCCGTTGTACTTCTATTGGGATGTGAATTTTGCAACTAAGTGCAGACATTTTAGGTTTGCATTTGCAGACCTTTGAGAAAAGGCTGGGAAACACTACAGGATCTAGAAAACCAAGCTTCATTCTCTGTTTTGCATTTTCAGGGTTTAGGTGAACATATGTTTTTCTGATGTTGATTTTGGTGAGATCATGGCCATTATGCTTACTCTATTTTCAAGTAGGTACAACTTTCTTCTTGTGAACTCCAGAAGTATAATGTTGACATTATCTGATACTACAAAGCAATTTTTTTTTTCCTTAAAGAAAATCTTGTGCTGTTGGGATAACACATAGCATTGAGGGATTTTTTTTTTGTCTTAAATTGTTGAGTTTCCAATATTTTATCCTCAAGGATTTGTAATCTAATGTAAAATACGAACTTTGGTGTCAGTGTCCATGTTTGTTAGTTGTGAAGCTTGCATGGAATTTATTTAATACACTTACAGCTTAAGAAGGTGACAGTTCTGTTTGTTAAATTGGAGTGGACTGGCATAAGCCCCAGTGCAGACATAGATGTTAATAAGATTATTTGTATTTAATAACTTAAAATGTGGTGAATATTTCAGAATGACAGGGTCTCAGCTGGACATTTTCTACAGCAGCAAACTATAGCAGATGAGTGGCTTAGATGGTGTTTTTGTGTATATTGACAATTTGCCTTCTCCAAATTATTTTTATGTCCCATTGAGCATCTAGATCTCCTGTTATAGCTTGTAAGTAAAGCATCCAGACTTCTCAAATCAAATAACAGCAAATGAAAATACAGATTTCTCAGTGGAATGGGTTCCTCTGTGTTGTCCTCCTTCTTGTTAAGTCCAAGCAGCTTCTTCTAAAAGAAATTATCTGTCAGTGTTAGTATTAAACTATCCATAGAAATGTTAATTTGAACTGAATTTCCATATCAAACAGAAAACTTAATATCAGTTAATTAAATTCGTGGTAGAAATGAGACAATAAGTACACAGATGCCCAAACTGCTGCTGTCTCTTTGCTAATAAAGCAGCTAACGAAGCATTTTCTATCTGTACCTGGAGGGGCAGATCCTTGATGGGAATGGTTTCCTTGAGGAACAAACCCTGCTACCTTCTGCAACATGTCTTAGGTGATGTAGGTTTCTTTTTTCTACCGCTGTCTTCTGCAGCATTATTACGTGACAGCATACTCAAATAAAAGAAAATTGATATGAAGACACTTGATTGCACATGCTCCCATCCAGAAAAGCTCACTGCCTGTGTATCAGGTGTCAGGGTTGTTAGTCATGGTCACTTAACTCTTGTTGAGTGCGTTATAAATCTTGGAACCTGCCAGATGTGAGGGCTCTGTGTGTGCATGTGGGTTTTGTTGTAAATCCAATCTGAGATCACTGGCTACAGCTCTTGTGAGCTGGTTGTGTCCATATGGAGAAACTCATTGATATTCAGCTTGTAGACTTCTTTTGATGCTCCTGTTTGCCAGCTATCACTGCAGTACTGTTGCTGGTTTGCAGGTGTTTTCTGCTGCCACTTGAAAATAGCTCAAGTGCATACTTAATGTGGAATTTGCTGTTTGAGCAATAAATCTGCAAGAGTTATTTGAAGAGTCATGCAGGATTTAATTTTGCTTTTAGTTTCTGGGCATTCTGGAGATTTTAGGGGTTTTTTAGCTTTTAAACTAGGTGTGATCTTGTTGCATGTATTTGAAACCACTGGTCCTTGAGGAGTGAAAGTTGTATCCAGTGGCTGATAATTTCTCTCTCTCTTCACACTGTGTGTGTGTGTCTTTTTGTGCATCATGATGTTGTTTTTTATTTCATTTTTCTTTTTAAAAGAAACCTTTCTCTCTGGTTTTGGAGTGACATCATGGTACAGATACTCCATTCCTATTGTGCATTAGCAAGGGGTTTTTATGTGATAGTCTAATGCAGATATTAAATATAAATGATATGGGAAGAAAAGAATATTTCCCTTTTGCTTTAATTCTGTGTTGAAAAATAAGTTTCTATTTAAGAATATAAAAATTACTTGGGTTGGTTGTGGTTGTGGTTTTTTGGGTGGGTGGGTTTGGTGTTTTTGTTTGTTTGCTTTATTTTTGGTTGTTTTTTCCCCTCAACATTCATGTCACAGTGGTGTCTGTGATGTTTGCACCTTCCTCTCCTTCCACTAGTGCAGGCACTGGCTATATCTGAATGTTAAATGTTTAACATACAATCTTTCTGTCCATTATTTCTCCAAAAGCAAGTGGTGTAGGGGCCTGTAAGCGATGGCTTAATCAGGTTGCTCAAAACTTCCTGCATCTATTTACTGGCAAATAATTTTATTCTCTGGAAATTTTAAGTGTTTGAAATGTGCTATGTTTTCTTTTGGGCATTTACCTAAGGTACAAGGTGAGATTAATATGTAAGTGGATGGGAGCTAAGGGGAATCTGAGTGTGAAAAGGCAAGTTTCACTAGGTCTGCTGGTCTATACTGTGTACTAGATTTGCCCCCAAATATATTGACTAAAGGGCACACTTTCCCTGCCAATTTTATCTTGCTTTCCCCCCCTCCACTGAGAAGTATTTATCAGAAGTATCTGAGAAGTATTTCTCATATGTTAAAGCAAAGTTTTTAGGATTGATCTTTTTTTTTTTTTTTTTTTTTTTTTTTTTCTTTTAGAAACACATCCTTCAGAATTTTAATAGCTTTGGTTCAGTGATTTCTGTTGCAAAATGGAATTGGAGCTTTTGTTGCTAAGCCTTTTGAGTGGGAAATAGCAATAATCTGAAGGAAAGAGTTACAGTACAGTTCACAGGTCTCAGCTGGAATGTGAGAAGTTGCCTTGATCTGAGACTTCCTCTTTCTCATAGAAAAGGAAATTCTGTTTGTACTAGTGAGGGGGCCTTTGTAGCAAGAATATGCTGTGATCTTTTGTAGAGAAATAGTCTATTTTGTTTAAAGACACATTGTTTGGATTAGTGGAACAATTCTTCATCATTTACAAGCCTTGGGTGTTTTCAGGATGCTTCCAGGGCTCTCCAGTGTGTGATGTACTGCTGATTTTCAGGTTTTGCACTTTGCTGTGTGATGGATAAATGGCTGCATTGTTCTTCCGTGTCCTAATTTTTCTCCTGCCCAAAAGAAAAAAAACTGACTAATCCTTCTCTTTCCCTGATGACAGCTGTACATTGAAAAGACTTTAACATGTTCAGAAAAATTTCCACATCTATGCTTCAGCTGCATTGAGTTCTGGAGATGCTATCTCTCATCTTGCAGTAAAAGAAAATGTTGCGTTCACAACATGGAGTGTGTGACACAAATCAAAGATACACAGATCAATAAAAATGGTTCTGTCAGTTCTCTTCTATGAATTAGTACCCTGGTTAGGCTTTGAAGCATGTGGGATGAATGCTAGTTTGGGAGCTTTCCAAATCTATAGATGAAAAAAAAAAAAAAGCTACACAGACTCCAATTCCCATTACTATTTAGTTTATAGGCATTGGAATGACCTTCTAAACTGTGCAGTGCTAATTGCCTGTTTTACATAATGCGTAAAGCTTCACAGAAGAGTATTTGTAGTGATGGAACGTGTATTAACAACCATTGTCTGGTAACTAATAAGAATGTAAAGCTGTACTATAAATAGTGCAGATGGGCTCTAAAGAGGAAAATGAACAAATATGCTTAGGCAAATCAAAGGACGACTGCCTATGTTGGTGTTTGTGCTGTGTGTTTAACTAACAGCAGCCTGCAGACTGTTAGCAGGTAGCAATGCACCGTAGTGATAGACTGAGAGAGGAAAACCCAGGATCCAGCATCCCTCTTTGTTTCAGCTTTATGCAGGCTAGATCAAAGTTTGGCCTTACTGTTTGGGCAGAACATATGTTCGACCCGGGAGAGCATTGCACAAAGTGTGTCATCTGGAAGGCATCTAGTTTTCCATACTTCTTCCATGTGACTTCCCAGTGCAAACTGAAGAATAGCAAATAGAGATGATCTGGAGATTTGCTCCAAAAGCACTCCTCCAGTCTAAAATAAATGCTATGTATAGAATTGCTTGGAACGTTGGTAGTCTTTCTACCCCAGATTTATAGTCTTTATGTTGGACAGAGTATCTTAATGGTTTGGGTTTGTTTGTTTGTTTTTAATGAGATTAAGTTCTAATGGGGTTGATGTTGTGGGGGCAGAAAGGGGATCAAGGCATTATACATTAAGATTGACATATATGACTTGTGTTTGCATATGCTGTGCCTCTCAAGATGAAGTGTTAATTTCATGGGAGTGTTTCCAGTTGGCCCCACTGTATTGCTCTTACATGGCAAATTTTGATAGGACAGGGTACAGAGGTGGCCTCTGTGAGAAAAGATGTGAGGCTTTTCCTGTGTTGGATACAGCTGGTTTCATTTTGCTCCACAACAGGCCCATGCTTTGGCCAAAGTTGAGCTGATCAGTGTAGCTGGTGACACTTTTGAGATAAGATACTTAGAGATCCGTAGGATGAAAAATGCAGTACAGCAACTGAGAGAGGGGAGTGAGTAACATGTATGGGAATCGACTTTGTGGACACTAGGGTTGCTGAAGAAAGAGGGGCAGAAGGGTCTCCAGGTGCCAGAGTAGATGCCCCAGCAAGCTGTGGAGAAGACTCTAGTGAAGCAGGTTGTCCTCCTCCAGGCCACTGAGGGTGATAGTGGAGCAAATACCCACCGTCAAGCCTTTGAAGGACCCCACAGTGGACCACGTGGATACACCATGAGAGAAGCTGCAGCCTGTGGAGCTCATGCTGGTGCAGGAGCTCCTTGCAGGAGCTACGGGCCCTGGAAAGGAGCTCACACAGGTTTTCTGGCAGGAACAGCTTGTGGGAGGGACCACATGCTAGAGCAGGCAAAGATCACAAGAAGGGACAAGCAGCAGAGATGAAGTGTTGTGAACTGATTGCAATCCACATTGCCCATCCCCCTTTGCTGACACCAAAGGAGTAAAATTGAGCCTGGAAGGAAGACTTTGTTTCCCACTGTCCTGTTCTATTTTTAATTGTCAATAAATTAATTTCCCTAAGCCAAATCTTTTGCTTATGAGGGTAATTAAGTGATATCCTTGTCTATCCTGACCCATGAGCTTCTTCATCTTATCTTCCCTCTGTCTTATCGATCAGGGCGAGTGAGAGCAGCTTAGTGGGCATCTGGCAGTCAGTCAAGGATCAACCTACAATGCTCAGGATGTGGACAGATTTAAATGTTGCAAGCACATGTTCCTGCAAGTTCTCTCCTGTCCAAGTTCACTTAAACTACGAAGTGATGGTACCATGATCTAATTCAGCAGTTGTGGTTTACTTACTGCTAGTTATGGTGCACTCACATGATCCTGTTTATCAGCACAGCCCAGAGCAGCAACTTCCAGCAGAGCTGAAAACAAAAAAGCAATGACAAGTTCAACGTGCACTGCAAATCCAGGATGGGGTGTCTGAATGATATCCTCCTCCCACATTTTCCCTTATGCTCTCTTTATGTACCACTAGATGTAATCTGTCTGTATCAAAAAATAAAATAAACTTGCCCAAAAGTATCCCTTCTTAACATTTCCAACTACCCATCTGTAGTAACTGGGTTTGAAACAGTTGTTTACTGGTATGCTAGTGGATATTTTTGAACAACTTCAACTGTTATTGTTAGAACTTCTGATTTAGGTACTGCCACCAGGAAAACTCAGCAGATTCTCTCTCTTGCATCCTAGCTACCGAATTGGCTTGATCTGGGAAGCTTGTAGAAGAAATAATCAAATTAGGATTAATGGGAATACACTTGAATGTGAGGGGGTTTGGCAGGAGAGGGAACAGGTGAGTGGGCAAGAGTAAACATTTGATGTATCTTAAACGTTCCTGCTGCTGTGGATCATTACTTAATGGTGATTTGGTCTGCACTTTGTTTATTTGATGAAGCTGCCTTTCTTGGCAGTTTCTGATTCCTTTTTAATTTAAAACAACTTTTCTGCAGTATTTTGTATGAGCTTCTCTTCAACATATTTTTGCCTGACTTTCATCAGTCACATGGCCTTTATCTGTCACACAGCTTTTATCAATTGAGTTAGTAGATTTATTAGAAAATAGTTGTTTCAGTAAAAAAATCCCCAACCCTAGAAATCTTTCAGTTTCAGATTCAATAACTTATTTTAATACAAAGATGTTACAATATTACTCTAACATGAAAACTATTTCAGTTATCTTCTACTTTGAATGCTGCTTTTTTCTCCATGATTAAAACACCTACAGAAGAGTTTGTTTCCAATCATTGTTCTTCATTCTGAGACAAATCTGAAAAGTCTTTCAGTTAAAATTCAATCTGAATCCTGTGCTCCCATGTGAAAGGCTGTACTTCCTTGATACTCTATTTATTTGACTCTGTAAACTTGAACTTAAAATACTGATGGCTAAATGATGTATCGTGGAGCTTGCTGGTACTGGAATAGTAATGGCATACCAGTTGCTTGTGAAATAGTTGCTTCTGAGGTTTAAGATTATGAAATTTGTCTTGCTTGCCCTGAAGTGGTCACTTAACATCTGTCAGTCAGCAATTTGGTCTGTCGGTTAGACTCTTGCAGTAACTTACAAATAGGGTAGCTCCCTATCTGTATGCTGTCCTTAGTGATTAACTTGGAGCTACCTAAAAGGCAGCTCTAGCGTTTTTTAAATGAACCAATTTAGAGTCACCTTGCTTGTGTCCCTTTCATGCTGGTAAGTCTCAGTTGTGTGAACTTTGAAGAATAGCTATGCTTTGCTCTGTTGATGGGATTTGCTGTTCAAAAAGTTACGTCTAGTTCAGTGGACCTCTTTGCACTAACTTCTGGCACAGCAGTGCGTCCTATTTTTTTTTCTCCATCTTTTTAAGCCTTTTTGGTTGTTTTGCTGCCATATTCATGGGAAGGAAAATTCTGTGAATTTTGGATATTTCTAAAATTTTAAGAGATTTGTTTCATCATCATTTGTGTACGCAGAGAAATATAGCATATGGCTGATCTGGCGTGCATGTGTGAAGGGTGAAAATAGGTACAAGGTAATGGGAAAACTGACACTCAGACCTGGTGGAATTACAGTATCACAGTATCACCAGGGTTGGAAGAGACCTCAAAGATCATCAAGTCCAACCCATTACCACAGACCTCAAGACTAGACCATGGCACCAAGTGCCGCGTCCAAACCTGCCTTGAACACCTCCAGGGACGGTGACTCCACCACCTCCCTGGGCAGCCCATTCCAGTAGTCAATGACTCTCTCAGGCAAGAACTTTCTCCTCACCTCCAGCCTAAACTTCCCCTGGCACAGCTTGAGACTGTGTCCTCTTGTTCTGGTGCTGGTTGTCTGAGAGAAGAAAGCAACCTCCTCCTGGCTACAACCACCCTTCAGGTAGTTGTAGACAGCAAGAAGGTCTCCCCTGAGCCTCCTCTTCTGCAGGCTAAACAATCCCAGCTCCCTCAGCCTCTCTTCATAGGCTTTGTGCTTGAGGCCTCTCCCCAGCCTCGTTGCCCTTCTCTGGACATGTTCAAGCACCTCAATGTCCTTCTTCAGTTGAGGGCCCCAGAACTGGATACAGTACTCAAGGTGTGACCTAACCAGTGCAGAGTCCAGGGGGAGAACGACCTCCCTGCTCCTACTGGCCACACTACTGCTGATGCAGGCCAGGATGCCATTGGCCTTCTTGGCCCCCTGGGCACACTACTGGCTCACGTTGTATACAATTAGTTATACAGTTAGTTGTATAACAAGGTAGTAAACACTTAGTGCAGCTCAATACTTTTAATTTTCTATTTAATTTAGTTTTTGCTGATTTGTAGTTTTGTGCATGTAAATACCTATCAAACAAGGTATACTTGTAAAGTCCTTTCTAGGAGCTTTAAAGCCCTTAGTGATGGTGACCCCAGCATGCTTTAACTTCACAGCTAATTATATTTTTCTGCCAGTTTTGTACATCATCCTCTTAAAATGCCCTTCCCTAAATAACACATCATGCTTCCTCTCCCCTTCCGCCTTTTACATATTGTTTACATTTGTACCTTTCATTAAGTAGGACTTGTAAACTGTTACTCTTCTGCTGTTCTAGTCTCAGAAGGTGTTATATTACCAGAAAGCAATTACACAGGTCGTTGCCTCTTTACAGTGTGTTGTGTGTCAGGGTACAGGTTGCAGTATCTTGAGGTATGCCACAGCAGTTAGGCGCTGCTGCCATCAGCCCTGAAATTCTGGCTGCTGTAGAGTTGTGTTGTATCCACAGCAGCTGACTAGATTAGGACCACTTAAAATAGTAGTAGCGTTTTGCTATATTACTAAATAAAAAATACTTGGTGGGAAGACCTGATTAGTTGGGTCGTAAATCCGTGCATTTGTCTTGTATCATCACTAAAACTCCTTGAAGATCTGTCTGACAAAACTCACTGACTTCGTGGTGAAGCCTCAGCACAATAGCACCTGAAGAATAATAGCTGTTTGTGAGAGTGTCTGAACCAGAGACACTTCCCCCAGGACATGCACCTGACTCCTTTTTCAGAGAAAGCTGTCAGCAACGTGTGTCTGAGATGACTTGATGTTACTGAGATGTTACCCTAGTATTAAACAGCCTGTTGTAGCTCAGGTACAAAGTACTTTTCCATGCTTTTGCTTTTCTGCATTTTTTTGCAGCACACATTGTCACATTAATGTGAACTGTTGGTCCCTATTTTAGGTTTCCTATGCTTTTCCAAAACAGCAGGGGTTGGCAAGTAAAGAGTGTGAGTAGTTCTTTAGTCTTCAGGAGCTATATCCCTTGGGTTGTGGGTTTTTTTGTTTGTTTGG
>VWZE01002894.1:582218-616755 GCA_013396675.1 Eubucco bourcierii
TATATATATATATATGTGTGTGTGTGTATGTATATACATATACATATATTTAGATCTCTGAATACATTTGGTTGGTTTTGTTTTGTGGGTTTTTTTTTGTTTTGTTTTGTTTGTTTGTTTTGGTTTTTTTTTTGCGTACCAGGGAAGAAAGTGAGGTAGGGAAGGAGAAAAAACAGCAGGTGGAATTTCTGAACTAAGCGCAGTAAATTTTGTCCAGTGGATAACACGCACCAAAAGTGGTAGTCTTTAGTGTGGGTTATATTAAAATAAATTTAAGGTGAAAACTATCTTTGTCTTCTCCCAGACTGAATTATTTGTAAATTCTTTAAAGAACTTGCTGTTGTAACAAGAAGTTTGCTGCTAAAACCCTATGAAGAGAGGCTGAGGGAGCTGACGTTGTTTAGCCTGGAGAGGAGGAGGCTCAGGGGAGACCTTCTTGCTGTCTACAACTACCTGAAGGGTGGTTGTAGCCAGGAGGAGGTTGCTTTCTTCTCTCAGGCAAGCAGCGCCAGAACAAGAGGACACAGTCTCAAGCTGTGCCAGGGGAGGTTTAGGCTGGAGATGAGGAGAAAGTTCTTGACTGAGTCATTGGCTACTGGAATGAACTGCCCAGGGAGGTGGTGGAGTCAGCGTCCCTGGAGGTGTTCAAGGCAGGTTTGGACGTGGCACTTGGTGCCATGGTCTAGTCTTGAGGTCTGTGGTAATGGGTTGGACTTGATGAGCTTTGAGGTCTCTTCCAACCTTGGTGATCCTGTGATAAATAAACCAAATTCAGAAAACATTCTAAACCAGGGAAACATTTGGTAATTTTCACTCACTTTCAGATGTATGTGATGGCAGATGACAGCTGTACTTTTGCTGAAGAGGGAAGGATTGATGAAAGGCTATTGGATTTTCATCTGGTCTGAATCATAGAGGCATAGAATATTGGGCTGGAAGGGACCTCGAAAGATCATCTAGTCCAGCTGCCCTGCCAGAGCAGGATCACCCATACCAGATCACACAGGAATGCATCCAGGCGGGTTTTGAGTATTTCCAGAGATGGAGACTTCACAACCCCCCTGGGCAGCCTGTTCCAGTGTTCTGTCACCCTCACAGTGAAAAATCCCTCTTCATGTTTATGTGAAACTTCCTATGCCTCAACTTCTAACCATGGCCCCTTGTCCTGTCATATGGCATCATTGAGAAGGGCCTAGCTCCATCCTCCTGGCACTCACCCTTTACATATTTATAAGCATTAGTGAAGTCACCCCTCAGTCTCCACTTCGCCAGGCTTGAGAGTCCCACCTCCCTCACTGTCTCCTTGTAAGCTGCTGGAGTCACAACTGTTAATCCTTGAAAATGTTGTAACTGAAGCAACATTTGTTGTACTCAACCTCTTCATTTCCTATGCTATTGCTAGACCTTTCAGAAATACTTTTGCAGAGGTGATGCCTTGGTTTACTACATTACAGTTCCACGTTTCAAGGAGATACCTTGCCTTCCTCTGTAGTAACATCGAAGATGGGGTTTTATTGTTCACTGAAAGTGATACCTTCACCGGTAAGAGAAGAGGGAACCACAATTCACAACCAAAATGCATTATTTTTTCTATTGCAAGTTTATAGTTAATGAAAATTTGAGAGTTGAATTTGCTGAACTTGTGAAGTTGATGACTTTTAGAGTGAGTATTAACACCTCCTGGGAAGGTGTCTGGCCATTGTTGCTATACCTGGAAGTCGAAAAGAGGATTTAAAGGCAATTTGGGCACAATGGAGTGTTTTGGCCAATGAGTCGTTTATCTTCAATTGCTGCTTGTAGTTAGAGATGAAAGCTACCTTGTGAAGATCTGAGTTCAGGTGTTTTGATGTCTGGGTAACCAGTCAGCCCTGTTGATTCTGGTTTGTCCAGGCTGCACAAACTAGAACTTGAACCCTCCCAAATTGCTTCTATACAAGAATGTGTAGACAGTGGGTGGATCTATGTTTACATCTCAGCTTGTGCTTCACTGAGTACAGCCTTGTTGTTCTACTTGCTCTCTAGCAGAGAGGACAGCTTGTGTCTGACTTTCGTTAGGAGGATTCTGCAGCTGATTGGCTTTCCAGGCTGCAGTATGCTTGTTGCTAGGTGCAGCTTCATGGGCTCAACCAAGCCTTGACTCTTACTATGGATTTGGGTTCTGTAAGGAATGTAAAATCTGCAGATATAGAAAACAGTCTGCTTGGAATGAAATAGGTTATTGAGCAAGACTGAAATACTTTAAAAATGCTCTGCTTGTTTGCTATCACTGAGCTAATCCTTGTAATTTAGAATAGGTGTTGGTGAAGTATTGCATCAGTGTTCAGATTACATGAAGACATTCCTGTGTGCTGAGTTCAAAAACTCCTTTTAGCTACTTTAGGTCGTTTTCTGCTGAGAGTATGACAAAGGGTCAGATTTTTCTCTAGGAGTTTGCTAAGAAGTGTATCTTTGTTAGTAGATTTACTCTATCACAGACTTCAGCATTAGCATATAATGACTTCTTGCTTGATGCCTGTGCACAAGGCCTAGAGTGGAATTAGTCTCATGTTTGCTTGTAATAGAAACTTCTTAAGGTCTTTGCAACATGTGCATCTTACACCAGTACTGAAATAAAAATACTGACTTGGAGAGAAGTAGCATTGAAATCCTGGTGGTAGGTTTGCAAGTGTTACTGAGGTGCCTCACCATTTGTAATCTTTAAATCAATAAAGTACATATCTGTTAATGCACATCACTAAAGTCCAGCTTCTGTGCAGTAGCAGAATAAGTTAATAATTGTTTTATGTGAACATTGGATATTTGTAGAACATTTTCAGGTTTATCCAGAAAGAGCCAAATGCTCCATCTCACTGATCTCTTACTTGAAGGAGGTGTATAACCTCTGTGGAGAATTCTGTGCTGATTAGCCTGTGTTGTCTTTTAAAATCAAATATTCAAACAAATGGCTTTTTATTGTTGTTTTACGGTCCTGTACTGCTGCAGCTTTGTGCCTGCCTCTGAATGGTAATGGGATTTCAGTCCTTGCTGTTCTCAACTGGTATCTCCCATCTCCATGATGGAGGTTGGGAAAAAAAAAACCCAGGCTGTTCTAAGGTTTATGGATAGATCAAATTGAAAAAAAAAAAAACCACAACAAAAACCTGTTTGTGTTACATCTAGCAAAAATAAATTGAAATAAAGGTGATGGATATACTGTAACCTGAATGTTTATCTTACTGGTACAGTGTTTTGTGGATTAAAAAACCACGAAGTCTGAGGGAATGAATTTTGTTTTCCTCTCTCCATTGGGTTGTTTTAATCAAACACTGGAATTAATTTTTATTAATAAATGTTGTAACCGATGCAAACTGAAGCACTGTGAACGTAACATGATTATAATTTGGTGGGTTTGCAATTGAGCTTTATTGCAGCTACTCTGCTGGATTTTCCCTTTGCCTGAGACTGGGACTTGGAGAAGGCAGGACAGCCTCGGGGGTTTTAGTTGCTGTTTTGCATGGGAAATGTCACGGCAGTTTACTTCGGTTTGTTTGCCAGTCCTCAGGCAGTGAAACTGAAAACAACAGAACCTTCTTGGCTAACACTAACTTCATTTTCTCGTAGTAAGGATGAAGAAACTGATAGCATTTTCTTCTCCAGTTTCTGCTGCTGCCCAACAAACTTGTTTACCTTTCATGTGACTCACATTCCTCCAGCCCTTCCTATAACCGATGTAGTGCTTATGATAATTTCAGATGTTCAGAGGGTATTTCAGTCTCTCTTTTTTTCCCCCCCCTCTCCCAAATTTCATTTTAATTTTTAATAACGTGAGCGACAGGTATTTGAAGTGGCTGATTACTTGGATTTTTCAAAGCAACTCTATTTCATGCTACATGGACATGACTGATATTATAAGCAGGCAGGTATCTAATTTTACCTTGATGTCTTTTTGTGGAGTTACTCAAACTTATCATAGGTTCAGCAAGAGTAGGTTTAGTGTCAGAGGAGCTTCTTGGTGCCATTCAGACTTTTCATAGGATTTACTTGCAGGATCCTATTTGTACTCAGGGTATTACTGCAGTGTAAATGTTTATCTGCTCAAAGATGAATAGCTCTGAAACAGAGGCACTGAAGAAGGCTGTTCAGCTATGGTAAACGGAGTTGTACCATGTAACTCACAGTATTATTTTTGTGAAAAAGCTTTTTATATATTAAGATTATAATTAATTTGAATGTGGAAGGTCACCGCAACTGCTCTGTAACTCATCTGTTATTCTAACGATCCCGTATCATTATGATACGGATCTCAAGAGGGTAATGTGCTTTTGCTGGAATAAAAGGAGGGGAAAAAGGCCTTTTCATCCTGCCAGAACATTTACAGTATTTTAGATTTTATTTTCCAACTATGTAGCAGGGTGAAATTGAGCTTAAAACATTAACATAAAACCTGAAGTATCCCCATGCGAAGGCTGCTCACTTATGGCATCTGAGTGAGTCAAGTTGAAGTGTGAACAGAGGCTGGAGGCCGTTTTTTCTCACACTCTTGGGGAAGGATTTATCCCTGGGTATTTGGTGATACCTATTCCAAGGGAAGACAGAAAAATAAGACTGGTGGTATATGTGTGATAGTGTGAGTAATAGTAGTGTTGTCAGTAGCTACTCATTCGCTGCTTGTTTGCAGATGCTTCCCTTCTCTGTATCATGCAAGGTCCAGCGAGGTTTCAACTGCCTGTAAAGTGAGCAAGAACAAAGTGTCAGCTATTAGCTCATAGGTTGTGGTCACTGGGCAGGTCAAGGGCAGTTTTCTTCCCCCATGATGCTGGTGAAGTTTTACTCGTGCCGCCTTGAGTCAGCGCTGCCGTTTTTCAAAGCTGGAGCTTCTTAGTCTTATTAACTGCTAGAATAACATCCTCTACGACAACAAACCCTCCTTTTCTTCCTGTTTAATCAGTTAAATTGGCTGTGTAATTAAATGAGTTGCACTGTGTAGAGGAACACGAAGATTGTCTGTGTACAGAAGCAAACCCGTCTGTGTACAGAAGTACAAGGACAGATGTACAGATGAAAGTTTTGTAACTAGAGAACTTCTTTCTAGCTCTGGAGAAGAAATGTAAACAGCTTCCTCAAGAATGAAGACCTCCTCTGAAAAACTTTTTTCACAGTATGGATGGATATTATATGGATCTATGCATGGTGATACTTTAAGCAGGGAATAGACTTCACATTATGAACACAGAATTTAAAAATACAATCATTGTTTGCTTCATTAATTTTGACTAATGCAGAGATAAAAATGATTAATTAGGAGACTTAACATAATTAGTGGAGTGTGGCATCTGACTACTTAAATATAAGTCTGTTAATGTGGAAAACATAACTCTTGTGAAATGTTCTGGCTTGTGTCAGAAGCTAAAATATTAGAACCATTTTACTGTTTAAATTGATACTGCAAATCTTAGTGCTGTGAAAGCATCCACCGTTTACTACTAATGAAGATGTACAACACAGGAAATCTGAAATTATGTCTGAAATTATGTCTGACTTTCAGATAATGTTAAAAAAAAATGTTATTTTGATTTATGTTGCTGGAATAGGTGATTTTTACATGTCCTCCTGATGTATGGCATTGGGAAAATTAAGAGGAAATTTATGGCGGAGAAGTGTTGAGTTCGATCTTACTGAAAGATGGTTTCACTTGCATGTTTAGCAGCATGTTATGGTTAAAAGAAATATGAGTTGAGTCAGTGTACAGGAGGGATATTTTACTTTCCAAAAGCCTCTGGGGACTTCAGATATAATATACTTCTAAAGGGAGCACGAAAATGACATTTTCAGCTAAATTTGTTTATAAATCCATAATCAACAGCTGAAAAGGTGCTGGTGTGGATTGGCTGACTTGACTTAGATTGAGAATAAAAACCTTAGAAAAAAATGCTGCTTTTTAGCTGTCCATATTGTCTCTATGGTCAAGTGTCTGATCTTGCCATATAATACAGCATCTGGTTTGCAGCATATTTTATTAAGGCATTAATTATAAAGGCTAGGATTAGTACTGGGAAAGATCATGGATTTCAAGGGGAGTGTGGGAGTTATACTCATGGGCTGTAGATGACACAGATTACATGCTACAGCAGGATCAGTTCTAGCCACGCTAGGAGTTCCAGGAAATTTTAGTCTTTTGTGGAAGACTAATAACAAGACTGAAATAATTTCTCTGTAGTAGAAAATCTCCTGTATTTTTCCATGAAGACCACATTTTTGTCTATCTTTTTTTTTGACTGCCGAATTATGTGTTACAGAAACGAGGCTTTCCCTATCGCCTTGAACTGCAAGTACACAAATCTGCTCTGATCACCACTTGAACAGCTGTTTGTGGGGCTGACATAACTTAAATCAGCGTTAGTATTTACATCTCCTTGAAGGCAAAATGTATAGGTGAATGACCACTTCATAATGATTCTACTGCTTCTCTTTCACAGCAGTGAGGAGAGAGAAAAATAGCAATAAGTTACTCTAAAGGCCAGATGCCAACTACACCCTTGGGAAAGAGAACAAAGGATGACTTAAGCTTAGACATAAGGCATTATTTAGCTGTTGCACGAGTCAGACCAGTCTTTACCTACTGGCAAGCCCTAAATTACACCCACCCCAAGTCTTTACATTTAGGTCTTTTAAGAATTACCATAAATGTTTTGCGTTGTGGTGACAGAGTTCTGGACTTGTGTGTTGGGATTTTTTTCTCTATTTCTTTCAAGAAAGGACCATTGTTCAAAATGAGCCTTACTCTTTTCAGTGTTGCTTGTCACAAATTAGTAATTATAGTTTCTTCTGGCTTTGCAACTGATTATGTTAACCTTCAGCAAATTAATTATCTTCTGGCTCATGCCTGCACACACAACTCTTTGTAAAATGGAATTATAGTACATCTCTGCCAGTTCTCATCGCTCCACTTTGTAACCCTTGTGGGAACATTCATAAGGCTTAATAGTGAGGTGATGACATGAGCATTCAAACTGCAGCTTCCAGGTGGGTTAGTTGTAGGCTTAGCTGATGGAAATGATTTAATTTTAAGGCATACTTGTGTGAAACGCATACAAAAAAAAAAATTGCAAATCAAGACTAAATCCAATAAAACACAACTTGATGATTTATTATGTTCCTTTTCTGTTTTATTGCTGGTTTATTCCGAGTGCTGTTCTCTCAGTGCATTAACAAATACATATTAGCAGGGTTGTGTTATTAAAAAAAAAACCTCATCGACATTTTGCAATAACTGATGAAAATCAGCAGAGTTCCTGTCAGCCTCTCAGTCAATTGCTGCTTAAAAGCAAGTTAGGAAGAGGGACTGATTTAATTTCTTTGCAATATATATTAGAGTCCTAAATTCTAATTTTATGTTTTTGACACAAGCTTTCTCGTGGAGTATGCCTTACCAGACCTGCTTCAGTTTCCCTGCTCTTGCTTTGAGTCCTTTGGGGATAATTTAAAAGTTGCCTCAAGATATTTTTTAGTAGCAGTTAATTCTACTAACTTCCAAAATGACCATTTTCTACTAGTGACTCTGCAGTGTCTCAGGGGGGAAATTGCAGAACTGCAAGCATTCTGCTGTAGTGAAACATTTTTTTTTGTTGAGAGTTCGGTCATGTTTATTTAGGAAAGTTAAACCTTTACTTTGTTATCTTCCACTCATTACATCTCTGTGCACTAAAATGCCAGCACGTTCTACTCCGAAGAAATGCTGATTGTTAAGGAGGAAGGATGGGGTTGGAGGGTGCTTGTGTTTTGCTGTTGGAATGGGGTTTTTTTTTGATGCAGAGCATAGTTGATTATATTGATTTTTACAGGTAGTTTTACTCCCCTTCATCTGTTTGTTTGCTGGTTTTTGGTGGTGGGTTTTTTTTTTTTTTTTTTTTTTTTTTTTTTTTTTTTGTCTGAGTAGAAGTAAATATTCAAATTTTCTTTTTTCTCTGTATATCTTTACTTGGAAACCTCCACAAAAACCAGGCATGCCAAACTTGAAAACAAATTAAAGACATAAGAAAAATAACTGTGTACAGTTCTGGAGCCCTCAGCACAGGAAAGACATGGAACAGTTGGAACAGGTCCAGAGGAGACCACAAAGATGATCAGAGGGCTCCAGCAGCTCTGCTATAAAGACAGGCTGAGAGAGTTTAGGCGCTTCAGCCTGGAGAAGAGAAGGCTTTGAGGAGACCTGACAGTAGCCTTCCAGTATCTGCAGGCTGGGGAGGGACTATTGACAAGGTCTTGTAATGACAGGACAAGGGCCAGTGGGTTTAAACTGGCAGAGGGGAGATTGAAACTGGATGTTAGGAGGAAGTTTTTTCCAGTGAGGGTGGTGAGACACTGGCACAGGTTGTCCAGGGAGGTTGTGGCTGCTCCCTCCCTGGAGGTGTTCAAGGCCAGGTTGGAGGAGGCCTTGAGTGCCCTGTGCTAGTGGGAGGTGTCCCTGCCTATGGCAGGGGGTTGGAACTAGATGATCCTTGAGGTCCCTTCCAACCTTACCATTCTATGAAAAATATCAGTGTAATGTTGCTCTTAGCTTACTGCTACTTGAGAGTACAGTGTAGTAGAATAGTACCATCAATGTTAAAAAACAGCCTGACTTCAAGTGGTGCAGGTATCTGAGAGAGTTAACCTGAAATGAGTGCTTATGGGTGGGTTGTTTCTTTCCCCACAGATATACTCTCAAGTAAGGCAGCAAAAAGTATTTGATGTTACAAAACCAGCGCAGTAGTTCTGTCATGGAAAAAATGGAAGATGAATTTTGTATAGCAGGGTTACTGCTGTGTTCAGAATGTCAGCAGTAAGGAAATGCAGCTTTTGAGGGAAATGTGCCTCATGCTAGATATCACAGTAGCTCAGTGTAAACTCAAACTGAATCCATAGACTAAACTATCGACACCTTGGTTTGAGTAGGATCCATGAGTAGTAATCAGCGGTAAAGACAAAAGAGCTGCAGCTCATTTCCAGGTTCAGTGCTCTGCCAGGCGATATGGGGAGGAAGGTAAAAACAATTCAAGGAACTTTTCTTTTTCAGACCCTAGGGAAAACAAGAATAGTCCAACACACTTGATCAGATCTCCTGTTCCTGGCATTTTAACACTTTTCAGGGTACAAGGAAACCACAGAATGATTGAGGTTGAAAGGACTGTCTGGAGGTCATAGTATCATAGAATGGTCTGGGTTGGAAATGACCTCTGAAGGTCATCTAGTCCAACCCCCCTGCAGTAGAGCAGGTGCATCCTCAACTAGATCAGGTTACCCAGAGCCCTGTCAAGCCTCACCTTGAATATCTCCATGAATGGGGCCCCAACCACGTCCCTGAGTAACCTGTTCCAGTGTTCCACTACCCTCATTGTGAAGAACTTGTTCCCAACATCCAATCTAAATCTACTCTTCTCTAGTTTGAAACCGTTGCCCCTCGTTCTGTCACTACAGGCCTTTGTATAGTCTCTCTCCATCTGGTCTAAACCTTCTGCTCCACCAGAGCCATACAGAGCTGGTTGCCCAGGACCATGCCCAGGTGGCTTTTGAGTACCTCCAAACCTCCCTGTGTGACTTATGGTAGTGTTCAGTCATGCTCATAGTGACAAAGTGTTTCCTGCTGTTCAGAGGGAACCTCCAGTGTTTCAGTTTGTGCCCATTGCCTCAGGTTCTGTCACTGAGCACCACCGAAAAGAGCCTGGCTCTGTCCTCTTAGTACTCTCCCTTCAGGTATTTGATAAGGTCCTCCTGAGCTTTTCCTTCCCTGGTCTGGACAGTCACAGAGAGCTGGAGGCCCACTCGAGTCTTCCAAGCCAGGTGTAGCATGTGTGCTCTGACATGCTTAGGCTAAGAAATGGAGCTGGCTGGTGCCTGGCTGCGACCATTGCATAGCAGATGACCTCTTGCTTTGAGAGCATGTGTGAGGACTAAAGTCTGTGAAGGAGAGTGGCTTAATGTACATGTCCTTGAATATTTGATGGGGAGATTTATTTTTCAGCTTTTGAGGGTGAATTCTATCTCAATTAAATCTCGATTTTTTTTTCTTGTATCAATGAAAGCATTATTGTCAACTCCTGACATGCTAGGTATACCAGGTCCCCAAGATACCCTGAATGATGAAAGAGTTGTAAACAGAAAATATGGAATTTTTTTCTCCTGCTACTGGGAAATGACAAAGAGTTACAGAAATCTAACCTCTAAAATGATCTCATTTCATGGTTTCCTAAGTAATAAGCTGGAAATTGGGTACCTCAGACCCCATTTCTAGTAAGTCATTTCAATAAGATGCTTTTCCTACACCGCTTGGTGAATACCAGTGAGAATTCTTACCCCAGAGTGTAGCAGTGATGTCATGGGAGCTGTGTCCTCTGAGGCTGTTTGTTCAAATCCTCTTGTTTATTATTAGCTGGAATGCAGGACTGTGGGCTGCACTAGAGAACAGGAGCATGGTGCCTGCATGACACTTCTTGCTAACAAATGGTATCTTTGTTTGAGCGTCTGCAGCTCCTGTAAGTGTAGAGGGGGCCATGCCTTGATAAAGAAGGAGCACGTGTCAAGTGGCTCAGTTATGTGGAGCAAATGCTGCAAGTGGAGGAGGAGAATTTCCCTCATTCATTTGTGATAAATTGATTTAGAGTATGGTCTAGAAACAAACCAGTTTGCTTCATGAAGACCAAACCAGAGCATTACAAGGACAGGGCAGAAAATCCCAATCCAAAGACTGGTAAAAATGTTGTTTTATTTTATGTGCTGGTCTTTAATCATTTATATCATGTGCTGTTTTGCTTCTTTCCGATTTCAGATTAGTGATAACTCTGAGTTTTAAATACTTAATGCTGTTAAGATAGATAATTATGTAATCATGTTTAATGGCGGAAGAAATGTAGCTCAGTTAACTTCTGAAATACTGTTTTCCTGAGGAGGAAATGTTCTTATGTGAAAGGGGTTGTTTTTCTGACTATTCCACTTCATGTTAAAAATTCTATTCTCTGCATGAAGAGAAAAATAAAGTAAGAAATTAGGATTAGTTTTTGCTCAGAGAAGGTTTCATAAATACATGCAAGTATTTACCACAATTTTTGCTTTTGAATGTTGCCTACCAACAATAAAATGATTAAGCGTACGTCATGGTTTTTATTTCACTGTTTATGGGAATGGGCTGAAAGGAAACTAAACAGCCTGAGTATTAATGGGACTTTCTGATATGACCAGAGACTTACAAAATGTTTTGTTTGTTGGTCTGATATGTGCTTTGAATGTGTAGATGCCTAGCAGCTGGTGGTACTGCCTGCGGACAGGAATTTGTGCCAGTGCAGCTCTTTGTGCAATGGAATGTGTAGTGTACAAACAAGCAAGAATTTGGTTTGAGGTAATTGATTACAAATTAGCACATTTGAAGTCTTCTGAGGGTTTTAAGCTGCTCCACAGTTGAGATGTTGGTGATGGGTCAAAGAACAAAAAAAAGGGAGAAATCTCCTTTTCAGAAATTGATATAAGATTGCACAAGATGCTGTTACTATACTGATCCTCAGCCACATGGAAAGAGGAGGTGTTGATTTTAGGGGTGTGGATCAACAGTTGGATGAAATGACCAGTTAGTGTTCCCAGGTGGCCAAGAAGGTCCTGTGCTGGCCTCTGGTTAGGCTGCACCTCAAATAGTGTATTCAGTTTTGGGCTGCTCACTCAGAGAAAGACAGTGAAGTGCGGGAGCTTGTTAAGAGCAATAAAGCTGACAAGGGGGTCTAGTGTGCAAGTCCTATGAAGAGCAGCTGAAGGAACTGGGGTTCTTTAGCCTGAAGAAAAGGAGGCTGAGGAGAGACCCTACTGCTCTTTACAGCTGCCTAAAACTCTCTATTACTTCTGACTGCTTGGTGAACTTGTTACCTGGTTGGCAAGCATTGGAACAGGCTGTCTGGTAAAGTGGTTGAGTTACCATTCCTGATTCTGTGGTTCTGCTCAAAGTTGTAGCAGATCTGCAAGAGGTGCTTTCTTGTGCTGAGCAACAACATACCCTCCACCTACACACTCTTTCCAGACATGTAAAGAACATGCTGAAGTTTGCAGTGGTACTCATTTTGTGCTATATTGATAAGGGAGCTGGTTCCTGGCTGTTGTGTTACGGTTCCCATGTGAGGTACTGTATCTAACGAGGCATCTAGGCTGTTTTGGGGAGAATATCACCAGTGAGTCTGAGTCACTGCAAAGGCCATTACCATAAGTTGTGTGAGTGCTTTTGCATGGAGCAGAGAGTCATGCTCAGGGGACTGCAGGTGGAAATTACTTTTAAAAATTCCATGCCTTACTATTTTGTAGTTCTGTAGCCCAGCAGAGTTAGGTAAAACAGAGTTTGAACTATAGGTGTGCTGGTTTGAAGCTAATTGTAATATTTTAATGGAGAAAATTATATTATAGGCTGTGAAAAGAAAACAGTGGTGATGTCTGCTTCACTCATAGGCTTGCTGGGATGTTTAAGGATAAGAATACAAACATAGATAAGTCAGTTGTCTCTCGGGCACAGACACTCTCAGGCTGTCTAGCTTCTTGCTCTCTCCTCTCTGCCGAGTAACCTAACTAACCACTTTTCTTCTAACCCCCCTGGCCGATCTTTCAAACTCATCTTGTGCATAAGCCAAACCCTGGGGTAAGGTATAGGGGTGGGGAGAACGTGGAAGGGTGGTTGGGAGCCCCTCCTGGGGACTCTGATTTCTGGGAGGGGAGTTGTGTTTCTGTATTCCCTTTAACTTGCATATTTTTGTAACTATTCCTGTCTATAGTGTCTATCTCTGCTTGTACATTGTGCTGAGCTGTAAATAGAGCTTCAGTCCTTAACTTCCAGCCAACTGAGTCTAGTCTGGGTCATTTTACAAAGTGGGGGAGCCGGGGAGCTCCCAAACCATCACAAAAGGTAAACCTCCCAGAGCAGAAGCTTTTCTTGTGGGTCAGACCAGCATTTTACTGTCTTGTGGCAGTTCCTCACACAGCACCAGCTCAGTTCTGTCAGGCTGCACGATGAAAACTAGGTGTAGCAGCTATGGACTGTTGATATTAGTCACTTTGACCAGGAGCAGCTGAGCTGCTTCCTGACTGTCACAGGCTGTGCAACTGCTCCATGGCTACTGGAAATGCCTGGAAAAGTGCTGCCAACCCCACTTCCTTTACTTTGGAAAATTGAGTTACTGCTGGGGCTGCAAGAAGGATCCTCAATGTTTAGTTTAGCAATTTAAAGCAGTACAGAAAAGTGTTATCAACAACCACCTTTTTTTTTTTTTCTCCCTTTTTCCCCCCCTTCCCATCTTAAAAAAAAAAAATTGTATTTTAGGTGGCTAGTAGAGGGACCTTGGATCAAAGGTTCTCTAGTGTCCGTTGATGACTACAGCTACCATTTCTCTACGTGAAACACAAGAGTAAGGAAGGATTATTCTTTTTTAGTTGGATCAGATCTTTGGAACTTCAGTGCTGTACCCAGTTTCTTTCAAAAACATCTATCCTAGAGAGGATATTTGCTGGTAGAATTTAATTTCTACATCTACTTGTAGACCATAGCCGTATTTTCTCTTTAATAGTGTTTCTTTTCACTTGGATTTGTGGTTTTGGC
Organism: Eubucco bourcierii; assembly: GCA_013396675.1. NCBI lineage: Eukaryota > Metazoa > Chordata > Aves > Piciformes > Ramphastidae > Eubucco > Eubucco bourcierii. Next base: position 595,795 of record VWZE01002894.1, read on the forward strand.
ATTAAATGTATCACTTAGGGCAATTAATCCATTCCATTTAGTCTTGTGGTCATTGCAAGAACAGGTTGCAATGCAGGACACTGTGGGTTTTTTGTTTGCATTATGTCTAGTTCCTTTTTATTTACTGCACTTGCCTTTTTTCCTCATGGTTGGAAGAATGTAGAGTTCTGGAATCATAAACTGTTTGCCCCAGTATTCCTTGCAAGCTGCAAGATACTTAAATTTGGAGCTGCTTAGTAGGAAGTGGGGGTTTCCACTTCATAAAGTTTATTTAAGAAGGCTGTTTGTCAGTTTTCAATTTTTATATCCTTTGACTCAACTGGGCAGGGGGTTCAAAATTTTAAAGACCTTCAGCTTGAAAAATGACCTGCTATTATTAAGTCATCTGAAGGTGCCGGTATGACTTATTTTCTCTCTCAGAAATTTGGGTTTAAAATGGCAGAGGGGAGATTTAAACTGGATGTTAGGAGGAAGTTCTTTACAGTGAGGGTGGTGAGACACTGGCACAGGTTGCCCAGGGAGGTTGTGGCTGCTCCCTCCCTGGAGGTGTTCAAGGCCAGGTTGGAGGAGGCCTTGAGTGCCCTGTACTAGTGGGAGGTGTCCCTGCCTATGGCAGGGGCTTGGAGCTAGGTGATCTTTGAGGTCCCTTCCAACCTTACCATGCTATGATTCTATGAAAAATATCAGTGTAATGTTGCTCTTAGCTTACTGCTACTTGAGGGTACACTGTAGTAGAATAGTACCATCAATGTTCAAAAGCAGGCTGACTTCAAGTGATGAAGGTATCTGAGAGGGTCCTGCCTATGGCAAGGGGTTGGAACTAGATGATCTTTGAGGTCACTTCCAACCTTACCATTCTATGATTCTGAGTTCTGGATACTAATTAGAATTGTGTCCTTTTGTAGGTCTAGTTTATATTTTTGCCTGTGTCACATTTCTTACATACCATTACCACTTCTTGAAGATACTTTTTCAATCTTTGATGATTGGAGGAGCTCTAACTAGAGTGTCTAAGGAAGACAGAATGTAATAATGCCAGACAGTGCTTTCCTCTTGCTTTGTAGGGATGATGGCAGTCCATGGGTGTCTAATTTAGCAGGCTTGACTATTTGGCGATTTGCAATCAGGGAGTAGCAAAATGAGACCGATTCCAGTCTCATCTTTAAGTATCCTTTTCAAAGTTTAAATCCAGTGGTTTACTAGTCTGACAAGTTAAGACAATCTGATTTCCAAGTGTAGCAGAAAAGCAGTTACCTGACTGTTATATAAGTACTGCTTCATGTCATTGCAGATTGGAATTTTCTGTTCCGTTTTTCTGCCTGTAGCAATGCCTCAGTTCCTGTGTATGCTGCTTTTCAAAACCTATAAATCTGTAGCATTTGTAAATGCAGAAAACAAGTTAGCATGATGGAGCATAAGGGGAAAATGCTCTCTAAGGGGTAATGTTAATGTGTATCAGACTAATGTTAATGTGTATCAGACTAACTGTTCAGAAAAGTTTATTCCTGGCTTCTTTTTTAAATGATTTTTCACAGTATCACCAAGGTTGGAAGAGACCTCAAAGATCATCAAGTCCAACCCGTTACCACAGACCTCAAGACCAGACCATGGCACCAAGTGCCACGTCCAAACCCACCTTAAACACCTCCAGGGACGGTGACTCCACCACCTCCCTGGGCAGCCCATTCCAGCAGTCAGTGACTCTCTCAGTCAAGAACTTTCTCCTCACCTCCAGCTTAAACTTCCCCTGGCACAGCTTGAGACTGTGTCCTCTTGTTCTGGTGCTGGTTGCCTGAGAGAAGAAGGTAACCTCCCCCTGGCTACAACCACCCTTCAGGTAGTTGTAGACAGCAAGAAGGTCTCCCCTGAACCTCCTGTTCTCCAGGCTAAACAATCCCAGCTCCCTCAGCCTCTCTTCATAGGGCTGTGCTCGAGGCCTCTCCCCAGCCTCGTTGCCCTTCTCTGGGCACACTCAAGTACCTCAATGTCCCAGAACTGGACACAGGACTCAAGGTGTGGCCTAAGCAGTGCAGAGTCCAGGGGGAGAATGACCTCCCTGCTCCTGCTGACCACACTAGTCGTGATGCAGGCCAGGATGCCATTGGTCTTCTTGGCCCCCTGGGCACACTGCTGGCTCATGTTTAGGCGAGTGTCAGTCAGCACCCCCAGATCCCTTTCTGTTTCGCTGCTCTCCAACCACTCCCACCCCAGAGTGTGACACTGCTGCTTGGCAGGATTGCTGTACCTTGTAAACTTACCTAATTTTGGGAGGGCTTTAAATGCAGTCTTTAGCATGCCATCATAGGCAGATTTTATCACCAGGTTGTTGATAATGTATTTTCTCAGTTTTCAGTCAAAACCAGTACTCTGTACTAGTTAATTGACTGTATATTAATGTCAGCCTTGTCTGAGATTGCATAGTTTCCTGTATAATGTGATGTTGGTCATCTGTAATGTTTACTTATAATTTAGAAAATGGAATCATACTTGTTTCACATCTTTTAAATGCTTTCAGTGAGATAAGATTTACTGAATGAAACGGGCAAGACTTTGTCTTCAGTTTCATACTGTACTGTTTTTGTGCCTAGGAAGGTATTTCATGAAATAGTTCTCTTGCGTTCATATTTAGCTTCTACTTTATCAGGAATCTTTGTGTAATTTTTAACTTGGAGATATTTAAATAATTCCTCTTAGAAGAAAACCAGTATTTTGTGCTTATCTGCCAAAATACAACCTCTTGTCCCCATTTCAAGCTGTTCTCAGAGTTTCAATATGGGTGGATTAATGTAATATTAAGCTATCTCAGTGCAACTCAGAGGTTAAGATGATTCTGACAGAAAGTGAAGAGGATTACTGTAAAGGCAATGAATATGATAATTTCCACACTATATGTAATTGAATTGTCATGAGGTGTAGAACATACCAAACTTGAATTCATGTGTTACTTATGCAGAGAACAGGAAGGTAAAGCCATGTCCACCGTCTCAGCATAAGTCAGGACTTGATTTCTGGTGCAAATACAGTTTTGCATTCTTGTAAGCAAAGGTTTGAACTTTTGCCATTTATTTCATCTGTGTTATTAAGGAGCTGTGCATATCCTTTTGACTACACTTTTATTTGAAGTAATAGTCTGCTTTTTAATTCTGTTAATGAAAAATATACAGGCTGCTATGTATTGCAGTATTGATTGCTTATTGTTCAGGCACAGTCTCAAATCAAATCTAATATCTCTTTTACTGGAAAACAGTGATAGAATTCTTCTTTTTTGGCCATTTCTAGATGCCCAGTAGGAGCTGTGCTTTACACAAGCTTTTGTCCAACATCTCTCCTTGGCATAAATGAAGATTAACGTTGCTGAGTACTTGAATTCTCTGAAGGAATGTCAGCTTCTTAAGCAAGCGTAAAGTTCACTTGTAAAAAACCCATTAATTTGCCTTACACACATATCTTTGTGACTTAGAAAAGAAAATGCAATTGATTTTTTGCAATGGTTCCTTTAGCATCTCTCTTTAAAAGTAGTACTGGGCTTCATCCACTGTTTTGTGTCAGTGTAGATTTGTTAGCTTTAGTGGACGTTGCCAGTTTAGTAGCCATAGGATGTCTGCTAGTGAAGGGTAAAAAGCACATTGTTGTAATTGTTTTGATGTAGTGCTGAATGCATGCAGAGTAGTGTAGTGTTCCATCTGTGCCCTTCTGCTTCCTCTCTAAGTTGGAGGGAGATAGCTTCCATGGATGGGCTGTTTGGTGGATGAGAAATTGGCTGGATTGTTGCATCCAGCGGGTAGTGGTCAATGACTCAATGTTCAGATGGGAGATGCGTGGCAAATGATGTCTCTCAGGAGTCTATACTGGAATCAGTGCTGATTAGTATCTTCTTCAGTGACAGAAACAGTGGGATTGAATGGCCCATCAGCAGATTTGCAGATGACAGCAAGATGAGTGCTGCAGTCAATATGCCAGAGGGATGGGATGTCGTCTAGAGAGACCTAGACAAGCTGGAGAGGTGGGCCTGAGTGAACCTCATGAGGTTCATGAACCTCAGGAACATCTTGAGGTGCATCTGGGTTAGTACAGTCTCCATTACCAGTATAGACTGGGAGGTTGATGTGATAGAGAGCACCCATATGAAAAAGGACTTTGGGGTACTGATGGATGAAAAGCTGGCTGTGAACCAACAAGGTGGACTTGCAGCCCAGAAGGCAGATCACATCTTGGGCTCCTTCAAAAGAAATGTGGGCAGGAGATAGAGAGGGGATTCTGTCACTCTGTTGTGTTGAGGCCTCACCTGGAGTACTGTGTCAAGCTCTGGGGCCCTCAACACAAGAAGGATATGGACCTGATGGAGCAGATCCAGAGGAGGGCTAATAAAAACAGATCTCCAGAGAGCTGGAGCACCAGGCTAATAAAAACAGATCTCCAGAGATCTGGAGCACCACTCCTATGTAGACAGACTGAGAGAATGGAGGCTGTTCAGCCTAGAGAGGAGAAGGCTCTGAGGAGACTTACAGCATATCAACCTTCCAGCACCTGAAAGGGGTCGATGAGAAAACTAGGGAGAGACTGTTGACAAAGGCCTGTAGTTATAAGACCAAGAGTGATGGTTTTAAAACTTGAGCAGGTTGGATGTAGATTAGGTATTAGGAAGAGTTCTTTACTGTGAGAGTGCTGGAACTCTGGAGTAGACTGCCCAGGGAAGCGTTGGAGGCCCTGTCCCTGGAGACGTTCAAGATCAGACTTGATGGGGCTCTCAGCAACTTGATCTAGTTGGTGATATCCCTGCTTAGTACAGGAGGCTTGAACTAGGTGACCTCTGAAGAATGCACTGGGGTGGAAGAGATCTATGATTCTATGAAATGAGTCTACTTACCTCCTACCTTGTAAGGAGAAAATTATTTATCAGTGGCACTAAGATGCAGAGCTTTCTAATATAGCAGATATGGATGTTCATTATTATTTTTTTCCTCTGTCAAATAATTGTGTAAATACATATGTACTGGTTCTGATACACACTGAAGAAAATGACAGAGCTCTGTGTCCTTGATAATGAACAAGAGTATTATGATTGGCAAATGATGGTGACAAGCAGAAGAGGGCCAGAATGAACGTAAAAGTGCAACTTCTGGAGATAAGTAGCTTCAAAGATCAGTCAGACTTTCTGTTAGGGGAAGGCATTGCTGCTCTCTGAACATTGGTGCATGTGTACAGTAAGGGACATACTGAAGTTCTTTTGGTGTTCCCTTGAAGAAACCTAAAGTGAAAACAAGCAGAGACCATTCAAAATCTTTAACATGTGGCTTTAAAGGCCACCTTGGCACGAGTTCTTGTCTAAACATCTAAGAAATATGTAGGTAAATTCTATTAAGGAAACCTCTTCCACATTCATCAGTATTCTAATCCCTCTCTACAAATCCTGTAAACAGTTTGCACATTGATTTTAAACCAGTAGTATGTATTTCATATTTTCTTGGACTACATGAATGTCTGTGGAATTGGGAACTAGTTACTTTTGCTGCTTTCTTCAGTCTTTCAGTTAGTGGGCTGTGAAGTATTATTTTTTTAACATTATCAAATACTACGTTTTTTTGGTGGAACACTTGGAAGGTTGTAAACTCATCAATTAGGATATCATCTAATAAGTGTGTTTTACTCTGAACAACATTCAAGGTGTGCACCAAGGTCATATTTTGCTTTGGTACAATTGTTTTGGCAATTCTCCATCCAGGTAGTCTCTCTGAAGTTGAATCTTATTTAGCTTCAACTGTTTGTTCACAAGAGATAGAATCTGAACAGCATTATTTTAATTCTCCACAGGTGCAGATGCTGAGCAGGATGCTGCTATCAAACTTGCCCAAGAACGAGCAGAGATAGTTGCCAAGTATGACAGAGTAAGTGAATCTGATTATAATTTAAAATGCATTTTATAATTAATTTTATTAATATGTCTGTTTAAAAAAAAAAGAATCGTGGTTCCTGCTAGCTTTTAAATACTCTGTAGTACTTATCTGATGGTTTCATGGTACACTGGCCTCAGGGTGAATTAATTTCTTCCATGGGGGATGTTGTGGGTAATGACATAACTCATTTTTCAGGTGCATGGCAGGTTGCTTTGAGGCTATTTTAAGGTAGTGTAGTGTATTAGAATTAATGAAGATGGGATGTTCAAGGATACTGAGTACATCTGTGAGATCAGAAGGACTCTTATTTTACTTTCAGTTCAGTTTTTGACCATGGAAATAGCTAAATAATGACAGAGAATTTAAAAGATGAGTGAACTTCATTGCGAGGATCTACTGCTGTGAGGCATTGAAGATGTACCCTGGTCATATCCCTTTTTTCTTGAGCTACTTGTCAAGTAAAAGCCTGCCACAGAGTATGTGTAGAATGCCAACACCATGTTCTCACGTATCCTTGTAACACTTAGGGACTTCTTAAGTGTTGTTGGAGTACTGAGCAGCAGATGTGTTTGTAGAGTTCGTGAAGTGTTTTATGTGCTAGACTTAGTGGTGGCTTGCACAGTGATCACTTCACTGAGTGGCTGTGGAATTTTAATAAGGAAAAAATTTGCATGCACGTGCTGGGTTTACCCACTCTGGATGCCAAATGCCCATCAAAGCTGACCTATCACTCCCCTCCTCAGCTGGGCAGGGCAGAGAGATAAGGACAGGGAGAGGGTGTGGTGATTAGAGGACTTGGAGCATCTCTCTTAGGAGGTGGAATTGAGAGACCTGAGACTGTTTATCCCGGAAAAGAGAAGACTGAGAGGGGATCTTATAAATGCATGTAAGTTACTAAAGGGTGGAGGTCATGAAGATGGGGCTGGGCTCTTCTTAGTGGCCAATGATGGAACAAAGGGTAATGAGTGCAAACTGGAACATGAGTTCTACTTGAGGTTAAGGGGGAAACAACTTTACTCGAGGGCTCTGGAGTGCTGGAACAGGCTGTCTCCTTCTCTGGAGACTTTCAATACCAGGGATTTTTGCAGAGAGTTGAACTAGATGATCTCTCCAGAGGTCACTTAAAGTCACTACCATTCTGTGATTCTGTCACATGCTCACCAATTACTGTCACTGGCTAAACAGACTCGACTTGAAGAATTTAGTTCACATTATTACCAATCAACTTGGAGTAAGATAATGAGCGAAAAAACCTAAAAACATCTCCCCACCCATTCTTTCTGGGCTCAACTTCACTCTTGGTTTTGTCTCCTCTGCTGCAGCAAAGAAGAGGGGTTTTGATCAATTCATCACACATTGTCTCAGCTGCTCTTTCCTACTCAGGGGCAGGACTCCTTGCACTCTTCTACTCCAGTGTAGGGTCCGTTTCACAGGAGGCAGTTCTCAGTGGGCCTCTCCAATGTGGGTCCTTCCCACAACTGCCCTTCTTCACAAATTGCTCCAGCATGAGTGCCTTCCACAGGATGTAGTCCTTCAGAAACAGACTGCTACAATATGGTTCCACACAGTGTCACAAGTCCTGCCAGCAAACTTGCTCCAGCTTGGGCTCTTCTGTCCATGGGTCCACAGGTCCTGCCAGGAGCCTGCTCCAATGTGAGCTTCTACAGCCTGCTTTGGGCATCCACCTGCTCCAGCATGGGGTCCTGCAGGGGCTAAGGCAAATATATTTGCTTTGCTCTTAACCTTCTTGGGCTACCTTCTTCATCATGGTCTTCACCCTAGACTGAGGATTATCTCAGCTCTGGCATCTGGGGCACTTCATCCTCCTCTTTCTTTACTGATGTTTGTATCTGCAGAGTTGTTTCTGTCTCTCATTCTCCCGTTAGACTTATGTCTTCTGCCTGCTGCTGCACAGAGAGTTGTCTTTTTTCTCTTTTGTTAATACATTATCACAGAGATGCTGCCACCATCACTGTTCCAGCCTTGGCCAGTGGCAGGTCTATATTGAAACCACATGACACTGAGTGTCAGACATAAGGAGAAGCTTCTAGCAGCTTCTGGAAGAAGCCACCATCATAGTCCCACTGCTACCAAGTCTTTGTCTTGTGAAATCAATACATTTTGTGTTCTGAGTGGTGACCTATCTTTTTACCCAGTAACCTGTGCATAGACCATAGTTGTAGACTATATAGCTGAAATACACTTAAATTTATGAAAATCTTACAAAAATTGCCAATTGGAATGGAAGGGAGAAACATGAAGGAGTGTACTGAGTTAAAACTCATTGCAGCATTATGTTTGATGGGTGCTGAAAGTCATAGAATCATAGAATGGTAAGGCTGGAAGGGACCTCAAGGATCATCTAGTTCCAACCCCCTGCCATAGACAGGGACACTTCTCACTAGTACAGGTTACTCAAGGCCTCCTCCAACCTGGCCTTGAACACTTCCAGGGAGGCAGCATCCACAACCTCCCTGGGCAACCTGTTCCACTGCCTCAACACCCTCACTGTAAAGAACTTCCTCCTAAGTCATTGTGGATGTTAGCTCAAGGCTGTCCATAGTATATGGTGGTGTCAAATGATATTTTGGGAAGAATGGACTATGGAAATAAAGCAAGTAGGAGGCACTCTGTAAAGACCTTGATGGACTGTTGTGGGGGTTAACGACAGATGTAAGTTTATAACAAGTGTCTAGTTGCAGTCAGTGCTTGGAATTTATTCTGTGTATGACAGTGACCAAAGAGATGTCTTCTCATGAAAATATTTCTGTAGTCTTGGAGAGGTGTGCTCTAATCTGCTCTTTTTTTGTAGTTTAGGACTAGTGCTCTTCTCCCTGTCCTCTACCTTACTACAGATGTGTCCCAAAGATTATTTTTTGAGCGTTAGAATCCTATCGTTTATGTCTCAGCTTGTTGCATCCCAAAACTTAATTTGTATCTTTCTCCCTTCCTTTTAGGGCCGTGAGGGTGCACAGATTGAACCATGGGAAGATGCCGACTACCGTCTTTATAAAGTCACGGATAGATTTGGGTTTCTACAGTAAGTAGCAAGCTTGAAAGGAAAATAAGATTACTGTGCTGGTTTGAAGCAAATGGGAGAATTTTAATAGAGAAAATTATAGGCTGTAAAAAGAAAACAATGGTGATGTCTACTTCACTCATTGGCTTGCTGAGATGTTTAAGACTAAGAATACAAAACAAAGATAACACACTCAAGCACTGCGTCTTGGGCTGTCTAGCAGCTTCTGGCTTTCTCCTCTCTGACAAGTAACCTCACTAACCACTTTCCTTCTAAGCTCCCTGGCCGATCCTCCAAACTCACCTTGTGCGTAAGGCAAACCTTGGGGTAAGGTATAGGGGTGGGGAGAAGGTGGAAGGGTGGTTGGGAGCCCCTCCTGGGGTCTCTGATTTCTGGGAGGGGAGTTGTGTTTCTGTATTACCTTTAACTTGTCTATTTCTGTAACTATTCCTGTCTATAGTGTATATCTCTGCTTGTACATTGTGCTAAGCTGTAAATAGAGCTTTATGTCTTAACTTCCAGCTGACTGAGTCTAGTTTGGGTGATTTTACAGTGTGTGGGGAGTGGGGAACTCCCAAACCATCACAATTACACATTTGCTACTGTTCCTATTTATGCTTTCTATTGTATTGCCTGTTTGGTGAAAATGTTACTGCTTCTGAAAGTGTTTGCTGTGTAAGTTTTGGTTAGTTTTTCACAGTGCTTCTCAATTCCAGCTGTCTGGTTTTCAGTTCTGTAACTTGATCCTGCTTAGATAGGGAAATACGTCTGAAGATTTTATTTGGAACTGAAAACTGATAGTCTCATCAAGGTGAATTAAATTGCACATAAATGTTGGGTTTAAATAACTGATTTATATCTGGACAAACTTGAAGTTCTTGAAAAGATTTTTAAAAAGCTTGTTATAATGTAGATTTTTTTTTTTAAAGTTGCTTTTAAGGTTACTTAATGGTTGTACAACTGTATCCCAGTACACCCAGTATAAATGTAACCTTTAGTAACCTTACTGAAGTTTCTGCTGATTTAGGACCTAAAGTTGCATCTTAAAGTCAAGTTAGTAATGTTAGAATCTAGCTTCTGATACATGTTGACCCAACAGCATGGTGGTGTTGGGTCAAGGGTTGGACTGAGTGATCTTAAAACTTTAGCTTCTAACCTTGAAGTGTTTCACTTTCTGTGCTATCCCATATATAGCTTCTATGTAACAAGTAATCTAGAGTGATCCAGCTGAAATTGTGCCAGGGGACGTATAGGTTGAATATTAGGAAAGATTTCTTTACTGAAAGAGTGGTCAGGCATTGGAACAGGCTGCACAGGGAGGTGGTGGTGTCCCCGTCCTTGGAGATGTTAAAAAAATATGTATATACGGCACTTCAAGACATGATTTAGTGTGGGCATGGTGCTGTTGGGTCAAGGATTGGACTGAGTGATCTTAAAATTTTAGCTTCTAACCTTGAAGTGTTTCACTTTCTGTACTATTTGGCCAAGAAAGGGGCTCTGGTTCAAAACTTTCTATGTCTTGCTGCAACTGCTCCAGAGAAATTTGAAGCCCTGAATTCTCTGTTCGGTTCCTGCAGTCTCGTGGTAACTCCCCCATAGAACAAAGGAATTTGGGAATAGGCTCTTAACCTGTTTGTCAGCTGTAGAGTAGTGAATGCAGTTGTCAGACTGCATCAGCCCGACAGCCATTTAGCATCAGAGAAATTGTTAATTACACTGGTCTGTATGTTACACTGCCTTTTTACAAAGGAAGAAAGTACTTTAAAAGACCTCTAGTCTTTTCCAACTGAAACAGTTCTAAGATTCTATAATCTTGGTGTTTGGTGGTTGTGGTTGAATACATGAAGTACAACTAAAATCCAGAAAAAATCAGTGATAAATGGAAAACATAGTAATAATCATAGACTTCTATAGCATGGTGGGGATAAAGGATAAAGGTTTGTTTTGTCTTGACGGGGATTTCCCTCTCTCCTGATTTTGCCATGTCATTGTATAAGCTGTCAGTTAAAATGGTCAGTTTCACCTGTGGACTCCCTTTCCTTCAATAGGGTGAGTTTATTTGCTATATGACCTCCAAACATCTCCACTGTGCACAGAGACGTCTTTGTGCTGGTGAACTACAGCTGCAACACCACGTGTCCAGTGTTGTAACTGCAGTCACAGACCTTTACTGGAGAATGGATGTCAGAATTATTTCTTGTGTAAAGGAATTGAAGCCACTGATAAGTTCACCACCTGACTTCAACAGAGGTTGAGTTGGCACATTCAAATTTGGATCCTTGGTTTTGGTATCCTTATGAACTCTGGAACTTTTCCTGTTACTGCTCTTGTGATATTTGGCTTTTTTATGTCAGACATGAAAGAATGCTACTTGTGTCTTCCTATAGTTGCTATTACAGTCAGTTTTCAAGAGTGTTGTATTTCATGACTCCAGTGGACTTGGTGTATTCAAAATACAATACTACTGGTTGGCAAATCATAGAATCATAGCATAGTAAGGTAGCAAGGGACCTCAAGCATCATCTAGTTCCAACCCCCTGCCATAGGTAGGGGCACCTCCCACTAGTACAGGGCACTCAAGGCCTTGGCCAACCTGGCCTTGAACACCTCCAGGGAGGGAGCAGCCACAACCTCCATGGGCAACCTGTGCCAGGGTCTCACCACCCTCACTGAAACAAATTTTCTCCTAGCATCCAGTTTAAGTCTCCCCTCTGCCAGTTCAAACCCATTGCTCCTTGTCCTGTCATTGCAAGACCTTGTCAATAGTCCCTCCCCAGCCTTCCTGTAGGCCCCCTTCAGATACTGGAAGGCTACTCTAAGGTCTCCTGGAAGCCTTCTCTTCTCCAGGCTGCAGAGCCCCAACTCTTGTAGCCTGTCCTCACAGGAGAGCTACTCCACCCTCTGATCAGCTCTCTGATCTGAGAACATAACTGGTAGCAGAGGGACGGTGCCATTTTTCAATACTATAAAAATTCCTAGTGATTGGAAACTGAAATGATGTTCCCCTCAGGTAAAACATCTCAACTTAAGGTTAACCTTTGTTTAAAACTCTGGCAGCCTCAGTAAGTTCTAATTGTTGTAGTACTTTATTGCCTACAATAGTTAGGACCGTTTTTACCTAGCACTGACTTAAATTTTTAATAGCTGCTGCCTTGAGGACACGGTTTAATTTGTTCACTATAGCACTTCTTTATTGTGCAATTCTGCAATTGAATATGGATATTCTAGTTTACTTTAGATGTTAAAAAAAATTGATGTGGACAGGTTATTAAAATAGCTCTTTGAAACAAACAAACAGAACCACAAACCAAAACAAGCAGAGAAAGAAAGAATCCAAATAAAAAAACTGAGTTAATGAATTTAGGGAACAAGAAAGTCAGTTCAGTGAAAAGTACCGAAGCATTATAATAGTGAGACTTGTTTGACATTAATAAAAGGGTCTTTTAGAAGGAAATTTGAAGTAAAAAGGAAGTGTCCAGCAAAGATTGACTAAAATGTAGAAATTTGGCCTTACTGATGAGTGTTGCAAGTACTGTGTGAAGTTCTGGAGCCCCCAGCACAGGAAGGGCATGGAAGTGTTGGAGCAGGTCTAGAGGAGGGCTACAAAGATGATCAGAGGGCTGGAGCAGATCTGCTATGAGGACAGGCTACAAGAGTTGCAGCCTGGAGAAGAGAAGGCTTTGAGGAGACCTTAGAGTAGCCTTCCAGTATCTGAAGGGGGCCTCCAGGAAGGCTGGGGAGGGACTGTTGACAAGGTCTTGGAATGACAGGATGAGAGGCAGTGGGTTTAAACTGGCAAAGAGAAGATTTAGAATAGATGTCAGGAGGAAGTTGTTTGCAGTGAGGGTGGTTAGACACTGGCACAGGTTACCCAGGGAGGTTGTGGCTGCTCCCTCCCTGGAGGTGTTCAAGGCCAGGTTGGCCGAGGCCTTGAGTAACCTGTACTAGTGGGAGGTGTCCTTGACTATGGCAGGGGTTTGGAACTAGATGATCCTTGAGGTCCCTTCCAACCTTACCATTCTATGATTCTATGACTCAGTAAACAAAGTGAAGTGCAATCTAATGTACTAGATACTAAGCTGGAGTCTTATTTTACAAGGGCAATCTCCTGCATAGTGTGCCTCCTTCTGAGAGTACATTTCCAGCTGAACCGCCAACGTCTTCCATGTGTCCCTTCTGCTTTTCTCAACATCTCCTATGTTTCATCTTGCCTCTAACAGTAGAGACATCCAGGGTTCCTCCAACTAACTGAAATTTTGTCACATGATGGCTTGGTTATAGTGGTTGCAGAGCTGGCATGGGCTGGGTTGCTAAACTCCTCCTACACAGGTCACCCCTGAAGTCCTCAGCTGCTGAAACCCTGCCAGTTCTGCCTGCTACATGTAGTGATGAGAACTGCCCTTTGGGTATGGAGTAAAGTACTGTAAACTCACTGGCACACTGGTGGGGTGAAACAATGCTTTCTGGATGTGCTAGTACCAGAGCACTGTAAACATGATCACAATTACTAGATTGTCTCTTGTGTGATCTGACTGTGTGTTTGCTTCCTTCACATAAGCTGAGGATGTATTTGAAGAGAAATTCTTTCAGTGTTCTCTTTTCCAAAGGGGGGAAAAGGGCCATTTAGAATCCAGACATGTCAAATGACTCTGTGGATGCCGATCAATTCTGAGAGCTGCACTTTGAATGCTGAAGTGCCTTCTCACAGCTGAAGTTAGTCTGCATATAGAATCATAGAATGGTAAGGTTGGAAGGGACCTCAAGGATCATCCAGTTCCAACCCCCTGCCAGAGGCAGGGACACCTCCCACTAGGACAGGTTACTCAAGGCCTTGTCCAGCCTGGCCTTGAACACCTCCAGGGAGGGAGCAACCACAACCTCCCTGGGCAACCTGTGCCAGTGTCTCACCACCCTCACTGTAAAGAACTTCCTCCTAACATCCAGTCTAAATCTCCCCTCTGCCAGTTTAAACCCATTGCCCCTTGTCCTGTTGTTGCAGGACCTTGTAAATAATTCTTCCCCAGCCTTCCTGTAGGCCCCCTTCAGATACTGGAAGACTATTATAAGGTCTCCTCAAAGCCTTCTCTTCTTCAGGCTGCAGAGCCCCAACTCTCTCAGCCTGTCCTCATAGGAGAGCTGCTCCAGCCCTCTGATCATCTTTGTGGCCCTCCTCTGGACCCGCTCCAACACTTCCATGTCCTTCCTGTGCTGGGGGCTCCAGAACTGCACACAGTACTCCAGATGGGGTCTGACAAGAGCAGAGTAAATGGGCAGAATCCCCTCCCTTGCCCTGCTGGCCACGCTTCTCTTGCTACAGCCCAGCACTCAGTTGCTGTCTGGGCTGCATGTGCACACTGCAGGCTCATGTTGAGCTTTTCATCACCCCACACCCCCAGGTGCTTTTCCTGAGGACTGTCCCCAGCCATTCACCACCCAGCCTGGATTTGTGCTTGGGATTGTGCCTACCTAGGTGCAGGACCTTACACTTGGCCTTGTTGAATGTCGTGAGGTTGGCCTGGGCCCACCTCTGCAGCCTGTCCAGGTCCCTCTGGATGGATCCCTGCCCTCTAGCAAGTCGACTGTGCCACACAGCTTGGTGCCATCTTCAGACTTGCTGTGAGTGCACTGATTTCTCTGTCCATGTCACTGACAAAGATGTTAAACAGTACTGGTCCCAGCACTGACCCCTGAGGTACACCACTTGGCACTGGTTTCCAGGTGAACATTGTGTCCTTAATCACCACTCTCTGGGTGTGACCATCCACCCAATTCCTTATCCAGCAGTGCTCCACCCATCCAGTCCATGTTTTTCCAGTTTGGTGACCAGGATGTCATGTGGGACAGAGTCAAATGCCTTATATGTGCCACCTGGGCCCAGCTAATAGCTGCTCATGCTTGCCAGTACAGTACTTCCAGCCCCGTTAGGTGAATCGCAATTTGCAAAGCAGTACAAGAAGGATTAGTTAGCATTGGTTCATCTTCATACTTTTTTAAACAGTTTTAATTCAATTAGCATTGTTCACCTTAATTGATATAGGCTTCTTTTTATCAAGCATTACTGGTCTTCTTCAGTGTCTCCTGGTATACATGGAGTAGTGCCTATGAAAACTTACTGTTGCACTAAGATAATATTTGTTTAGGAGAAGCCTAAGTCGGGGAGCTCATCTTAGTCATGACCACAAGAGTCTAAAGAGGACAGACCAGGATGTTTCTCACAGTGCACTGTGGTTATTGCAGTCATGTAAAGAAAACAAAACCCAACAATTTGCCTACCCAGAAAACCTCAGGCATGACTCTTATTTGATAAAATTTGTTTTCCTGTAAAAATCTTGAGTGCAAGAATGCTGAACAGTGAATGCTGTTGTGAAAAATAAAATACTTTTTTAAAGGATTGTTTTTTTTCCTCCAGGAAATCTGGCACCAGTGTTTGTATATCCAGTCTGCCAATGTTCTGATAAGATGTAGTAGTCTGTTCTAGAAAATGCACACTTGAAATTTTATCTAATGGATAGTTTGTTCTATGCCAGTAGTTGGTTGACGTCCAACAGAACATCTCAGAGGACCACCGTAGTGTTGAGATAAACTATAGTCTATAGTAGGTGTCTTTTCCAATCAAGTATGTTAGGAATGGGCAAAATGCTTCAGATCACTTCACAGACAGTCATGACAAAAACTGTGTCAGCTGGTTTTGGAAATGAAAAAGATGAGATGTGTGTGATGATCATAAAAAAGAAACAACCTGCTTTTGTTTGGATTTTTTGCTTTTCCCTTTGCTCCGCTTCCTCTTCATTATGTTGTCTTGGTCAACATTGTGCCAAGCTCTGTCATGTGTGGGTTTTGTGGTTTGGGGTTTTTTTTTGTGTTTTTTTTTTGTTGTTTGTTTGTTTGTTTGTGTGTGTGTGTGTGGGTTTGGGTGTTGGGGTTTTTTGTGTGTTTTTTCCTCCAGATTTAATTGGAAGTCTTCATTTCATTCTCGGAATACACACAAAGCACCAGAATATTGCAATTAAAAAACCCCACAACTACAAACAAGTAAATCCCCTACCAAAATAAATCCCTTACCCCAGAAAACTAAACTCCAAAGATCCTGCATCCCACAAAACGAGCAGTTCCTCTCTCTCTTATCTTGGAGCCTGGCTAAAATTTAAAATAAATGGTCTTAAATCTTTTTACTGTGGACTGTTCTTAGATAGAAATTTTGCCTTGTAGATGATTCTATTTGCAGTTTTTCTAGCATCAGTCATGGTAAGGGGATAATTTCAGGGGAAAAACAATTCCTAAGGAGTTTCTGAGTGTCTCAAAGCTTGTAGCAGGCATTCCAGTAGTGCCTTGGGATCTGGTATTTCCCCCTCCTCCCCCTCCCTGAATTCTTTAGTTGATTTGTTATGGTTAAAAACAGCTACCAGAATTAATATCTTATTTCTTGGGTGGTGGCAAGTTCCTTACTAATATTTGAAACATTTTAGAAGATATTTTATGTATTTTTTGTAAACCTACAGTTATTATTATTAACAACTTTATTATCTTAATTAAATTGTCTGTTTAGAAGTGGAAACTATATGAATGACTGTTACAGTAAAAAAAAATTATTAAAGGTCTTATAGCAACAAATCCAAACTACAATCAGTAAGGATTTAAGCTTTAACTGCAAGTCATTGAAGCACATAGCACATATTAACAGATATATTTTTGTAAATGTGTCCTTGTATTTATATTTTGTGAACAAAAAAAAAAAAAAGAGGACAAAAATAGCTTCATTTCTTCCCTTTCCTCTTTCCCCCTGTGTAGTGTTCAGAGCATTGGCTGATTAGTGTTTGCAACACAGCCTAAACTTTCATATGTGCTCCTAAAATGATGTAGAAGCTGAAAACAGCATTTTGCAATTCTAAAAGTCAATACCAATTTCATGTTTGAAGAGTTGGTCCACTTTGGGGTCTTTTTTCACCAGACCCAAAGTCAGAGAGCAAGATAAGCAGAATGGCCTCAGTGTCTTCCTAAAATAGCAGAGAAAACTAAAAATTGAGCAAATCTGAACAAGTAGAAGACCTCCTTTACAGAGTTCTTTACATCAGCATATCCTGGTTCAATATACTGTCAGTTACTGTGCTTCTCTGTACTGGAATTCCTTTCATTCAATGATACTCTGTCTTTAGAATGAGACATCAGATGGAATAATCTGTTTAGTACCTATTAAAACTAAGGATTTAATTTTTTTGTCAGATAGTGACCAAGCAGAGGATTGTTTGGTTTTGTTTTGTTGTTTTTAACAAAAACACAACCCAACCCAATGATAAAAAACTTCCCTCCTTTTCCCCCTTGGCTACTGTTTAGGATTCATCTCATCTCATCTTTTATTAATTTTACTTGAAATCATAGAATGGTAAGGTTGGAAGTGACCTCAAAGACCATCTAGTTCCAACCCCCCGCCATAGGCAGGGACACCTCCCACTAGTACAGGGCACTCAAGGCCTCCTCCAGTCTGGCCTTGAACACCTCCACAGAGGGAGCAGCCACAGCCTCCNTGGAACCCCTCCACAGAGGGAGCAGCCACAGCCTCCCTGGCAACCTGTGCCAGTGTCTCACCACCCTCACTGCAAACAACTTCCTCCTAACATGCAGTTTCGTTCTTCCCTCTACCACTTTAAACCCATTGCCCCTTGTCCTGTCATTACAAGACCTTGCCAGTAGTCCCTCCCCAGCCTTCCTGTAGGCCCCCTTCAGATACTGGAAGGCTACTCTAAGGTCTCTTTGAAGCCTTCTCTTCTCCAGGCTGAAGAGCTCCAACTCTTGTAGCCTGTCCTCATAGCAGAGCTGCTGCAGCCCTCTGAGCATCTTCATGGCCTCACCTGGACCTGCTCCAACACTTCCATGTCCTTTTTGTGGTGTGGTCTCCAGAACTGCACACAGTACTCCAGGTGGGGTCTGACGAGAGCAGAACAAAGGGTCAGAATCCCTTCCCTCTCCCTTCTGACCACACTGCTTTTGCTGCAGCCCAGGGCTTGGTTACTGTCTGGGCTGCACTCACACTGCAGGCTCATGTTGAGCTTTTCATCACCCCAGACCCCCAGGTGCTTTTCCTCAGGACTGTCCCCAACCATTCACCACCCAGCCTGGATTTGTGCTTGGGATTGTGCCTACCCAGGTGCAGGACCTAACACTCAGCCTTGTTGAATTTCGTGAGGTTGGCCTTGGCTATATATATAAATAATTTTAATCTTAATGTTTTAGTGGAAAAGTCTGCACATCAAAGCTGAAAGAGCTCTAAGGTCACTAAGAGAGTTCAGAGTTTTGTTTATAGTTACACATAACCACTAGCCTAAATTTTCTAGGTACGGTAAATTCTGCCAAGCACATGAAGTGATATGATGATGTGCTAGTGGAACAATGAAATGCTTATTGTTAGGAGTTCAGTTACAAATGTAAATCTAACAGCATTTTGTGTGTCATGCTCGTTCGGTAGGGACTTGTCAGTTTCCTCTGCTCTTTTCAGCTTCATGAGACAGGGTCAGACCTACTTGTCAGGAGAGTGACTTAAGTATTCCCTCCTTTGAGGAAAAGAGTGTGCGAAATTCAGGCTCTTTCAGCTGTTAGAGACAAATTTTTATTTAAAAAAACCCATCAGATCTCAGATGTTAGTGTTTCTGAATTTCTTTTTACTGAATATATGAATATGCCTCAATTTGACTATGTAGACTTTTTATTGTGGCATTAGAAAAATCCTCCCCTGTAGTCCTGTATCATTGACCTCTAGTATGTGATACACTTCCCTCAACTCATTTTGCTAGGAAATACTCATTGATAATCATCATATTGAGGAATTACTGCTAAGGAAAACAAACCCAAAACCAAACAATAAAAAAACCTCAGCATCTCAAAAAACAAACAAAAGCCACCCAACAACCCCCCCCAAAACTCCAAGTCCTCACATTTCAGGTCTGTTTTACATTCCTCACCTTTGCCTGAGTGTACACCAAAATATTGTTTGTTTTATTTAAGGAGAGAAATGAATGCTTTTTTGGGTTAATAATTGAGATTCAGAATTTTTAGGCCTGTCTTCCTAGCATTAGACAAAACTTCTGTTTTTTAAATAAAGCTTTCACCAGAAACTACTTGTAAAAAAAAAATATTTTAATTATGTTTCTGTCTAACAAAGTGTGATTTGAAAACACAGCTTAGTAAATATTAATTAAAATGTTTCACAGATTTTGGTATTTATTAGTTACGGAGCTCCTGATATAGAATCATAGAATGGTAAGGTTGGAAGGGACCTCAAGGATCATCTAGTTCCAACTCCCTGCCATAGGCAGGGACACCTCCTACTAGTACAGGTCACTCAAGGCGTCCTCCAGTCTGACCTTGAACATCTCCAGGGAGAGAACAGCCACAGCCTCCCTGGGCAACCTGTGCCAGTGCCTCACCACCCTCACTGCAAACAACTTCCTCCTAACATCCAGTCTAAATCTCCCCTCTACCAGTTTAAACCCATAATAAGAAATTATAACACCACTGGCGACCTGAACGGCCTCTAGAAAGCCACTCCTGCAGAAACCAGAACATTGTTATGTGTCTACGTAGTGCCTTGAGCATAGAGGAAGGTGTCGGCCCAAACACAGCTCTTGCTTTTCATCTGTATGTTAACTGTGAGTATCTGCATCTTTGCCACTTTGGAATGTACTTGAACATCACCATCAAGTTACCTCAAGAGGAATAGGACTCCAGAAATATGAATTGATTACATCCTGGTGGACATTTGATGCTCACTCCAGAGAACAAGATTTGTGTTCTTCCTGCTATTTACTCTTTCTGTGGCAAGAGTACCGGTGCCATGGTCTAGTCTTGAGGTCTGTGGTGATGGGTTGGACTTGATGATCTTTGAGGTCTCTTCCAACCCTGGTGATACTGTGATACCAAAGATCCGTAACAAAGGCTGTACTATGCTTTCTGTGCAATTATGAAGTGATTGGGCTAAGTTTCAGAGACAGACCTTTCAGAGATCAGTGTTAATAGGCAGTTGTATTTAAACAGCACAGACAGTGGAAGAGTGCATTGGACCTGCTGTAAATTTTACTTAGCTGCTTCCTGTTCTGACTGCTTTAGCTTATAGCTCTGCTTCCACGATGGACACAAAGCATTATTATTTTTTTTTTCTAGTTATGGTGGTGGTTGCATTGTGTTCTTTACATTGTGTTGTTGCATTTGAACCTCATTCTAAAAGCATGAGACATCTATGGCAATTTGCAGTAATTGCTTTCTTAAGTTGATGTCTTGCTTTGCAGCAGCATGTAGTCAGAAATACTGCTTTAGAATGTGTTTTGGTTGCTGTGAGGAATGCTTCAGTGCTTTTACTTTCACTTTTCCTCACATTTGCTCTTTCAACCAGTCTTTGTTGCAAATCTGATGCCCAAAGTGATCATTTATTCAGAAGTTGTTCCATGAAATTGTCTAAACCAGACCTAGCAGAGGGGGAAGACCCAGCCTTTCCCTCTCAGAATGTAACCTGTGAGTTTCACTGTCATATAGGATCCTAGTATTTGCACATCGCTTATGTTCTTGGTGGTAGGTAACAGGAGGAGGAAGTATCTTCTGGTTTTGGCTAGATCAGTGCCTGAGACAGGGTTGCTTTAGAATTTTGTTAACTCTAAAGAGGCTGCTTGAACATAAAATCAACTCTTTTTATACAACTCCCCTATTTTGGACCTGTTTGAAGGGAAAAAACTTTGACCAACAACTGAAGAACCCAGTTTCTGAGTTGGTATTTACAACCAGGAAGGACAGGAGCAGGATTTCAGGTGTATCTTTCTCAGTTGTTGTTTTGTTAATTAATTTCTACTTCCATTAGAAAATAAGCATCTTTACCCATGCACTGTGCTGTCATGGGTGCAACAATTTTGTATTTGTGCCTAGTAGCTAACAATAAAACTTTCTAGTGTTTGAACTGCTAATTTCAATTTCTTTACAAAAGCATTTTAGATGATGTTCTCTTGAATTCAGCTTTGTACATCTTAATGGAAGTGGTTTTTTTTTTTTTTTTTAAGGATTGTTTGAGTT
>VWZE01002894.1:616825-636665 GCA_013396675.1 Eubucco bourcierii
TTGGTTTGGTGTTTTGGTTGGTTGAGGGTTTGGTTTTTTTTTTTTTTTTTAAATTTTCTTTCTTGTATTATCATAAAGAGTCACTGTCCCTGGAGGTGTTCAAGGCAGGTTTGGACATGGCACTTGGTGCCATGGTCTAGTCTTGAGGTCTGTGGTATTGGGTTGGACTTGATGATCTTTGAGGTCTCTTCCAACCTTGGTGATAACTGTGATCTAGCCCGTGGTGGTTCTACTACACTCCATGCAGGAAGGAAGAAATATTCTGTTATTTGCTAGCATTCAGAATGGTACAGATTTTTCCCTTCCAGCCTTACCATTCTATGATTCTACGATTCTTTTTCTCTAAACCACAATTTCTTCATTTTAGGACTAGAGTTAAAATTTGAAATTTAAATCTATTTTTTTTTTCCAGCTGATTTAGTCCAGGCTGCCACTTAAGCAATCCTCTGGAGATACAGAAAGAAATGAGGTGGATGCAGTCCTGTGGATCTGATTGCAAACACACATGTAAGCTGCAGGATAATTCTGCCAACTAAGGAGAAATTGTGTGTTCTTGTTAGCAGCTGCTGCTACTTGATTTGAGTAAAAGACCATCCACTGTATGCTAGCAATTCATAAACTAAACTACTTCCTTTTCTGAAAAGAGCTATTAGGTAGAAGAACTGAAAAAATGAATATGGTAATATATGATTTAATTTATACAACATTCACAAAATGCTACACATTGATTTGGAGGTACTGCTTAAGCCCTAAAGTGTAAGGATTTTGTATAATCGTTAGTAGGAAATGTAAGCGATAATATATTTAGCATGTATCAAAGATGAAAATAATGATAGAGGGAATGTCCAGAATGTTGGGCCTGATTATGAAGTGTGCTAAGAGTGGTCTGAGGTGATAATTTTCAGAAGTGCAAAGTTGTGGTTACTCTCAGTCGAAGTGAAGGATGGGCCAAATGGAATTTCAGACTGAAGGTCTTTTTTTTTTTTTTTTTTTTCCTTCTTTTTTTTTTGAGAGAAGCAATGGTAAAATGTTGAGCTTTAGCAGTGGTTGGATATTAGGAACAAGTTCTTTAACACAAGAGTGATAGAACTGTGCTGGTTTGAGGCTAATTGGAATATTTTAATAGAGAAAATGATAGACTGTGAAAGGAAAACATGGTGATGTCTACTTCACTCATAGGCTTGCTGAGATTGTGTTGGAAAAATAACCAAAACATAGATAAGTCAGTGTCAGTGTGTCTCTCTCTGGGGGCACAGCGTGTCAGATGGTCTAGTTTCTGGCTCCACTTTGCCAATTAATCTTCACTAACCACTTTTCTTCTAACCCACTTGACCAATCCTCCTAATTCACCTTTCGTGTAAAGTATACCTTGAGGTAAGGTGCAGGGGTGGAAGGGTGGTTGGGAGCCCCTCCTGGGGTCTCTGAATTCTGGGAGGGGAGTTGTGTTTCTGTATTACCTTGAACTTGTCTATTCATGTAAATATTCCTGTCTATAGTGTATATATCTACTTATTCATTGTGCTAAGCTGTAAATAGAGCTTCAGTCCTTAACTTCCAGCTGACTGAGTTCTAGTCTGGGTCATTTTACAAAGTGTGGGGGGCAGGGAACTCCCAAACCATCACAAGAAATGGGTTGAAACCCACAGAAATGGGTTGCCCTGGGAGGTAGTTGAGGCCTCAGCCCTGGAGAGGAGGCTCAACCAAGGCTCAAATACTGATCTGGTCCCTGCTCACTGCACAGGGGTTGGACTAAATGACCTTTGGAAATCCCTTCCAACCCAAACCATTCTGTTTCTATGAACAAATACCTATTGCTGGAACACTACTATCTCTTTAATTCATGTTGGGAATATGCAAACATAACACATGAATTTTAATATAGATGAAACAGGAAGGCTGGGGAGGGACTATTGACAAGGTCTTGCAATGACAGGACAAGGGGCAATGGGTTTAAACTAGAAGAGGGGAGATTTAGACTGGACGTTAGGAGGAAGTTGTTTGCAGTGAGGGTGGTGAGACACTGGCACAGTTTGCTCAGGGAGGTTGTGGTTGCTTCCTCCCTGGAGGTATTCAAGGCCAGACTGGAGGAGGCCTTGAGTGACCTGTACTAGTGGGAGGTGTCCCTGCCTATGGCAGGGGGTTGGAACTAGATGATCCTTGGGGTCCCTTCCAACCTTACCATGCTATGATTATATGCAGCTACCAGTGATTAAGTCCCAGGTTCCTATTTATAATGCACGTGATCTGTACAGTAGCTGATATTCAAGCAGTACTTGAAAGCCATATCTATACCTATGTCTATCTATCTCTATCTATCTATGTGCATGCTTAAGGAAAAAATCCTAGGTGTTTTAGGTATTTTATATATCTAATGTAAATCAGAAGCAAGGCAAACAGATGCATTCTTTCATTTGTCTTTTTATAACCTCTTGAGAATTTTAAGGAAAATTAGACTAATTTCTTTTTAATTGAAAAAAGAAGACTTGGAATGTGTTTCTGAGGAAACATTTTTAACCTCAGTGTTTGTTTATGCTCAATTAATGTGACATCAGAAATCAGTAGAATTGCTTCTCTGCTCAATTAAGCAAATCACAGATTTTCTCTGAGGTTTTCTTATTCCAAACTGGGAAAACTTGGAAGTTTGCATCTAGAACACATCTTTTACTTAAGACATAAGAAAACACCTATTTTTTTTTTTTTTTTAGATTGAGACTTCTTGCCCAGGAGCCTACATATTCATGGCACTGTGCTCTGCATATTGGCAGTGACATTCACAGACTCCACAAATAATAATTGTAACTAAAATGTAGCCACAAAATAATCATATGTGATCCAGTCTTTTGCCAACATTAAATTCTTTCTTGCAGCATATTTCCTGATAATTTTATCGTGCAGTGTTGCATTGGCTTATGCCATATGTTAATTAATTGCTTTGGCTTGCTTATGAATTCCAAGGAAACTTCTGAAAGCTGTTCCTTAATCTGCTGTAGTCACCACCCCCATGCTGTGCAGAGGTTATTTGATGAAAATTCAAAGTGGACGATTACAGTAGCAGAGCTCCAATTATTTTGATAGACACACCCCATCAGAATTGTGAATTCTATTAGTGAAGCAGATAATGGGAAAAAGAAAGTGACTCACAGAATTTTGTCTGTGGAACATCTATCACTTAGTTTAAAAAACAGTGTTCTTACTTTCTTCTTAATATTATGGTCAGAAATCCATTCCAGGTGTTACTGGTTTTGAAAATGACAATGTTGCCTTTAATCTCCATTCAAAGGTTGGAAGATTAAAGCAGCCATTTGTAATCAGAATTCTTCTTAAAATTAACTAGCTTGGACTGAAAGATTTGAATTCAACAGTGAGCTGTGATTTAGATTTGTGCTATGAGGAGCAGAATAACTGAATCATAAGGTGTAAAGAAAGGTTTGACACTGAAAAACTGTTTTATTTCTACTTAGAAGGGTTAATTACTTTCTTTTTTCCTTTTACTTCAGAAAACAGTTTGCTTTGTAGCCTGTCTTGTGACATAATGCCGACATAAGAAGTCATTCTAAGGAACAGCGCTGTGTCCTGTGAATTATACAATTACTCTTATTTATCTTCCTTTTCCATAAGATGATCGTGAAGCACTTTTCAACCAACTTGAGAACAAAAATCAGTGCATGTATGTGATCTGACATGTAATAACGCTACCTAGAAAAAGTGTGTGTGTGCTCACTGGTTTGAGGCTAATTGGAATATTTTAATAGAGAAAATTACAGTGTAGGCTGTGAAAGGAGAACATGGTGATGTCTACTTCACTCATAGGCTTGCTGAGATGTTTGAGAAAAAAACCCAAAATATAGATAAGTCAACCTCAGTCTGTCTCTCTCTGGGGGCACAGCGTCTCGGGCGGTCTAGCTTCTGGCTCTTCTTTGCAGATTAATCTTCACTAACCACTTTCCTTCTAACCTCCTTGGCTCAACCTTCAAACTCACCTTGCATGTAAGGCAAACTTTGGGGTGGGGAGAAGGTGGAAGGGTGGTTGGGAGCCCCTCCTGGGGTCTCTGATTTCTGGGAGGGGAGTTGTGTTTCTGTATTACCTTTAACTTGTCTATGTCTGTAACTATTCCTGTCTATAGTGTATATCTCTGCTTGTACATTGTGCTGAGCTGTAAACAGAGCTTCAGTCCTTCGCTTCCAGCTAACTGAGTCTACTCTGGGTTGCAAAGTGTGTGGGGGTGGGGAACTCCCAAACCATCACAGTGTGTGTGTGTATAAAAAATAAGGGATCATTCTGCTTCAATTACTGCTGTAACTATGCTTAATTTAGTGCCATGTGCCAGACACTGAAAGGGAGGCAGATGTAAGACAGCACCTGGTCAGTGTGTTTATTGTTGTAGAATTGGTTTCCCAGTGTGAAGACACTGATTTTTTGTCTGATAAAGCTGCAGACTCCTACAACTCATTTCTGACAAATTACACAGCTTAAAAACTGTTCATACATGGGAAGATTTACTTTTTTTTTTAATCATCCAAGCACTGAAATGTTGATGCAGTTTTGTACTAAACAATCTCATTTTTATCTTGTACAGCAAAACAACTCCCTTTGTAGTAAAGGTTTTCCTGCTCAGATATTGGTCAGCTATGTACTTGTGCATGATCACTCTTCATGATACTTATCATAGAATCATAGAATGGTAAGGTTGGAAGGGACCTCAAGGATCATCTAGTTCCAACCCCCTGCCATAGGCAGGGACACCTCCCACTAGTAGAGGTTACTCAAGGCCTCATCCAATCTGGCCTTGAACACATCCAGGGAGGGAGCATCCACAACCTCCCTGGGCAACCTGTTCCAGTGCCTCACCACCCTTACTGTAAAGAACTTCCTCCTAACATCTAGTCTAAATCTCCCCTCTGCCAGTTTAAGCCCATTGCCCCTTGTCCTGTCATTGCAGGACCTTGTAAATAATCCTTCCCCAGCCTTCCTGTAGGCCCCCTTCAGATACTGGAAGGCTACTATCAGGTCCCCNTGGGGTCTGACAAGAGCAGAGTAAAGGGGCAGAATCCCCTCCCTTGCCCTGCTGGCCAAGGTTATCTTGATGCAGCCTAGGACTCGGTTGGCTGTCTGGGCTGCATGTGCACACTGCAGACTCATGTTGAGCTTTTCATCAACCCAGATGGTTGATGAAAAGCTCAACTTCTGCTTTGGGTTTTTGTGGCTTGGTAATGTTTTCTGTGAATGTTTCACTCACAGATCCCTTTATCAGGAAAGTTACAGAACAATCCAAATTACTGAATTTAAAATGTTTTATTTGTAAAAAAAAAAGAATCCCTTCAAAATAATTCTCCTGGGTAGCAGCAAATGTGTTTTCCTCATGGATTTAAGCACCTAATATTGCATCACAAATGAGAAACTGAATGCACAGCATCTCTTTCTTCATGACTAAGTCAGAGACCATGAAGGTAATTGGTCTGCAAGAAACTATCCCTGTATTGTATTTAATATATGACACCTAAGATGATTTCAAAATGTGTTTCAATTACAATGTGTATACAGTGATAAAATATGATGCTATTGCTCTTTGAGCATGGGAAAATAATTGAGAAATAGTTTGAGAAAGTATTTTGTGAAGCAGTTGTACCATATGGTTTATGAGGATTCAGTTTTCTTAATAGTCATGCTATAGTTAGTTCCAAAGTATAGGAATATTGAATGTAATTTACATTAAAAACATAATTAAATGATGACTTGCATATATCAAAGTAATTTCTGTAACATGTTTTAGGGTAAAAGACTCTGAAGGTCTTCACAGTGCACTGTCTCATTCTGTGGGGAAAGAAATAGTACGACAGGTAGAGAGGTTTTTGTAAGCAAATGATGTGTTTTGAAATATAAATTACAAGAAATGAACATACAGCTTACAAAGAATTTTGAACAAAGCAGCTCTTTGGGTAAATAAGCTTTTTGGTAAACATTTTTAGTCTGTTATAGCAAATGTTGGCCTTTTGCAAAGAAAAATTGAATGTCAAGAGTTATGTATCTTGGAGCTGTGAATTATGAATTTATCCTCTGGAATTTACAGTTGAGGGACTATCAACATATCAAGACTACTGATTAGTGCACTAAATGTCTTCCATCCCCAGCTGAAGCTGCAGGTCATTTGAGGAGCCTTTACATTTCTTTAAGCCAAACTAGGATCAGGAAAATGCTGTGATTTGAGCCAGCAGGGAACTTATTTGGGATTTAAATGCAAATGTGGGAAAAGAATAAATTTGATGAGTTACTTATATGAGAAAGTCTTTCCTTGTGTTTATATTGAACAGCTGTATCAAAGTGCTGTTTAAAGAAGCCTGATTTGAACAGCAGCAGTGGGGAGGTGACTGTAAGCTTGCTAAGTCCGAGACTCCTTAATTTATTTAAACTACCACTGTTAGGAAGGCTAATTACAACATGTAGCTTAGTGGTCAGAAGCATAGATTTGCATGCCTAATGTTCTAAAGTGTCAGATATTTATGCATTTAACGATATTATTTCTTTCAAGTTTTCTTCAAAAATTAATGAAAACCTGTGTTAGCCATCGTGGTGGATTTAGAGATGTAAAATCTGTTACCTCTAATCTAATATAATATTTTCAGTGAAGTCTTTGTCCTTCAACATGAAATCTTGTTCCTTTGAAGTTGGAGGCCTTATAGTCCTGACCATAAGGTGAGGTGATAATAGGCCACATTGAATGATGGCAAGAAGTCTTTGGTTTCATGCTGCAGATCACCACTAGTGAGGACCACAGGCAGCAATCCTGAGCTCCAGTCAAACCCCAGAGTCTAATATTTCCTCCCAGTGAAATATCTTGAGCTAACTTCTAGTAGGAAACCCAGCACACATTCAAGTGGACCCTGTTCCTTATGGAGTGAGGATTTGGTCCCAGCATTCTGTAGCTCCCAAACCTGAAATGTAGATGGCATCTTCAGACCAGAGCTGCTTGTCAGGGGCAACCAGAACCTTGAGCTGCTGTTAGGCTACCAAGCCTGGAGATAGGTGACTGTACACTATTCCTGGGGCAAAAGCTATCCTTGTCTGATTAAATGAGTGAATATACCTGGTTTGGTTGGATCTTTCTTTCTTATGGACAACAGAGTGCTAAGATTTTGTTCCTACTATGCAAGATCTTATTTACCTGAGTTTAGTTCAAAGCTGTCTCTGTGACTCCTGTTGTATATCAAGTTCCAGGCTAATTATGTTAATCAGCCCTGTTCTTCCCTATATACCCTGAATGAATATTACTTGAGCTGCTAAAGGAAAACAGTCATCTCTGGCAGGATGTGGCTGTACTATGTTAATATTGTTTACTGCTTCCCATTATTCCTTCAAGTACACAGATCAAAACCATTGAACAATGCAAATTGAAATAGGCTGGGGAGGGTTGGGAGAGAAGATTCAGCATTGAAAGAAGTAAGGAAGGTAAAACAATGTTAAACTGGCTAGGCTGGGGAAGGAAAGGGAAGAGTCATTGTTATTTAAAAAAAAAAAAAAAGGATAGAATTACATTGATTAATAACCATTGATTTCATGTTTGATCCCACCTAATCCTATTTAGAAATGAAACAAACAAAACCTGCAAGTTGCTTCTGCATAGAAAACACAAAATGGAGAAGTAGTTATTTAAGATGACTTTAGGGACTTGATGTAGTTTGTTTCCCCACTCTGCCTTTCCCTCAGTCCTTGCAGGATAGATTTGAATATTTTATGTATCTGAGTACATGGGTGTAGTTAGTCCAGTCTGGCTAGCTGAGAGGAAGATCTCCAGGAACTGCAGCGTTCCAGTCCCGTGAGTGCATTACTGAGCAGCCCGGGGCTGTTTACTCAGCTTCTGCCCTGCTTTCCCGGCGCTCAGCTGCCAACAGCATCTCAGGGAATAGAATCATGGGGCTGCCTTAATGTGCTGCTGTGGAATTTCAGTGCTTAAAATGTATAGAGGTATGTGGTATTAGTGCATAGCTGTGCAGCTAAAGAAATAAGGAGAAATGTGGTGGTAAATGTGCTGCTCAGTTAGTTTGGTGAGGGGGGTAAGGTGTCTACTTCCCAGGACAAAAGAGCCTTTCCCCCCTGCTTGGTGTGTTTAACCATGCCTTTTGTTTGCATAGCAGCGTTAAATTGCAAAGTTAGCAGTGAGCAATTCTTCAGTAAATTGTGTTATTCGTTCCTATTTTGTGATGAAGTAAGGTTTGATTAATTTTTCCAGTGTCTGTCTTCCATACCAGATCAGCAAATGTGAAAATAAGCTGCCAAGTGGTACCAGTTAAGCAGAAGAGTTGCTATGCCTAGTGTGAATAGCAGGGATGTGGAGCCATCTTGATGGGTGTCTTGTCATTGGATGGGTATCTTGTGTGCTGTTGGTGGCACTGAAGGAGAGTTTCTTGTGCGTGCAGCCAGCTGCTGGTGTGGTCTTGTAGGGCCCTGAAGAATGAGGCTGTACTGTGTGCTCGTCTTGCTGTGAGACCCATGCTTCTGATGGACCTAGGCAGTGCCTGCAACTCTCACTAAAGGACTCAACATTTTAAGGGATGTTTGAAAAGCTTTAAAATCTTTGTGCTTAAACCACGAAACAGACAACAGCACCCCTCAAAGCAGTTTATTAAACTGATTTTTTTCCCCCCCTTCTCTCTCCTCATCTCCATTTGCTCCCTCCTCACCTCCATTTACTCCATCTTTTCACTTCTGTTCAGATAAGCGTAATTCCTAGGTGATGATTGGCATACAAAAGGCTGCCTTTCAGTTTGTTAATTTAGCAACATGAGAATGTGCACAGTGCTATGATTTTATGACATTTACAACCTCAGGTAGCACTGAATATGGGGTATTTCTAGTGCATTGAACAGATGTCAGATTTTTTTTTGGAATTTTATGTTGTTTGTCTAGAAAACATTCAGATGCTTGGGAAGTGCTTCTAAATGAACTGATTATGCTTCTTGCAGTGCTGTTCAATAGGAACACTCTTTTGGTTTTTAAATGAGTTTCCAGGCTGCGTACTGGAAACTTTGACTTGTGTGTGTGGTCTCCAAAAAGGAGTTGACTGGAGCAAGCTTTTCCATTGGACGAAGTAATACAGCTGTAATACAGCCTCTGAATCTTAAATGGTGTCTTTTAAATGAAATAAATGAGAGCAAATACAAATCAAGCATTTTGCACAAGTCTGTTTTCACACTGACTGCAGCAGCAATTACTGTTGTAGCCTTCCTTAGTCCTTTTGGTGCCCATGCACAGATTTGATACAGGTCCAAAATACTGGATTGAAATGTGTGATGGTTTGGGAGTTCCCCGCCCCCCACACTGTGTAAAATGACCCAGACTAGAACTCAGCCGGCTGAAAGTTAAGGACTGAAACTCTGTTTACAGCTCAGCACAATGTACAAGCAGAGATATACACTATAGACAGGAATAGTTACAGACATAGACAAGTTAAAGGCAATACAGAAACACAACTCCCCGCCCAGAAGTCAGAGACCCCAGGAGGGGCTCCCAACCACCCTTCCACCTTCTCCCCACCCCTATACCTTACCCCAAGGTTTGCCTTATGCGCAAGGTGAATTTGGAGGATCTGCCAGGGGGTTAGAAGAAAAGTGGTTAGTGAAGATTAATTGGCAGAGAGAAGCAGAAGCTCGGCTGCCCGTGGCGCTGTGCCCCAGAGAGAGACTTATCCATGTTTTGAGTACTTACTCTTAAACATCTCATCAAGCCTACGAGTGAAGTAGACAGGGGTGGACTGTGCTGGTTGAGGCTAATTGGAATATTTTAATAGAGAAAATTATATTATAGGCTGTGAAAGGAACCAGTGGTGATGTCCAATTAACCTCAAACCAGCACAAAATGTTGTTACTGTAGAGAGTTATAATGATGTGTGTAGGAATTTTTTTCATGCTGTCAAGACTCGGTAGGCATTTTTATTTTTGTTTTGAAAGAGAGTTTTGTGTAGTTCATGCTTTCCAGTTCCTTTTGAGAGAGTTTTGTTTAGGGTGTTATTTATCCGATATGTAGAGCAGGAGAAGGTAGCCTTGATACTTACAGATGAGCTGCGATATTCTCGGAAGCTGCAGGTGATGCAGGGAAAGTAAAGCAGACTCATTTGACATCAGAGTGGTCCAGTCATGTCTGATGAGAAAACCACAATTTTCTTTGATAAGAAAAAGAGAAGTTAGAGCCCCAAGAATGAAACTAAACATGTAAAGTCTGAAAACTCTGTTTCTAGGCTGCGTTTCCAGCTTTCAATTAATAATCCACCTTTTTTTGACTCGGACTAAGAAATCATAGGATCGTAGAATCAATCCAGGTTGGAAGGGACCACAAGGATCATCTAGTTCCAACTCCCCTGCCATGGGTAGGGACACCCTACCCTAGATCAGGCTGGCCAGGGCCTCATCCATCCTGGCCTTAAACATCTCCAGGGATGGGGCCTCAACCACCTCCCTGTGCAGCCCATTCCAGGGTCTCACCACTCTCATGCTGAAGAACTTCCTCCTCACATTCAGTCTGAATCTCCCCAGCTTCAGCTTTGCTCCATTCCCCCTAGTCCTGTCACTACCTGATATCCTAAAAAGTCCCTCCTCAGCTTTTTTGTAGGCCCCCTTCAGATACTGGAAGGCCGCTATAAGGTCACCTGGCAGCCTCCTCTTCTCCAGACTGAACAGCCCCAACTTTTTCAGTCTGTCCTCATAGGAGAGATGCTCCAGCTCTCTGATCATCCTTGTGGCCCTTCTCTGGACATACTCCAGCATGTCCACATCCGTCTTGTAATAGGGGCTCCAGAACTGGATGCAATACTTCAGGTGGGGTCTCACCAGAGTGGAGTAGAGGGGAGAATCACTTCCCTTAATCTGATGGCCACACTTCTCCTGCTGCAGCCCAGGATCTAGTTGGCTTTCTGGGTTGCAGGTGCACACTGCTGGCTCACGTTGAGCTTCTGGTCTACCAGCACCCCCAGTGAAAGACTCTGTTTTAAAAATATTGATTAGCTGCCTAGTAATAAGATCTGTGTTTGTGGTTTGTTTTCCTACTATCTCCTCCTTGTTATTCAGAGTGAGTTTTGTAGAAAAATGGAAGTTAACTTTCCTAAGTCAAGCCAACTCTCAATGCCTTGCACAGGGCACAGTAGTAAAGAAGGATAACCTTTTATATTGCTGTTTCACCTTGCAACAGTGTGGCCTGATAAATAGAAAAATCACTTAGGCTTCAATTCAGTGGTACAGCACAGGATGGTTTTACTAAAGAATAAATAAACTTTCTGTTAAGTCTCTTTCTTTTGAAGCTATGGAACTACTTTGATTTAGAAGATGTAAGACTGAAATAATTCTAGTTCTGTACTTAAAATACTGTGAGATTTGCTATGTTTAAAAAATAAATGCTAAGATTTCTTGTGTGTCATTGTCCTAGTTTTCTAAATTTCAGAATTTTTATTTGCTCATTACTGCATATTGCTACTGGAAAGGATTACTTTTAAGAACTTCTACAGAAATAATTTTGTGCCAAGGTGTGCCAAGATTAACGAAGAGTAACCTGAACTTTGTCTTTATTTTCAGTCCAGAGGAGCTTCCTGACCACGATGCAGCAATAGAAAAGGTAAGTTCAGTGTCTTCTGATTTTATTTACCTAGAAAGTTCCACATTTACAGGTTTATTACTTTTAAAATATAAATAATTGCAAACTGAGATGAAGCATTTTAGTGATTGGCATTCCCAAAGAAATGTGTTTAAGTCCCATAAGGACTGTAGTCCTTGAGGCCCACGCAATCTGAAACTATTTCTAGTGAGGCATGAGTTTTCTCACTCATAAAATGACCTAGTGAAGGAAACAGAGCTACTTAAAGGATCACACCCAGCTCTGCCCTGTAAGAGGAGATCTGTTGTCTCTGTCTCATGAACTACCATCAGCTATGTTGGGTGGATGGGTCATCCAAATGACGAGGTGGCTTTGATGCTGTGGTGTGAGTTGCTGTCCTTTGAAGAGTTTAGCATGTTTTTCTGGTTTGTTAAATGGTGACAAATGCCCTGCCTGGCACTGAAATTTGATGACCTCTGAGTCAATGAGC
Organism: Eubucco bourcierii; assembly: GCA_013396675.1. Taxonomy (NCBI): domain Eukaryota; kingdom Metazoa; phylum Chordata; class Aves; order Piciformes; family Ramphastidae; genus Eubucco; species Eubucco bourcierii. Next base: position 628,891 of record VWZE01002894.1, read on the forward strand.
CAGGTGTATCCTGAACATGTGAGCAAGACCTGTCAGAAGCTGGTGCAGGCCCTGTTCCAGAAGCCATTTTGCTGCTGGAGGCTATTGGAGGAGGAGTTTCGGAGCATGGAAAGCTTTTATTAAAATCATCAGGAAGTGAATTTCTTCTTGTCTGGGCCTGGTTACTGTTGGTGTTTCTCCTTGTCTGTCAGGCCTGCTGTTACCTGCAAAGCCAGACCATATCCTTCTTGTTTGCCCATGGTGTCGCTGCCCATGGTAGGGGGTTGGAACTAGATGATCCTTGAGGTCCCTTCCAACCTTACCATTCTATGATTCTGTGTCATCAAAGACCTCAAGATGAAATACTTAAAATTTAAAGTCAACCCTCTTGGCTGTTCAGATCAGTAGAGAGCATGGAGAGGGGATGAAGTGAACTTGTTCTAAGCAGCTCAGCTCCCTGAGTGTTAACAGCAGCAGTGCTTCTGAAAATTAATTATTTTGAGCTTCAACACAGGGCTGGTAAGAAATATGTCTCATAAAAGAGGGGAACTTCTGAGTGCCTTTTGTTTTGTGTTGGTTCGTGTGGGTACACAGCCTGAAATAGTTGCGTTTTCCTACCCTGTTTCATTACATTTAATAACATAGTAGGGTTATATATAATTTCATTTCCATCAGAAGGACACAGCAGGATGGTGAGTCTAGGAGCATAAATATTAGCTTGCAATTATTTTGGAATATGTGTTTTGAAGCTCTGATTCACTGCAATGTTATAGTTGTCCTTAAATTTATAGGGGGAAATTAGTGTCTCCATTCTCTGTCCCATATTGTATTCATGTTGTCTCAGACAACATGTCAGCAGAGAAACTGCACCTGTATGAATCAACGTTAAACTGCAGTTCTAGTGTCTTTTTGTAATCATATGGTAATGCTCTGTTAGACTCCTGGTTACACTCCTGATGGTATCCTGACCTCTACTGGTTTGAAGTTTGTGTGTCTTCTGTTGGCGGTGTTTGAATCTTTCTAATTTTCAAGATAGCACTCATAGGACAATTATTGTGTCATATTAGTGCAGGCTAAGGCTAAAAGCTTTCTGTGCTTCAGAAATCTTTTAGAATCTTTCAGAGTCACTTATTTGACAGAACAGTTCTTTTGCCTTACTTAAGAACAGTCTGTACAATTCACAAGTCATATTTTCATTTGCAGCTTACGTAAAGGGTTGTGAATTTTGAATCTATTCTTCATATACACTCTGGTGTAAAGCTTAAGCTGTGTTTTCTGTGTATTGATGTGTGTATTTATGTACATAATATTACTGTGAATGCAGATTGGTTTTGATGTTTCATTGCCTCGCTGGCCATCTGGCGACTTAACTGTACCGAATCATTGTCCTACACTATGAACTACTTAACCTTCAGATGCATCATCCAACACATCTGAGAGAAAACTAGGGGAGAAAAGATCATCTAGGGGAGCAAAGCAGACAGAGAATTGACCTCAGGAAAATCTGGGGTCTGTGCCTGTTTTTTTTGAAGTGCCATGAAATGTTTTGTAGGTAATTTTCTGTTTGTTTGCTTTTACCTTTTGATTTACTTGATTATAATTATCCAGAGAACAGTCCAGCAAGTTCTGGTTTAGTCTGAGGCTTCTGTTAAAGCATTGCTTTAAACCTCAACTCTAGCATGCTTGCTTTCCAGGCAGGCAAAGTGTTGCACACAGAATGGATGCTTGCTGACTTAAGTTCATGTTTTTTTGTGCTTTCAGTAGTGTATTTTTTACTGACATGAGAGTAAGAAACCTGCTTCAGTTAGAGGTTCTGTTATTCCCAATGGCAATGATGCCTCAAAGTGTAAAACGTGCTCAGAAGATGGATAAAAGGATTTATATATTTTATTTTAGTATTGACAAATACACACAACTTGCCTGAAAGAGCAGCAGCACATCCCTTTACTCTACAGTGTGCGTGTCAGATCTGTTCATGTTTGCAGTATTGCACCTGTTAGACATCAAAGTGAACATAATTCAGACTGAGGAAGAAATAGCTAAAAGTTTTCAACAACTGAACACAGAAATAATTGCTGTTTTGACTACAGTACCATCACTTGAGAACTGGGATAAATTGACACAGGAGACATAAAAGTTTGAACAGAAATACAACTGAAGTGAGCTTCTGGCTCAAAAGACCAAAAATCTTGAAAGTAGATCAGATGTACAAATAAAAAGATTGTGGGAGCAGACAGGGCTTTATTTTTCTTACCAATTATCTGAAAAACCTGTTGAGGGCAGAGACCTTTCCTGACTTGATAGCAATGTTATTCCTGCAATCTAAACCATGCCTAGAAAACATCTGCTCTAAGAGATGTTAAAAATGGTTTCTTAAAGGGGGTTGCAAGTGTGGAGGAGAATATGAAATAGCGTTACGAAACCTAGAGAATCTGGGAAGCTGTAGCTTTTCTACAGTTCCCCTCTAACCTAACTCTTAAGAGTGCTTTAAATACTTTAAAAAGAAAATTAAATAAAAGGCAAGTGGTTAAGGAGTTGCAAAATACAGCATTGGAGCTGGGCAAGAATGTAGTCAGTTGACTGCAATGCAAGTAGTTAGGTAAGCTGAGGTTTAAAGAGCCGAGACACTTCTTTCTCCATAACCTTATTATAGTTCTGCCAGGCTTGGATTCAGATAAAAATAACTTAAACCAAACCCAGATTATCTCCAGGATACTTCATGGATGGAATCATGGTGGAGGTTGACCTAAACAATCATCCACTCATATGTTTACAAGTGCAAAGAAACAGTTTGGGTTCCTGGATTGAAGAAGTCATTTGACCATTTTGTTGCATTGATAGCCAAGAAAGAATGCACAAATTCTGACGAGTAAGAGCTAGGCATAAAATTAGAATTCTGTTGAGACAGTGGGTAATAAATTCCTTTTATATTTTCTCCACCTTTTCAGATGCAGGTTGACTTAATACTTAATGAAAGTATTGATAAGTTTCCAACATCCTGCAGAGCTTTGAAATGAGACTGTTACATTGTTCCTAGATTGCATCCCTAACTACATGAAACAGAATATCCTTCCTGTCTGTATTAAACTCTGGATTTGAAGTTGGAGTTTGGGGGCTGTCCTTTACAGAACCCTCAAATACTTGTGGATATTTGTCTTTGAAGAGAAAGGAATAACCAAACACATACATTTTGCTGTTTTAGTTTTAGTGTTGATCTTCATCTCCAAAGTATTTATGAAACATTTGAAATTGTGTGATTTTTGGTTTTTAATTACAGCTAATATTTAACTCATAGTATAAACAGAGATATTTTACCTCCTTTACAGCATGTAAATGTGGACTGTAAAAGTATGAGCTAAAAATCTTTCTTATTCTTGTAGCCAATAAAATACAGGGTTTAAAAGGAAAAAAAATTATGTATTAATTTGGCTTAGAGGAGCCAAAGTGCTTTGAAATTCCATGGACTGAAAGGAAGGACATTGAAGTGTTGGAGCGGGTACAGAGGAGGCCATGAAGATGCTCACAGGGCTGCAGCAGCTCTGCTGTGAGGACAGGCTGAGAGAGTTGGGGCTCTGCAGCCTGGAGAAGAGAAGGCTTTGAGGAGACCTGATAGTAGCCTTCCAGTATCTGAAGGGGGCCTACAGGAAGGCTGGGGAGGGACTATTGCCAAGGTCTTGTAATGACAGGACAAGGGGCAATGGGTTTAAACTGGAAGAAGGGATATTGAAACTGGATGTTCGGAGGATGTTCTTTGCAGTGAGGGTGGTGAGACACTGGCACAGGTTGCCCATGGAGGTTGTGTCTGCTCCCTCTCTGGAGGTGTTCAAGGCCAGGTTGGAGGAGGCCTTGAGTGCTCTGTCCTAGTGGGAGGTGTCCCTGCCTATGGCAGGGAGTTGGAACTAGGTGATCTTTGAGTTCCCTTCCAGTCTTACCATTCTACAGTTCTAAGATTCTGTGATAAAATGGATAATTCCAATTGCTTATTTGGTTCCCAGATAGAGGAAGTTGCAAGCAACTGCAGCAAGGTCTTCGTAAGCAGAATGACCTATGAAGATATTAAGGTTGTGTCATGCTTCTAAAGCCATATATTGTATAAGTAATGTATGGACTTCATGTTCATTACTTACCATGTTATACTATTTAATATAGCTATTTTTTTTTGAAGGTGGAGTTTGTTTGGTTTTGAGTTTTCATGTCATCACCTTTATTACTGAAATATTCCTGTTTGCAATATAACTTAAGCAAATAGATATTATAGAATCATAGAATGATTATCATAGAATATTATGCTCAAAAGAAATCCATTAGGTTAAGATATAGGAATGTTTTTTAAATGTACCAAGCCAGGGATGTGAATTGCAGCAAGGCTTTCTAGCTTTTGATGTCCAGAATTGCAGTTTATTCTCACTTTTGATACTGCAGTTACTCTTTCATGCATTTGGTTTTGTTCATGTGCTTTGTGCTTTTTCAACTTTGTTTTTTTTAAGATGGGATGTTTTGTGTGATCACTGGAAAATAGTAGGTAATTATGTTTAGGGTAAGTCTGGACGAAGAAGGTCATAATTTCAGAGTCAATTAACTTTTAAGAGGCTTGCAGGAAAAATGCTTGCCTGAAAAATTTACAGAGTAAAAAGAAAAAAAGTTAAATTTTTTTTTTTAACTTACCAAAAATGTGTAGAGAAGAAACTTCTGTAAACCTTGTACTTAGAATCATAGAAGGGCTTAGGGACCTTGGAGATCTTCTGCTCCAAGCTCCCTGCCATGGTCAGGGATATCTCTCAACTCAACTCAGCTGTTCAAGGCCTCATCCATCCTGGCCTTAAATACCCTCAGGGAGGAGGCATCCACAGCCTCCCTGGGCAACCTGCTCCAGAACCCTACCACACTTGTACTGAATAACTTCTTCCTAAGATCCAGCCTAAACCTCCTTTCCCTCAGTTGAAAGCTATTCCCCCTTGTCCTATCACTAGACACCGTTAAGGAAAGTCTCTTTCCTGTAGGATCTATTCAGTTACTGGAAGGCAGCTCTGAGGTCCCTCCAGAGTCTTCTCTTCTCTAGGCTGAACAATCCCAGCTCTCTCAGCCTGTCTTCGTTGCAGAGGTGTTCCAGCCCTTGGATCATCTTTGCAGCCCTCCTCTGGGCTTGCTACAGCAGCTCTGTGTTCTTCTTAAACTCCTTTTACGAAATACAGTTGTGCACAAGTTGCTGAAAATAAGGATTTCTGCTCAGTTTTCATTGGCTTTTGTTTATTTGTTTAAGTGAACTGATGTTACTTTGTTACTGCTCATAGATGACTGAATGGAAAGTGAACTCTGTGTTAAACTTTTTCCTCAGATGTTTTTAGAAAACTCAATAATCTAAAATATATTTATTTTGAAAAGATTAAAAGAATACCTTTTTTTTTTTTTTCAGCAAAAACACCTTGAAATTGAAAGAACTACAAAATGGCTTAAGATGCTGAAAAGCTGGGAAAAATATAAGAACAGTGAAAAGGTAAAGTTGTGCTGCTTATTCATTAACTATCAATTCTGAGTGAATGTATAAACTTAAGTTAGATAATCTCTGAGATCTGAAAAAACCTCATTCCATGCTGAAATGTAAAGTTGGTTTTTTTTTATTCTTTCAAAATGCAATAATACATAATAACCAAATAATAATAATAATAATAATGCTGAACTCCAGCTGATGTGGTCAAATGTAAGAAATTTCTAAGGGCTGTGTTGCATAGGGTCTCTAACATCGATAGCAATAATCAGGTGCTGCACTGCTTTGGGACTGAAACAGGGAACCACTCAAGGGTTAGGACCTTTAACTTCACTTCTATGTTTTTGTGTGCTTAATATTACACTAATTAACATTTATATTTCAAGTTACTCTTTTGGATTTCTTATTAAGCTCTGTGAGAAGTGAAGGCTTTGAGGAGACCCTATAGTAGCCTTCCAGTATCTGAAGGGGGCCTACAGGAAGGCTGGAGAGGGACTATTGACAAGGTCTTGCAGTGACAGGACAAGGGGCAATGGGTTTAAATTGACAGGAGGGNAACTGGATGTTAGGAGGAAGTTCTTTGGAGTGAGGGTGGTGAGACCCTGGCACAGGTTGCCCAGGGAGGTTGTGGATGGTCCCTCCCTGGATGTGTTGAAGACCAGGTTGGAGTAGGCCTTGAGTGCCCTGTACTAGTGGGAGGTGTCCCTGCCTATGGCAGGGGATTGGAACTAGATGATCCTTGAGGTCTCTTCCAACCTTACTATTCTATGATTCTATGATCAGTATTCTCCAGTTTCCTTTCTCTTTTTTATTTTTCATATTTTTCTTTTTTTTCTTCCTTTTTTTTTTCCCTTTCATTTATTTTCTTTTTCTTCTTTTTTCTCTCTTTTTGGCAACCCAGGTTTACTGAATAGCCTGGGACAGGATGCAGTTAGGGATCAGTGTAAACTGCTTGAAAAACTCTCCAAGGAAACCCATTAGTCACAATGCAAGGCACACAGTTTGGTAGTTAAATTATCACACTCGCCAACACAGATACCTTAGGATACCTTAAGAGAGTTGTTTGCTTAAAAGTAGAGTTGCACCAAGTTAGAAAGTGAAAAGTATGTATAGGAAAGAATTCTGTGCCCTGTTTGCCTTGGGATAAGTCTGTTTTTTCTGTAAATAGTGTACCACACAGCATTCATAATCTTAGAGAAGTGAATTCTTTCAGTGGTATGAATGAGATCTACTTTTGAATAGAAAACTTTATACTGTGATGAACTTTTTTCTGTCTTGGAATCAAGATGGAAAAACTGAAATCTGCTGGCAGCTTCTTAATACTTCCCAACATTTCTTGACTTAATTTTGNTGGAGTCTTGGTCATTTTAAAATCATGGAGGAATTTCAGATGAGGAAGAAACATCATGGAAGATGCTGTGTTCCCAGGACTGTCCTGTGGAAGTTTTCTTAAGTGTTCTTGTGGCTTTTTGGTGGGTAATTCACAGAGTACGAGGTTTCAAAATTCAAATTCCTTCTTCTCCTCTCTATGGCTTGAAAGTTGCTGTTTACTATTTTGTATTCTGTTGCCATTTTCAGTTGCTGCTGATGCAACTTTATGTTGCTGAGGGCTAGAGGACAACTGTTACGCATCCCAGGATACTGCTTGGGTGACTGGCCTGCAGCATTAGCTTACTCCCTTACTAACCTTTAGCTTTAGTAAGTTATTCTGTGCAAAGTGGAAAATATTGAAGGGAGAGACTGAGACCAGAACACTTGTTAGCCTGATGAGCCAGGAATTGAGAGACTAATTGGTGTTGGAGGAGAAATTTACTCAGCATGTCCTCTAATGTTTGTGTCTGCTTACCTTCTTTGGTTTTGACACTAATGGCTAGGTCTTGAACTTCACTTTTGTTGGAAACACCAAAGCCAGTGTTTGGCATTTTTCAGGGTATAAATAAGAAGCTAGCAAATTAGTTTTCTTAAAGTATGAAGTGACTGCGTGAAAGAGTAATAATTTGTTTCCCAAGTTTTCTCTTGTAATCCTAATTTCTGTCCTGTCTTCTTCCCTGGAGGGGGAAGCTGGAACTTATAACACTGGTGGCTTTGTTTCTTTATTGAGATGAGTGGGTAGTNTCATAACACTGGTGGCTTTGTTTCTTTATTGAGATGAGTGGGTAGTTTAAAGAGCAAATATGTTCTCAAGTTAAAGGGATGATCAAAAAGCTGTGTAACAACTACTTTGTTTGCAAAGAAGGTGTTAAATACCTTCCAGGTGACAGGATAACTATATCCTGTCTTCCTCTTCAACCATTGGTGATGTCAGTCCATG
>VWZE01002895.1:0-13496 GCA_013396675.1 Eubucco bourcierii
TTCTATGATTCTATGATTCTATGATTCTATGATACATACTTGATTCAGAAGCCTAAGTATGTGCCCAGTAATATCTCACAAGCTTTAGGCTGTCCTCCCTCACCTCTGGCTGTGTCTTGAAAAAGGTCTGACTCTTGAACACAATTTGCCAGAGATGTCAACTGCATGGAGATGCCTCGAATAATCCACAGACTTTTAGCTATCATATATGTATGTTTGAATCCAGATCATCACGATGTCTTGTGGTAGGTTGTACATCTAGCACATAGACATTACAGACAGAAGGCTAAGTTCATCTGAATCACTCTGGAAAAAGAACTATACTCTCACTTTTCATCTGGTTCTTCAAGATTTTTTCCTCAGAACCTGCATTTGGTAAATTGCATGTGTACAGTGAAACCTTAGGAACTTGAGTCTGACTTGGAGAATAAGAAAGGATCCTGAAGGATTTATGGGGAATGAATTGGTGGAATTCAGTAGCATTTATTAGTAATGTAGAATTTATTAGTAAAGGACAGTGACAATGACTAATGTCCCAGTAATAATAATGCAGTTTCTATAATGAGATGTATCTGTGCATGTATGTGTGCAAAGCAAAACCAATACCTGTGTAACATTTGTACTCAAAAGCGAGTAGAGTTTGCTCCTAGCAAGTCCATGCTCTGGCTCTGCCACCTTGAAAGTAAGATATAGAGAAGTTGACTAGATCTCTGGGGACTGTCAGTCAGTGACAGACCAAATAAATTGTATTTTATTCCCTGGTCAAAAGGAAGCTATACAATTGATGTCCTCGTAATTTTCTTACACTTCATAGAATGCTTTTAGGAGAATTTATGGTTTTGCAACCCCCTACCTTCTTTCTTCCTTTATTTTGTGAGAAGCACACACATGCAAACCCAATAGGTGGGCATGTGTTGTGGGTTTAAAGAGCTGACAGAGTGAAGCTCTCAAATGAATTGGATAAAAAACCAGAATTATATTTGGAGAGAGTGTTACAGATAGAGATTACAAAGCAGATACAGAATCCATAAGCGAACCCCCTGAATTTTCCCCCAACCGAAAACTAAGTCTATCATCCCCAGTGCTCCAATCCTCCCCCTCCCCATGCCTCTGCCATCCAAGAGGCCTAAGCACAGCCTCTGGAGGCCCCAAACCAGGCCTATCCTTACATGTTTGTCCTGATAACACAGCTCCTGCCTGGCACAAGGCTGGAGGGGGAGAAAAGGAGTACAAGCTGGCCTTACCATGAGCTTATGAAGAGATAGCAGAATTATGGGATTGAATAACAATATTCCAGTCCCCAGAGGGCTCTTTTTAACCTTATAGTTCCAAACCTAGGACAGCATGATTTTTTTTTCTTCATAAAATAATAATAAAATAAAACACAAGTGTAAGAGAACAGTAAAAGGACAAACGATATTCTTTTTCTATTTTTTTGATTAAAGGTATTGACATCAACTTCACCTGAGGAATGCTGTATTTTACAGAGCACCTGTCTAAACACCATATGTTTATAAGCTTTTTCCTTCTAAGTTTGTGCATTTTTGTATAAAAGAAGCTTTTATTGTTTCAAACTGTTCCTGTATCTCATGACACTAATTCTAAGTGGCACCGTCTGAGTGTCATTAAGGGTGAAGAAGGACCAAAAGATGCAAGAGCATAAAAACAAGCCCTTTTCTTTCAGAGAAATGAAGTGATTCATATCTCATCAGTTATTCCTCTGTGGGATTTTTGGCCTGACTAGAAAAGCTCTCCTTTCTTGAAACATATGGGTGTATCAAACTGCAATAGGAAGAAAGCACATGTCTCAGTAATTCAGTTTCAATTGCTCATTTATATCAATTAAAAAAAAGAAAATACTGTAAACAATGTAGTTGTGGGGTTTTTTTAGCAATGTACGAGAATAGCTGCAGATGTCTACATGAGTATACAATGGGATCTGTCTGATGCATCTCATTTATGCCTTTGTGATTTTGCAAGGAACAATGCAAGTCTTATTAAATTCTTCTGCTTTAACTTAATGGGGAAAACCAAAATCACAGCACTATCTTTCCCCAGTAAAATCCAGTATGTAAGGATAAAGTGTCACTCTGGCTGCAGAATACAATGGGATAAGAATAAATTGAAGCACATTTCACCCTCCCAAATTTCCTGCCATATTGAACAATTTCCATACTGACAAAATTCATCATTAATATAGACTGTCAGACTGATGGGAAAGAAATTGTATATCCACAAATGACATCATGAATATCTCTTGTTCTCCGCAACTTTGATAAATATTTTCATCTGAGGGCTTTTCCTGTTATCTGTATAACAAAATTTATTCTAGTTAAACAAACTACTTCAACAAAATCTTGAACAATAAAACTGAAAATTCAGCCAATCAGGCTGATTGTTTTCTGGTGGGAATTTCATAGGGTATGCTTCTGATTCCCTTCTGTTTAAATAATCTCTGCAATCACAAGTGTTAGGCTAGCCTATGCACGTATTTTGTAGGGTTTGGGGGTTCCCTCATGTTTTTTGAGAGTATGGCAAACTGATAGCCCTTCTGTGGCAAAACTCATCTAGTCTTTGCCTTATGTAAATTTACTTAACATCAGTCAGTTCTCTCTTTCTGAATGGTATCTCTAAAATGCCAGCAAAACTGGGGTTGATAATTTTCCAGTCATCTTTAAATCTGTAAGGGATTATGATTCCTAGATAAATTAAGATTAAGGATGTGTAGCCAAGGAGATCCAAATTCCTAGCAACCATGTTTCAACAGTAAATACAGTCATATTTTTTATTCTTCATGACTAAAGAGAGAATTAAGCTAAAAAAATGGATGTTATCACCCTTGCCTTTCTCTTTCTCTTTGCTTTCTTGAATTCATACACTGAATTTTGTTTCCAATTTTGATCCAGGCTGCAAGTTTAAGATGATATCCTCCAACTATTTGACATGGTGTTCTGAACTAAAAAATACTTGAAACTACTCTGTGTCTTTTTAAATCTGTTATCTCAGAATACTTATATTTCCTTAATAACACCTTCTGCAGTGAATAGAAGACCACTAAAATGAGTTTTCTGTAACTCATTGTTGCTTTAATTTGTATATTTTTTCTTTCTGAAAAGAGTACTCCATAGCTCAATAGAAAAACAACAGGCAAAAAGGAGTTTTTAGTTTTGAGATGCCAAAATTGCTGTACAAAATTGTACATTTCACAGAGGCATGAAGATATAATAAAACACAATAGAATCAAAGTGAAATATGATCCACTGCTTTCTAGGCTGAACTCACAGTGGTAGGGTGGAGATTTTCTAGTATAATTCTTGAGCAAAAATAAGTAAATAAGCACTTCTACACATTTAAAGAACATAATACCATTAAAGTTAGGGCTGCTTCTAGGAAATAAAAGTTAATATCCTGAAAAGTTATTTGCTATTTTCCTCATGTAAAAAATTTAGTTCCAAAACCATTCTCCCTTCCCTTCATCAAAAGCCCATTTTGAGCTTTTCTAGGTAATGCAGGTGTTACATTGCACGTTGTGATCACCCCAAGGGCAGGCAACATTTGCCAACACTTGTCACAAGACAACTAATTCAGCTAAAATGCTGAAATCTTTTTCTATATTTAGAGGAGAAAATGGCTATTTCTAGTCACGTAAGGGTAATGCAGACTTTTTAGTATGACTGCTGCATTAATGATACCTGTCCTGGTATATTAAAGGGCAAATTGGACTAGATGATCTTCTCACTTGTGCCCTGTGATATGACAAGGGGCCAGGATATAAATTACAGCACAGGAAGTTCCACCTCGACATGAGGAGGAAATTATTTACTGGAAGGGTCATGGAGCACTGGAACAGGCTCCCCAGAGAAGTAATGGAGCTGTCTTCTCCAGAGACTTTCAAGACTCATCTGGATGTGTGCTTGTGTGACCTGAACTAGATCATGGTCCAGCTCTGGTAGGAGGGTTGGACTTGATGATTTTTGGAGATCCTTTCTCTACTATACTGTGATCCTCTGATCCAGTGATCTTGAAATGTGACTTCCAACCCAAAACATTCTACGATTTTACCCACAGAACTAGATCCTCATGTGACATTATTCAGCAGTGCTTCACTGCCTCTAGAACAAGAGCATACACTGGATAAGTATTAGATTCATACGCATTTTTTCCCCTTTAATTAGACTTGTCCTTTCATCTTCTTATTCCTTCACACCTACATATGCCTCTCCTGTATGAAAAAACAAGCCCTTAACATTCTAGTCACATTTCCAATGTTCAGCCAGCCTTATTTCAAGACAGTACTCCCCTCCTCCCCACCCAAGTAATGACTTTCTACTTCAACAACTCATTCCAGACTACAAAACCAGATGGATTGCTTTCTACTACATGAGTGAACGTATTCTTGATCAGAAAGTAGCAATCATTGAATACATCATGTACACTGACACCAGGGAGGGAATTGTTCTTCATTCTGCCCAGTGAAGCATGTTGGAACACCTGTTTCCTATCTTGAAAATGTTTACGGTGACTGCCGAAGAAGTTAATGCTGAAACAGCACCATTAAGCCAAGTTATCCTCTTTGGCTACCTGTTGAAAAAGAAAGCTGCCCAGGCAATTACAGACCTCGGCTGGTCCTGGGAGTGGTACACTTCTGCCTGCCTATGGGGAAATTCTCTTATTGATGAGAAAATTTGCTGTTTGAGGAAAAGTAAAGCAGAAAGGGAAATGTTCTGGTATATCAAAGCTTTATGTTACGGCAAAGAGTGTCCTGTGCTGGGTAAAGTGAGAGTCATGTACCTTGAGCCTGAGGTACAGCCAGAAATGGGATTTGCCAAGCTTTCTTCATACAGATTTGTACATCTTGGAATTTCCTGCCTGTGTTAACTAGCTCTCCATTGTGTAGCTCAAATGTGTATGTGTGTATTTATTTAGATGAGTCCCACTCCCCACACTGACTGTGTGAGAAACATATTGTATACAAAGTGTATAAGAAAAATTCCAACTGAAACTTGTAATTAAGGTGAGATGAGGTCGTGACATTCGCCACTAATATGTTTTCCTCCTGAATGTATGAAAAAAAGAAAGACTGGTGATACTCAGCCTTGGAGAATTCTCCTGCCTCTGATGTTGACATTAAAGCTGTGCAAATAACTGCATTTTTGATCTGTTGAATGACTTGGAATACAAAAGGAGAAGAAAATCAGTTGATTTAAGGCTACATTATTCAACTTGTGAAAAATTAAACTCCTCTGCCCTGGATTGAAACTCATACTGTACCACAAATCAATTGGATATTTAATTTGTTTGTCCTTTGTTTTCATTAAAATTTAACTTATTTGTTGTCAAATATCCTCAATATTTTTCATTATTTTTAAGCTAATGTACTGCTAAATCTGCAACATTCTGTTGACTCAGTTGTATTTATGGAAAAATTCTCAAACCTAGTTAACCTCAGGACTTGACTACATATATTTTTCATGAGGTCATTATATATAAACAGAGTAAAGCAGCAACATACTTTTCCTTCCTAGAAAATATTCTGTGCCTTCAGTAGTAATGTTTGGGCTTTCAGACATAAGATTGTTTAATTTTCTACTGAAAATAGATACTTCTGTGCTAAATTTTGTGGAAAATGGTAATTTGGGATTCCAGGTCTCACTTACTATTGGCAGGTGCTAATGTTCCATGAAGACCACTATACAGAAACGGTATTTTTTTTCAATTTTTTTGTAAGATCAGTTGCACAGCTGAATATAGTTAGAACTTTCCTGAGGAAAAAAAAATTAAATTATAGTGTTTATCATACTGTAAGAGAATAAAACATACATGTCACAAGCAACTGAAAGGAACTCAAACCAAACATAGAATATTGGGAAATATATGTTTAGGTCTGAATCAAGCAAATTAGTTAATTTTTCTACTAGGAGTAATGAGTAGATTTTGTCAAAGAAAACAATAAATCAGAATTAATCCCAGCCTGCTTCTAATTTTTCTTTCAATTTAAAAATATTTTTTCATCATGTGATTATTTCTTCATTATTTTTTCAACTCTCCTTTGAAAAGCTTACAGCATAGATAGTCCAAAATAGAAATATCTTTCTCTCATTTTACAGACTGCACCAATTTTACAGACAAGAACTGAATCTCATATATGTTATTCACTGTGAGGCAACAAATTCATTTCCACATTTAGAGAATTCTTAATCCATGCTTTAAGTACAAGTCAAATCTTAAGGCAGTTTACCAATGGAATTTGATATAGTATGTAGTTTTGATTTAGCTAAGTTGATTGTATTGATAGAGCAAAGCAAAGGCAACATAGGAAAAAAAAACAAAACACCAAACCTACAACAAACTCCTAACTAGTAAGGCAACACATAGTAAATGAAAACTAACAGCAATACAGGGAATTTGACCACACTCCACTAGAAGCTCAACTATTAGAAGTATCATCACTTCACATGAAGAGTTCATGAGAAATGTTTACACAGATAATCCAGAGTACATTTAGTTTGTATGTCAGAGCTTAATCCCCAGCCATGTTGTGTTGTGGAATGTTCTTAGAGAAAAGTGATAGAAAAGTTAATGCCTAAGATATTTTGAGATGAGACTGGAGAGATTTTAAAGAAAATATATTGTGGAAAATGACATTTCCTTTAAAGGGAGATATTGTGGAGAATGATGTTTCCTTCAAAGGGAGATAGACTAGCTAATTAAGAACATCTCTCTCTCCCATCTCTTGTCTTCTCTGGCTAAATCTATAACTTTCCTTCCCTACTTCCACCTATTTCTTCCTTTCCCCATAGGTATTTGAAGTATGTAAGTATAGAGATGCTTAATGACGACAGGAAAACATCCCACTGTCAGCCAGAGGTAAAACACCTGTTTTACCACCATGCTGTGTACCCAGATGAGACACAGAAAACCAGAAAAGAATTTTAAAAAAAAAAATTAAAATAAATCAGTTTGCAAAATTGAAAGGGTACAAAAGCATAAGGAAATGTTTCCATTTTAAAATAAAACCTTTCAAAAAGAATTCTAAAATTGAGCATGAAAAGGCAAAAAAGAAAAAAAGAGACATGCTGGCAGATGTAACAGTCTCCAGCGGGCAAGCTTCTCTTTTTTAACCATTCTAAACCCAGACTTATTGCAATGTTATCTACCAGCAAGAGTGGAACTTTTGGGGATAAAATTGCTATCAGGAATAAGAGAAGTAAGGAACTGACATGACTAGAATTTGAAACTGTTAACAATATGGACATTTGTGATTTGTTCTTTCACTCATAAGGCAGAATTGTGAAGACCCAGGCTTGGCACACCTATTGAGCAGGTCCTCGTTATCAGCTGCTGCGCATTGATGCATGAGTTCTCAGAAATGCTGAGCACGGTATTGACTGGCCAGTTTTGCTGATGAACTGGCACCTTAGCCTTTAGTGTCAGCCAGTTTATTAGCCAAAATCAGTCCAGTTATGTCATAAGTCTAACATTTTACCATAGTTATTTTTTCAAACTGCAATAGAATGTCAGTGCACAGGACACTAAAGACTTCATTATATGATGGAGGAGGAGTGAGTCCAAACTGCTTTGATATAGTGACTTTTACAGGTACTGGGTCCTCTGCCCTTGACATTTCAGAAAATATGTTGGTGAGAAGGTGCTCAAAGGAAAAAAAATGAGGTTGAAAATCTGAATCTCTTAAGAGGAAGAAGGGAGAAATTTACTGCTGGATTGATTCAAGAAAAATACTGAATGAGACAAGTGAAAAACAAAAACAAAACCCAAACAATACCCTTGGAAATGACATTAGGCAGTTAAATCAGAAAATAATGACAGTGCACTCAATTTATACCATCTTTAATTGGCTACTGAGAATCTGTGGTGCAAGGTGGGTTTCACTGTCCTGAAAAGAATTTAAATGCAAATATTACCTAAAATAAATGATTGCTATTTGATATCTCTTATTGCAGAGCTCAAAAAACATGCTTTGCACCCGCAGTAAGTTTGCAGATGACACCAAGCTGTGTGGCACAGTTGACTTGCTAAAGGGCAGGGATGCCATCCAGAGGGACCTGGACAGGCTGGAGAGGTGGGCCCAGGCCAACCTCATGAAATTCAACAAGGCCAAGTGTAAGGTCCTGCACCTGGGTAGGCACAATCCCAAGCACAAATACAGGCTGGGTGGTGAATGGCTGGAGAGCAGCCCTGAGGAAAAGGATGTGGGGGACTGGGTTGATGAAAAGCTCAACATGAGTCTGCAATGTGCACATGAAGCCCAGACAGCAACTGAGTCTTGGGCTGCATCAAGAGCTGAGCGGCCAGCAGGGCAAGGGAGGGGATTCTGCCCCTTTACTCTGCTCTTGTCAGACCCCACCTGGAGTACTGTGTGCAGTTCTGGAGCCCTCAGCACAGGAAGGACATGGAAGTGTTGGAGTGGGTCCAGAGGAGGGCCATGAGGATGATCAGAGGGTTGGACCAGCTCTCCTATGACGACNGACTGGCAGATGTTGCCCAGGGAGGTTGTGGCTACTCCCACCCTGGAAGTGTTGAAGGCCAGGCTGGAGGAGGCCTTGAGTGAGCTGTCCTAGTGGGATGTGTCCCTGCCTGTGGCAGGTGGTTGGAACTAGATGATCCTTGAGGTCCCTTCCAACCTTAACCATTCTATGATTCTGTATTTTTTTCCTTGAATAGAGGCTGAAGTTTGTCATAGAAAATACTCCTCTTTGATATCACCATGCATATATACAGACCGTGGTACATAGCTTAAAGAATTGCAAAGCATCAGTGTGTGATAATACAGTGCCAGAGATGCTATAGACAAATGGGAATTTTATTCTGTCATGGCTATTGGTTGTCATCAAACACATGATCCACTAATACAAATCATCATTCCCAGTGATTAGGGAAGGCCAGGGATGCTTTGTCAGCTCAGAAAGATCATCATGTAAAACAGTCTTTGGTGAATATTGTTTAAATTTCAACAGTTTATCAGTACAAGATTGTATTACTTAATAAGTGTTTATCCTCCCTACAAGGTGGCTAAAATGAGAGCTAAATATATGTCTGCAATACAGACTGGTTTCTGTTTTGACTCTCTTGAATCTGTGCCACTCCATTGAAGCTCCTTGTGCCACTGAAAGCCCATAATTTAGAAAGAGATTGGAAAGTAGGTGAAAACTATCATTATTTTTCAAAAACACGCATCCATGCACATTCTTGCAGTTGGCATAAGTGACACTGCTGGCTGGTGGATGAAACTAGGAGATGATCCCTGATGGCTGTTAGAGTGTAATTTGAGCAATTCTAATCATAACAATAAAATCAAGGTTTTGGTAAAGCAATAATATTTTGATTGTGAACATACTAAGTATTTTATTTATGTGTCATTATCCCTTATCTGCAACTATCAGGCTATAGGAGAATTTCAGATACTTTTCATGTGAAAAACTGGAGACTAAGAGCTGTACAATTGATTCATATAGCTTTGAATTCTGAATATTTTGTTTGGGAGGAGCATGTGTTGTTGCTTCTATACAAAATGTGCACATATGTAATTCTTCGGAACCAATGAAACAATTTCTGACTCTGGCTAAGTTTTTCAGCTAGTGAAACTTCAGATTTTGTTGTATCACCTGCAATCAATTGAGGTTTAGTCATTACAGTCTAGAGTGGGTGTATCGTAGAAATATAGATTCATATCTTGAGTTGGAAGAGGTCCATAAAGATCATGAATTCAAACTCCCTGTTTATACAAGACTACCCAAATCTAAACCATATTACTATGAGCATCATCCAGGTACTTCTGGACCACTGGAAGGCTCAGTGCCTTTAACATTTCCCAGGGGAACCTGTTCCAGTGACCAACCACTCTCTCAGTGAAGAATCTTTTCCTAGTGTCCCAAGTGAGCTTCCCCTGACATACCTTCATTCTGTTTCCATGTGTCCTTGTGGTGGTCAGCAGAGAAAGGAAATCAACACCTCTCCCACTACTGCTCCCTGCCTTGTGGAAATTGTAGACTGTGATTAGGTTACCCCTCAGTCTTCTCTTCTCTATGATGAACACCAAGCAGCCTCAGCTGTGCCTTGTATGTCTTCCCAAGGAGGCCTTTCACCATCTTGGTCACCCTCCATGGAACATACTCTGATACTTTGATGTTATTGTCAGGTCAATCTGTGATAGTCTCATAGGGTTTAACTCTGTTGGCCAAACAGAAATGCTAGTGCTGTTTGGGTGGCCAAATGTATGTAGGACACCTTCATAGGTCTGGCAGGTGTGATACAAATCCTGCAGGAAGTCTGTCCTTCTGGAGAAACTGAAGGCTATCTGAGTGCAGTGAAAGCTTGCTGCACCAGTCTCCTAAGAAGTACCCAGCCATAAGGCGTTAAAAGAACATGTATCTTTGTATGTTCAGTAAAGAACTGATGTTAACATGTTGTTCCTGGTGAAATGAAATTTTCAACTTTCCCAGCTGTGGTGAAAACAGCATGCTTGATTTTTAGAGAAAAAAAAAAAAAAAAAAAAAAAAAAAAAAAAAAAAAAAAAAAAAAAAAAAAAAAAAAAAAGAGAGAGAGAAAAAAAAAGAAAGAAAAGCAACTCGAACTACCTGTTCTATCTCTTCCAGCTTACTTGGCTCAGATCCAATACAAATTGTGTTATTGCTTTCAGAGGATGGTTTGAAAATGGCAATGTAAGATCTCAGAAAACTGTGTATTTGTGAAAGGTTTCTTCATAATGGCTGCCTACAAAGGAATACAGTGTATTCCTCTTGCTATCACTGACCAACATTCTTTTATTCTCAGAAAAGAATGCTCTTGGAATAAGAAATCTGAATTCTTCATTCTAATCAACTAAGGCCTGCAAATAAGCAACTTTAAATTTACCGACCCAAAAAACCATTGTGACTGTGGTGCATCTACGTCCGACATGTAATTATTAAGGCCTAGCTTATTAAGCACATTTGGAAATTGACTGAATTACTTGATTTGGTAAAAAATTACATGCTACATTTAATCAGCCCTCCTTTAAGGAACAAATGTCATTAAACACCACTTAATTAGCTGTTCCTACATCCCCACTGTGTGAAAAATTGTATCCTTGATGACTACAAAACATTTTTAAGGTCAAATGTGGTGAATAAAAATATCATTGAATGCCCTCTGGTAATAGTCTACATAAAAGTGCAACCCATTTGCATTAATTGAAAAGATTAGTTCTGTATCATAGTTAATCAGAATCTGATGTCTGTACTGTACAGATGGAGAAAACTGTTATAGTTAAGCTTACATCATTTTTTTTTTCAGTTGTTTGTAAGTCTGTTAATTTGTCATGGTGGATAGATATGAAAATACCTTCTTGCTCTATTAATTTCAGATTCCTACTTTCTATTATAGCAGCATGCTACATTTGGAGAGAGAAGAAGTGGACAATAAAGAGATGTGAATTGACCATTTTTAAATAACTGGTGTGAGGTTGGTTTTCACTCCTTTTTCTTTTTTTTTTTTTTTTTTTTTTTTTCTTTTTTTTTCTTTTGGGGTGTTTGTGCTTGTACAAGATCTAATATCAATCTCACTCTTTCTCATTTACTCTCAAAAGCCATTCCTGCCTATTTAATGGGTCCTTACCTCTCTCTGCCACTATGTTATGTGCAGTACAGTGTGCCTTTGACTCCAGCGTGGTTATTTCATTGAGTGTTACTCCTTTTTTCAAAAAGGTATGTTAAGAACCAGATTTTTGTAAACTCCAGAGAAACAGTCAAATAATCTGAATCACTGATGTCATGTCCTCCTGTATTAAAAAAAAAGAGAGAGAGAGAGAGAAGAAAAAGGTGAGATATGAAGATCAGATTTTATTTTTAGATAGGAAGTTGTGGCAGGTGTTGTGACTTGTGACAAAGATTTCACCTGCTCTCTAAGCAAACTGTGGGAGGGATGTCAGCATGATCTCTGGCAAGAACTGCAGCATAGACCCTTGCAGACAGTCAGATTTCCTTAGGTAGTAAGAATGAATCAGTATTACCTGAAAAATGTACCGATTCAAGGTCTCACTGTGACATTGGGTTTCACGGGATGCACATACTACAAGACCATTTTTCTTCTGGATATATTCCTTGAGACATAACCAATAGGATGGTGAGCTTGCCAGGGATATTTAATGGAAGAGTCCTCCCTGATGTGAGATACTTAGTGACTTTATTTCTCTCTTGAGCTAGGAGTGGATGGAAATGTGGGAAGAATTATTTTATTCTACCTTTAATGCCTCCTATATTTTGGGATTCTACAGGGACTTTTCTGAATTTAGATATAAACAAAAAAATACTCATGTCCTACAGTCTAACTTTAACTTTGGCTTTGCAATGCCCTTGGATTTTGGGGCATTTGTGGTAACACTGGTATGTAAGATCTTGGTAGCATCTCTGTAGGCTGGAGCAAGGATTGTATCACCCTGGTTGTACATCTGGGAGGCTCATGGCACAACAGCTTTCCTCAGAGGGCTTTGTCTCTTCCCTTTCCATTTCTTCCTCTACTTGATCAATGAAACAAACCATTTTTGCTTATGTTTAATTGACTGAAAACATGTTTTTAATGAACAAATAGAACTGGGGATGTCATGTGCAAAGATTCTTTCTTATTTTCATGGCTATTATTGGATCTTTAAAATTGTGACAACAGAGTGATTCTCTGTATCTGGGAGAAAGTACTGGGTGCTCTGTCATGTTACACAAGCAGGATCTGCAAAAAATGACTTTGTGTTGCAATTTCCTTCTTGTAGCTTTTTATAATTTCTTCAGTTTAAGCAAAGTTAAAGGACAGAGGTGAAGTAATCAGAATACTCAGTGTTAAAGGCTCCCCAAAGCCTGGAACAGGCTTCCTAGAGATGTGGTCAATGCTCTAGGCCTGTTCATGATTAGAAGGCACTTGGACAATGTGTTTTTTCTCATGCTTAAGTTTTGATCAGTCCCAAATTGATTATGCGGTTGAGTCAGATGATGATTGTAGGTCCCTTCCAACTGAACTAATACTTTCCCTTCCCTTCCCTTCCCTTCCCTTCCCTTCCCTTCCCTANTAGGCCTGTTCATGATTAGAAGGCACTTGGACAATGTGTTTTTTCTCATGCTTAAGTTTTGATCAGTCCCAAATTGATTATGCGGTTGAGTCAGATAATGATTGTAGGTCCCTTCCAACTCAACTAATACTTTCCCTTCCCTTCCCTTCCCTTCATTTAATTGTAATATCTGGAAGAAGAACAAAAAAGGAACAACTACACCCCCCACTCCACCCCCAATTTATTAAATAAAAACAAACAAACAAATCCACCAAAAACCCAAGAAACCAACCAACCAACCAACAAAACCCCAAAACAACCAACCAACAAAACCCAAAACCAACCAACCAACAAATCTCTCCCTCTCTTTCTCTCTTTCTTTCTCTATATATGTATGTGTGTGTCTATATCCATACACACACACACACACACACACACACACACACACACACACACACACACA
>VWZE01002895.1:13511-58321 GCA_013396675.1 Eubucco bourcierii
ACACACACACACACACACCTATTTATTTTTTTTTTTAAGCTAAGTAATCCCTAACGGAAACAAGCTCCTATTTTAGTTTTGTGTTTTGTTTTTTTTTAATTCTCAATTTTCTTGTCATTGCACAAATACATATAACTGAAATAAGGTTTTCTTTTAAAAAGTAGACCAAGATTTAATGCTCATAGCACTGTTGAGAACTAAAAAGTAATATTCTTTTTAGATCTAGAAGTAATGCCTTATTCTTGCAGTGAAAATAAATTCATTCCTGAAGCATAGATGTAGGTGTTGAAGGGTGGGAGAGGAATACTGTGAGGATATTAGTGGCATATAAGTGTTACATTATAATAAATATTACAAGTATAAATGCATATATCTTTCAACAAAGTTGAAAGATATAGTTTAAGAAAACACAAAACATTAATAAGTATATGAACAGAGGCCATACTCTCCTTTTCTCTCCCAATGAAGGAGTGCCCCAGGCACTTTTTTGCCAAGCAGGCAAGTTGATCCCAAATGTTCTTTAGTTTCTTACAGGGCAAAGGTCTAGCCCCTGAGTCTTTGTTATCTTCTGAGCTCTTCCCAAGTTAGCTAATTCCTTTAAGCAGGTCATTGCCTCCACTCTAGTAAAATTCCCTAAAGATTATAATAGGAATATTTCTAACTAAACTCTTAAAAAATAACTAAGAATAAAATATGTGATGTGAAATCATAACACTTTCAGTAGCAGAGTGCCTTCAGACTGCCCCCATGGTCTCATGATGCTAAACCTTTGAATATAATGAAATAATCAAATATTTTGATGCTTAATACTGGAATTGTTTGTGATGTGGACTCTTTCTGGGCTCTCTATTTTTCTTTAACATTTCTTCTTTCTTTTCTAATGACATCTTTCTTTTTCTTCCACTTGTATATGAAAGTGTTGCAAACAATCTGGATACTGTGAGCAAACAGAACCTTCAAGCAATAAGTTGCTCTTTCTGATTTTTGTATGCTTGTAGACTATGTTTGAATTTTTAGTAATATAACAGTGTTTAAATTCAAACATTGCCTCAATAAAGCTTTGTTCCATTGTTCTCTGTGAACCTACTGCTTCATATCATCAAAATACTACAGAGGCATTATTTTAATGCAACCTATGTGTAACGTAGATATCATGGAACAGTTAATAGTGATTTCATACACATACACACAAACACATAACACTGGATCTTATACAAGTGTCAGTGTTTGTTTATTGAAAATCATTAAGATTTTTCTAATATTTTTGCAGTTTATTGTCAATATAAATTTTCACTAGAAATATTTGACTGTAACATTTACAGTTTCTTTAGCCAAGTAAGAGTATTTTGTAGACTTCACCCTCACTAATACTTTTTTTCAGTTATTAAATCTGTGGACTTTCCTTCCCACTGTATCAAATTATTTGACGAAATGGCATTTAATTAAAGGAAATGCTTCCTCATGTCCAGTGCGAACCTTCATCATGGGGCTGTCTCCTGTTTCCCAGCGTTATTATACTGTCAGACTCTTGTTTATCAAGAGCACTGTCAAGAGCAATGTGGCAGGTAATTTATGAACACAGATAGAAAGGTTCTACAAAAGCATGTACACATTTAACAGTATCTTCTCTGTGCCACTTAACAGAATATTGAGTGGATATGCATCAAATATTTTCCATTCCCACCAACTTCCATGTCTCTTTATCATGATTAGGATGTATGAACACAATGCGAAGGAAGGTCTGCACTGCTGTTATCACTTTTGTACTTGAGTTACACTACAGACTTTTTTCTATACATGTGGTAGCTCACTTTACTTTCTAGAGATATCTCCATCTACTCTCACCAAGGTTAACTTTATGTATTTATATTTTTTTAGATAATATGAGACAGAGCATACAATTTTTTCAAGCTTCACACAAAGTGAGGTTGTGCATGTATATCTGTCTGTGTATCATCACAATCTGGAGCCAAAACTTCTACTGGTGTAACTGGATCTGGTTGCTGAAAATAAAAAGCACCTGATATGGTAGACATTCATTGACCACTTACATTAAATTCTCCAGTCTCATCAGATTATGTCTGACCAAAAACACAGGAAAAACAACGTACTCTATTTGGCCACAGGCTGTAAAAGATTCTGTGCATATAAACAACTAAAGTATACATAGAGGTTCACAGTCTGTATCTGGAAAAGGTCTCTGGGAAGTTTGCAATCTGTCCCCAGCTGTCCAAAGTCCAAATGTAAGAACAAAGAAAGCAAAACTAAGTCAGAATTATTTTGACTACTTAGGAACATGAATTGTAGGTACAAAGATTTGATTTAATTTTGTTAGAAAAGAATTTTAAGAATAATGTTTCCAAGACATTATTTTTCTTGATGCACAACTCACAGCTGAAGCAAAGCAGCACAATTCCATGAAATCTATTTTCCAGTAGATTTCTGATCCCTGTTGTGCAGCAATGTGGAATATTATAAACATGGATTTTTGAAAAAAAGCCAACAAAACAACCCAAAGATATTGATATTCATGTCCTGTGTGGCTGCTGAATCCATCACTTCACCCAGACTGTCTGCTGCTGAATGAGGTGGCTAGCATGTCTATTTAATTATTTCCTTGACTATAATCCTTTCCTGAACAATGCTATTGCTTGACAGTGTCTGTACATTTGTCAGTGTGTGCCAGAATAAGGCAACTTTTTTTCTGCTTTTGACTTTAAGTCTACTGGAACCCCTTTACTTTAACTGACACTGATAAACAATCAACCCCATGAACAGTATCACTGAACAGGAGTTTAAGATCTTTGAAAATGTTTTGTCACATCATTCCAGGACATTTTGCCTTGACAAAAAAAAAAAAAAAAAAAAAAAANCAAAATAAAGCCAAACCCTTCTCCCTCCAAAACAAAGAAATATGACCTTCTGTTGTGTTGTTCTGGTAGACTAGCAGGTATCAGGAAAACTTGTGTAATTAATTTATCTTGTGATAATCAAATCCATCCTCCTTTCTAATGTTCTTCCTCTATTTTAGGGGATAGTTACTGAATACTCATTCTGAAAAGGTTTTATTTACAGTGGCAAACAGCTGATTTATCTCCCTTTTATTTTAAGGGCTGCAGTAGACTCAAAGGTTGATTTATTTTGTCTGTATTAATATGGGCAACATCACTTGGTCTAATGATTAAGTATTCATGTCTGGATATAAATTACTTTCTTTGCTCTAGATAATAACAGATTATTTTTCACTCCTGCTACATGTGAATTATGAAAGATAGTTATTTCTTTAATCTCCAGCATATCTTGCTATGAAAGGGTTTATGCATTTAATTCTCCTGGTTCTGGGAAGAAGTGATCTTTTAAGACAAACTAGGATGAATGTATAGCTGCTGTCACAAATCTTCTTCCTTTTAAAACATACTGTAGAACAAAGACAGAAAATTTCTTTTGCCTTGTTTCCTTAAAAGTTAAATTCAGATGGGTACTCATAAGTATTTGAAAACCACTGAAAATAGCAGAACATCCATTTGCTCAGCCAGCTCTTCAGCAAGGAGATGCACCTTCCCTTCCCTGAGCTGTCTGGTGAGCTATCCTTGCCAATGGGTTCTGAATTAGACTTCCAAAACAAGGGAATGACATTCTGTGTTTAGCTATGTGAAAACTCTCTAGCTTTGAGTGCTTCATGTAGTTTTTATAACTGGGTCTCATGGGTAGGAATTAGAATAACAGTTCCACCCTGTCATGTGAACAACTTTTCTACTGCTTCTTAAGATAAGCAACCAAGATGACTTAATCTCCTTTGATTTTAACACAAACCAGAACTGGCTCAAGTAAAGATATCTCTGGAAGGATTGGTGAATGCTGTCAGCCAGTCCAATGTATTGCTTTTAGACACTGATTTTCTTCAGTAAGCACTGATGAAACCTACTCCTTCTGCTTTGATTCATTTATAATATAGGCAGGAAGAACTATCAGTCTTTTGCTTACCTGAGAATTTGCATGTGTTCAGTCACATAATATCCAGAATTATGCACTCCAGTGTGGTATGGGCTATTGTGTAATGATAGATCTGCTTTGTCAGTGTATGTTTGACCAAGTATCTTCTATTTTATTTCACTTCTGGCAATCAAGGTGACACAATTAAAAAAAAGTAAAACAGAGTATCAGGGATCTTTGCACAAGCAGCAACAGCAACCTTAAATTAATTTCTTTCCTCTTCAAATTTGGATTTTTTTCCCTTGGGAACCATGATGCAGCTAATCTAAATATGGCCTACTGCTTCTTGAATTGAAAAAAAAGGTCATTTTACAGAGCAAACACTGTTGGTAACATACTGCTGTATCAAACTGCCAGATGTCAGGTTTGGCAGAGGAAACCATCAACAATTCATGACACTGTAAAAACGTTTTTCTTGCCGATCCATTTATGATGAAGCATTATGTTGCCCTCTTGACAGGTAATGCAATATTATGTTAAGTATAAATAAATCAAAAATACAGAGGTAGTTACTTGAATTGTGATGGCCACTAATGGTATTTTGTGAGGAAAAAGAAAATTTCAAGTCAGACTAATGTCTTTGGTTAATCCTGCCTGGCATTTCTGAGGTGCTCTGAAGTCTGCAGAAGCAGACTAGTGCTCTGAGGGAGCAAATGTTTGTACTATTTGGTAAACTCACCTGGAGACACCCTCCCACACATTTATTCTTCCTTTTTATGAAGAATAATAGGATCTCTGGTACGACAAGAACACTGACATCCCTCTAACAATGGAATTCAGTGCTTGTCCAGGGTGGGAAGGGAGTGGACCAGCAAGATTCTACGATTCTGAAGGTAGAGCAGTCTACCCACTCAACCCCAGTTTGATCCCCTAGTATAATAATCCCTCCCAGGAAAATCTTAGTGGTAATGTTTATCAAAACCTTACCAGCTAAAATTTATTCCAAAATGATTTTTTTCTCTTCCAGTGGAAAGTAGAGTATATACTAGATAAACAGATCCATCTTTAAGCAAGTATAACCTTCTAAGAGGAACTTGTTAACAGATAACTGGCATTTATTCCAATGCTATTTACTTTTAGATGGATATCCATAAGCAGAATAGAGAGATCTTGTTCAGAGGTAATCCATTCCATAAGAAATGAAAAAGTACAGTTAAAAAATGATGAATATATCTTGGGAACAGGCTAAAAAGGATTTTGAGCTGTAATATTTAAACTTGGTGATTCATGATAGCAGAATACTTAAACTGCCTAAAACGTACTAATCTTTTGAACTTGTTTTTCCAGCGTCTCAAATGATGGATTCAAGCATTTTCATAATCAGGTAGTTTATTATAATGTCTTCTGGAGGTACTATTATCTCATTGATTTATTTATTATTATATGTAATATATTAAAAATAGGATGTTCTGTTGACCTTAAGCTCCAAAAAAGTAATATATGAGAGTGAAAAAGCAGTAGTTGGAATTAATTATATTGCAGACATGATGGAGGAGTCTCTGCCAGTGTATATTGGCATAACCCCATTGAAGTCAATAGAGTAAGGCCAATTTACTTCAGCAGAGTTGCTGGTTTAGCAGGCATTAGAAGAAGATATGCTGGGATTTTCACAAATGTGAAGGGAGAGACAGAGCACTGAAAATAACAGGCTGCTTCTTGTATTTTTATGCACACTATTAACCTTCACACCTGTTTGCATAAGCACTGCAGAAGTTTGATTGGTTTTGGTTGGATTTTTTTTCTTTTGACGTGTGCAGGAAGGGTGCAAAATTGGAAGGATATCAGCTGAGGGATTTTGTCTGAATACAAAGCTTATTGAAACCAAATCATGATGTCTCAAAGAGTGGTAAAGCATTTCTTTTTGAACATCAAAGAAGTACATCAAAGTGTACCTTCTGATGCTATGGAAGCTGGTTAAACAGATTCAACAGTTATCCTATAATAAGCTTTGAAAAAATATCTATGCATAAATGAGGCAGAATATTTTGAATCATGAGAACCATTCTAAAATTATGTAGAGTGAACAAATAGTAGATCTAGTTCTTATCTCTTTTTCACTTTATTCAATGTACTTCCATTGGCTTCAGTGGCAATGTGCTGGAGTTATACCATGTGTGGGTAAATCAAAACAGGCATTGTAAGGGCAAAGTTGCAGAGATTATTTCTGATAAATTACAGGAGAGTAGTAGGGAATAATCGGATAATGTCTTTCAAATATTAGGAGGAAAATAGAGCTGATTTGGTTCCACTCTGTGAGTCAGTGCCTTTTCCTCACACTTTGCAATCTAACTACAAGGAAACCTACTTAGCATCTAGTTTTTGGTGAAGAGTCTATTTTTATAACTCAGTGATTCATCCCTCCTGTTTCATATAAAGTGTTATTTTGTGCTAAGCCAGGGGTTCAGCATGGCAGTCTTGGTACCAAAACTACCTATAGAAAATAAATGCCTCCTATGTAGAAGTAGAAGAGCTTGTCACACAGCCAAGTTTCAGCTTCCTTTACTGGAAAGAAAGAACTTTGAAAAACACTGTACATTAAAAATGAACTTTGAAAATTAGCTGCTCTTGTTTGTTTTGTTCCTTTCCTTTAAGCATGAATGACACTGGCAGAGCTCCAAAGACTTAATTTGTAGTTTGAGGGCTCTCTATTCCCCCTGTAACCATGTGAACACAGAACTGGAGATAGTGCCTGGAGTGATTGATCTGGTCCTCTAATGCTCCAGGCACTTGTACAGACACCTTAGCTATTTGAGAGGTGGAGGTTCAGTGAATTATAGTTGCATCGAACATGAGGATGATGTTGTGTCTCTAGTGGCAGTAGGAGAGGCAAAACATTGTAAAGATAAGGTAAAGTACTCATGAAAAGACCACAGAGGGAGAATGATGGACAAATGAGTTCTCTGCATGAGAGAGATGTAGGCCCTGCTGTTCCATTTCTCTAGAAGCAATAAGCCAGAATTGACATGCAAGAAAGGGCATGGATAATCTAAAGGTGCTCTTCCATTTGTATAACTTCATCCTTTTCAGCATTTAAAGACTGATATCACTTTTTGTTATCAAGGGCCTCCATCAGGCAGAAATCCATCTTGCTTAACTGTACAATCATCAGAGGAGTTTCTTCCTTAGCTTGGTTGAGTCTTTACTATGCATTGTCAAATAAATTAGCAAGATCCCTCAGATATAAGACTCTGAGCTTTTGTAGGCAGAAACTAGGCTCTGGAATAATTATCATGAAATATATAGCACACAAATGGAACTGAT
The DNA here is from genome assembly GCA_013396675.1 of Eubucco bourcierii. Classification (NCBI taxonomy): domain Eukaryota; kingdom Metazoa; phylum Chordata; class Aves; order Piciformes; family Ramphastidae; genus Eubucco; species Eubucco bourcierii. Next base: position 20,766 of record VWZE01002895.1, read on the forward strand.
AGGGAGAGAGTACAAAGGATATGTCTGTCTCTCTATGGGTACATATAGCTACCCATAAAAAAAAATACTTCATTAGTCTTGATAAAAACAGCTGAGATTCCCAGATTCCAGCCAAATGAAGACACGGCCTTGTTAGTTTGCATTCATAAAGGTCACCATATGTACAACCTTTCTGCCATTTTGCATTTCTGATATACCACAGCAATACATCATCAAAATACCGTTCCTCTCATCATGTATTGCTGCGTTATGCAGTTAAAGTGACTTTGTTTGATGACAGACTCAAGTAATCCATCTTTAGACAGACAAACTGTAACAGCAGTGGCCTCTCTGTCTGTCACATCTAAGGGAGTATGGGGAATAAAAGATGTATTAGCAGGGGCTAGTGAGAAACATGAGATTAGGCATATGCCAGGCTTTTTCAGACAGAAAGCAGACTTACCAGGAAATACATAGGAAGCCATTAAAGGACAAATTAAATGGGCTTGTCGCTGGGCCTCAGAAAGCTTGTGGGTACTCTTATCTGTGGTGACTTAGTAAAGTCAACAGCAAGAAGTACCATGAGAAAATTTATTGTATATTAAAATGGTGGATATGAAGAATAGTCCATGGGGATGTAAAACACTGAATTCTCTTACAACCAAGATAATGTATTCAAGTTTCAACCCAGAAGTCTGACCTTCACATCTGGTTCTGATAAAATGAGTGGCATTGAAAACCCACTCCTTTTGGTGAGATTGTCTTCATTCAACTGTTCTGCAGTACAGTAGTTCAGGGCAATGAGAGAGTTGTACCGAGGATCAAAGGAATTCTGCTCCTGAGTTTCTCAGTTTTGGGAGAAATGTGTGGGAGAAGCTTAGTGATCTTAGAGTCAGAAGGCTCAGAAAACTCCTGCAGAAAAATGTGCTTAAAAGACATACCAGCAAGGCACCCTGAGTTTCACCCTTCTCCATTTACTGAAAGTAAACAAAATAAAATTCAGGGAGAGGAGGCATACAATTCAATTCAAAGACATATCCTTTTTTTGAAAATTGCTGAAAGAGGAATGTCTTCCATGGAAAAGTGGATAACTCACCATTGTAATTCATTGCTACAGAAGGGTGGTGTGTCAATACTACTGGGTAGCTCTGTAGAATTAAGAATAGAGTGGGATCCTGCTGCAAAATCACAATGATATTACAACAGCAGGAGCACAACTATGAGAACTATCCAATCCCATTTTTAAGGTATAGTGTGACTTACTGAGGTTATACAAAGCTGTCCTCTAGCCATACAATCAGATTCATTATAACAATTTAGCATTCTCTTCTGAAGCAGTTGCACTGACAAGAGTTAAAGATGGAGACTTGTTCCAGTTACTCCACTGATCTGTTCCCAGGTGACAATGTCTTTGTCCCTACAAATAAATCCAAGGATGCTGCAAAAGCTGCATAAAGTACAAAGTGAACAATGCTAAACTTAGGAGAATCAAATTTTCATTATCTGCTTTCTCTTTGTATATAATGAACTGAAGTAACATGACTAATAAATAACAAATGACTAATTCTTCGGTCTTATGTAACACCTCTTATCAGAACAAGACTGAACACACCGAAGGGAATACATAAATTAATTCTTGTAGCATGCCATTGGGACAGATATGTTTAACTGTATACATGTCACAGTTTGCTAAATTATTTTGTGCTTTTCCAATTAGCATAGTCCATAGCATTCACAAAGACAGAGCAGGCACCTGCAGTTCTAAATGTTCTATAGAGTAATGTGGGCCCTGCAGGCTAAGCGTACAATCTGAATATAAGACAAATGACAGAAACTGTGCAAAGGCAGGTGGGAAGAAAAATAAGCAATAGGTGGAAGGGCAGTGATTTCTGCACTTGAATTGTCCAAGTCACTAAAGTTTTTTTTGTAGGCATATAGAAATTATGTCCATGGTTTCCAACAGCATGTAGCAGCATAGTTATAAATTGAGAAATTTGAAAGTGTTTTTATTTCTATTGGAAACTGCTGTTTATTGTATTTATCTGTTTATTTTCCCACAAAATCCTGAAGGAATGATTCTTATTCAAAAAGAAGCCACAGAAACTCTTGCAGAAGATAGCTCATTCCTTGCACCTTTACTTTTGATAAACCATGACCTTAAGTGAAGTAGATCTGCCATTATGTATCACTGTTAGAAAACTCTTGTTGCACAACTTTCCACCTTCAAAAACATAAACAAGTAAAAAATTAGAGCTGTGGGAGAGGTAACTGATCTAGTGATCTCTCCAGCTGACACTAATGAGTCCACAGGGAACATGTACAGCTCCACAAAGAGCTACATTTTTGTTGCAAATCTTTCTTTCCAGCTCAAACCTTTCAGCAACCCCTGAATTTATTTCCAAGTAGTTTTCTTAAAGTTTTTCCTGTCAAGACAACTTTCCATCATACACATATTGATGAGCTATTTGTGGATCACACTCTTTCACTGTTTTTGAAAGTGCGTAAAAGTCTGTAGTGGAACATAGGGTGCTGAGCACTTGAAAACCTAGCCACAACTATTTTGCTCTAGGTCACTTGCTGTAACCTTAAAACAACAGATAAATGAATAGAGACAGTTCATTGCTTATGTTCTGTAAAGCTGGGAAAGAGCAAACTCTGCAGCACAACAGGACACATTTGTAAAGACAAAGGACCAGGGATATTTATTTCTAATTCTTCAGTTACTATTATAACTTGCTATATCATGTAGAAAATGTTAATGAGAAGTTCTGTGAAGCAAGTTCTCAAGATTCCTTTAAAATTCTCTAAAAATCCTTAAAATCTCCTCTTGTATCCAGCCCCATTCCCACATTTCAGGTTAAAACCATTCTGAAATCTTGCAGAGGTATTTCAGTGTTTTATTTCTTCTGCTGGAATTCATTCCTTCCTTTGTACCAAGCTTACAGGATTTTTTCCTCCCGTTTTTCAAATGAAATAGTGCCTATGATGGCCATAAAACCAGAATTATTTTTACTGGTGAAATATTTGTAAAATACGAATGCATATGTAAAAATAAACACCAAATGGCTGTCATTTAAAAGCCACTTGAACAGCCTAGGAACCAGAAAAAAATGCATAACCATGGGCTAATGGCTTTTCAGAAAGAATTTAAGTGAGAGTATAACTTTTGTCATTTGTCTATCTTTTTTTTTTTTTTTTTNACAGAGGTCACTCAGGAGTGTAAAATCTGACAAAGAGGAACTAAGAATATTTGTCCACTGTTTTGGTATGAAAGTAGTTTTCTTCCCTTACAACTAGTTCTAATGGAAATCTCTCTTGTTTTAGCAGTGAACATCACATTCCTTATGCTTGCTCTGTTCAGATCCCTCTTGTACATTCTCATTGCACTGTGGTCCATGTGCTGTCCAAGAAGTATGTGACACCTTTTATATCTGGGATGGGTATTTCAGCCCTCCTTAAAATTTGTAGTGTGCAAAATAAGCAGGACAGTGTGGTAGTTTGGGGGTGGGATGTTAGGTTCCCTTAAGAAAACTCCAGAGACAAATTCCCCTCCCAGGGGACAGACCAGGTCATCCCAGTGTATTGTAACATTGCTATTCTATTCCACTTTCCAGTATCATAGCTTATAAGGCAGTGCCTGGCTGATATCTCTTCTCCTCCCTGCCTCTGCTCCCTTCACTTCTCTGGGAAAAGTGCATCCCTGCTTATCCCATGGTGTGTGTGTGGATGGCTGCTGGCTGACAGGGAACTGCGAGCTGTGTCATGTGGCCTGCTGGGGCCCTGTAGGCCTAAGCTGGAGTGGGCAGTTTTGGCCTACTCTCAGGCCTGCTGAGGGAGGAAGGGGTGGAGGATTCCAGATGGTTTTAGTCCGACAGACTTGGCCTAGCTTGTGGATGTATTCATTCTACCTGCCTGCCTTTTGCATACATGCATCTGTAAATAGAATCTCCCTTTAAACTTCCAATCACTGTCTGTGTATCTTCAGTGATACTGCAGATACTGCAGTATCTTCATTCTTACTCTTCAAAAGGAGTAAGAATCATTTCTATCCTCCAATTCTGGGTAGCCCAGGTCCTAAACTGGGACAGAAAGAAAATGAGATTTTGTCTAACTCACCACTGTCAAGGTCTGCTCTCTGAATATCTTGCCCAAGGAAATCTGATGGCAAAGGGCTTATGCTTAAAGTGTTGCCTGTCTTCTCTTAAGAGTTACTTGAGAAAGGAGTCCACCAGAGAAAGGATGTTCTGTCAATAGCTGGTGGAGGAAAGCACAGGTAATTAGAAAAGACTAATGGGCTTGCCTAAAGCATAGTTTTTTCATATGTTGTACAATTTCTTTTGACAATTATTTCTTCAGGAAAAAAAAAACCACAACGAAAACAAACCAACCAATCAACCAGCCACCAACCAACCAAACCCCAGACGAACCAAAACCATCACCACCACCAAACAAAGCAGTTGTTATAAAGCAGAGAAGAAATGTAGTAATAATACAGTGCAGAATTACAAGCTAATGAACTCAAAGTCATAAAGAAGGAAGTGAACATTTATAGTGAACTTAAACAAATATTCCCAGCATGGACTGGGGGGGGGGTAGCGAAAAACATAAAAAGAAAAAACATGAAGAAGTAGAAAACCAGAAAACTTTTTAAATAGCAAAAAGGGAGACAAGGTTTTTATATGATATTTTCTGTGACATGAGAGACGGAAAAAATTGACTTTTTTTCAAGTTGTCCCTTGAGAGCTGGGACATGAACACATACTATGGATTGCCTGTGCTTAGTTTCCAAAATACAAAAATACTGAACAAAGCTCTTAAGGTAGCTAAAGTACCTATTAGAGAGCAGAGCAACCAGAGGAAGTCCCGGAACAAAACCTTAGTTATAGTGAGACAGCAAAGCAAGGCACAGATAGCACAGTTAAACATCAAAAGATCAGTCCAGCTTCAGTTTGTCTTTTGTGAACAGCATGACTAAAATGTTAAAAGTAGCGCATGAAATCTACTGCAGGAAACACAAAGCAACTGGCTGGCCAAGCAGATTACTACTGGTGTAATTTTACTTTAAGAGTTATATAGACAGGCAGTCTAATTTTATATCTACCTTACTTTCATTTCCTCTCTCTAAGAAAAAACAAAATTTAAAAAAAAAAAAGAAAAAAGTTAAAAAAAAAATTCAAAAAAGTTTATTGGCCACCTGAATCACATTTATTTGGTGAAAGGAGAAAATAATCTTCCTTGAACATTGGAGGGTTTAATAAAATAGCATCAGGATTTTGTTTTATTGGGATTTCTTTTTGAGGGGTGTTTTTTATTTATTTGGGGTTTGTTTTTCTTGTCCTGTCATTTGGGGCTTTTTATAGTCATTTCCTTAAATTTAATTTTTACCTAAGTCCTGGCTGAACCCTTCTGACAGACAAACTGTGTTATTGAAGGTGTTGAGGGGTACCCTCTACTTTTGCGGACAGACCTAGTGGTTTGATGCTGATGTGTTTCTCACACTGACATACTCCAAAAAAATGAAACTAAGTGGGCAGAAAAAATGGAACCAACCACATTGTATGTAACACTGTATAAGGATATATGTATATATTTATAAACACAGTCTCTAGCGTAGCATTTTCTCATCTAATCTTTCTTCAGCCTTCCCTGTTCTTCCTTTAGGTTCTTTTTTCTCTTTAATAGCTCAGCTATTATCTTTTCAGATGTGGCCCATTAATTCTTCTGCATGAATTCATGCACAGTCAGCTCTCCCATGCTAATGACCAGAGGGGAATAATGGCTAATGGCCACAGAGAAAGATATGTACTGGTTTAGCTGCTACTTGATTTGTTGAAATCTCTCTGTACATCTTTGTTTTGTTTTGGTTTTGTTTTTCTGGTTTTTTGCTTCTGTTTTTCTGGGGTTTTGTTTTTGTTTTTGTTTTGTTGGTTTTTTTTACAAATTCTGATGAAAGAAAGTATTTCCAATGCCATGCAAGATAATGTTCTACTTCTGATTGCTGTTAAAACATGAAGATTCTGCGAAGACACATTGAAAACCAGGAAAATAAAATCACTGAAGTGATCTTTCTTATACATTAAAAAATCAGACACATTTTATTAGTAGAACTTACTAGGTCTGGGTACTGGGGAGTTGTGAAAGAACATCAATTAACTAAACCAACCAAACAAAAAAAGGACATACACTTATCTAATGCTACCAACCACTAAATCAGCTTCGAGCCCAAGAATTTCCTAAGCTACTGCTTGACAGAAAGTGAGGCTTATAACTAAGCCTATTCCCTGTTCCTGTATTCTTCATGTAATGTCAGCTAGCAACTACCAAGAAACTAGGTGGATCCTTGGTCCCATCATTTTACTCTTGTGATGTTACTTACTTAACAGGTCAATGAAGCAATATGCAGAGTACTGACTATGAAATAAAACTGGTCAATAGACAAAAAAGAGCAAGACAAGATAAATCTAAAATATCTAGGTAATTGTTAAATTAATAAATTAATTTTATAAGAAATTTATAAAAAATAAAGAAAATATTAAAACTTCCTTATAGTACCTTGACTTCAGAGGTGAAAATTCTCTGATATTTTTCAAATTCTGTTCCTTAAACAACATGGAAACACTATTTTTTATTTCAATTTTTCCATTTCTGGATAGTGTTTCTACCTATTTTCAAAAGATTTTAAGCTCTACATCTGGAGTCTGCCGCAGGCCATCAGAGAACGAAAAGTATTCCATTTTCTGTATAGCTTGCAAAGTGGTTTAAAATCCTTGAGATATAATGATATACGCACAGGATGCCATCAAATATTGATACTTCACCTTTTTGAGATTCTGACTGCAACTATCATATTCATAAATTAGTGTCACAAATGACCATTTCAGAACAGAAAGTAGAAGCTGAAAATTAATAACAGTTTCCTGGGAAGTCAAATAAAACATAAACTAAATACAAACAAGAGAGAATTTTTTTTTCTTTTTTTTTTCCCCCCACTACATCAAAAATTTGTTCAGAGTTCCCAATACTGGCAAAGCTTTCTTTTGTGAAAATCATGAAATTACTATACCACTGGAGGAGACTGTTGAAAAAAGGTCCATCTGCCTTATTGAGAGAGATGTATCAAGTTATTTTCCCTTTGAATAATACAAATTCAGATTTTGCATTGCTTCCTTTTATATTTTCAGGCATCATAGTAATTTTTAGTTGAAACAGGCAATCTAACCACTAACACATCAGCGTAACTTTTAAGAAGCATATCTACAGAGGATATTACTGGCAACTTCAGTGACTTCAAAACTCTTCTCAGCATGCAATTTTTTCAGGTTGTCATGAATTTAATAGAATTCACTGTTCATCATTTCCACATCCTTGGGCCACTGCTTTATATGCAGCTGTCAAAACACATGTTAGGAGCTAAGCTTTCTATGTGATACTTTTTTTTTNACAAACTTTCAGAGAAAAGAGTTCACTGAAGGTTAAAATATATTTAGCTAAAATCTGTCTTCAGTAATGTTGGATATATGGGAAAATAAACCTCAGATTTGTTTTGGGTTTTCTTGGTTCTTGTTTGCTTGTTTGTTTTGTTTGTTTGTTTCGCTTGTTTGTTTCTTTAAACCAGCACAAGTACTAATTAAATCTGCACACCCCTTAAATAATGAAACATGGTGTTAATATGTCACACCACTCCCCAGGGCTGGCAGCTGAGTTTGGTGTAAAAATCTTCACCTCCATAATCTTCTGCAAGCCACAGGGGCATTCTTAGTGGCTCTCTTTTTTCTTTAGTGTCTCCATTATATTTCAGGGAGGTGAGGGAGTTAAGTATGCCTCTGTGCAACTCAGAATCAGATGTGTTCTTTTTTATGTAACAAATTGTATAAAGTACAAAAATGTGAGAAGAGGTAATAATTTTTCAAGAAAATAACTAGGTCCAGGAAGAACATGCTGCACCATCTTTATGACGAAGAAGAGTACTCTGCTTTAACCAGCTGAATTTATTAGGAGATTGGCTTTGTAAACATTTGACAAAATAATATCTCTTCATACAATTTCAAGTTTATTAAACTGAGTCTTTTAATTGCAGGTTGAGAGGACCCCAGACTGTATGTATCCATGGTTAAACAGAATGAGATGTGATGAACATCCAAAAATTGCTGCTTAAGGATGCTGGTGCGTATGTATGTGGATTTTATTCATTTGTATTTCTTCGTCACAATTGGTGCTATTCTGATATCTGTAGTGGGCAGCTTTGATGCAATGTCAAGATTGTTTTTGTAATTGCATGCATAAGATCTTGGGATATAGAAGATTTCAATCTTAAAACTAGGTAATTCATTACAATAAATGAAAAAACAGAGTTTCCTCTTTAGAGTTAGATTGCAAATCTGTGACATGNGACCCACAAGAAGCAGTCTTAGAATCATATAATATCTCAAGCAGAAGCAGCTGAAATGGATCATGGATTCCTACTCCCTGCTCCTTGCTGAACTGCCTAGACCTAAATCACATGACTAAGAGTATCATTCAGAAAATGTTTCTTTGTCTCTGTGATACAGTTTGGATCATGAAGCAGTATTCAGGTAAAGTGAGTGGCAGAAAGTGTCTATATCTAAGCTGACAAATTCTGTGGGTTGGTTGTGAAATCCAGAGGGGCTGAGTACATTTCCATTCACAGTATTCAGCAGTCATCTTCAGTAAGATTGGAGAGAAATATGGGAATAGACAGAGAGGTGTTGTGCACAGTTTTGCACATCTCCCTTCAGTAAATCACAACTAGAGAAGCCTATAGGAGAGGTGAGAGTTTAAAAAAAAAATATGATTAAGGAAAAAAGCAGAAAAATCGAGATACATACAAAGGAAAAGAAATAATGGAAGAGATGTGGAAGTTAAGGTTAGAGAAAGGTTAGTATGCGTGAGCAAAGGAGGGAAAGCTAAGGAGGGAATGCAAATGTGATTATTTAAAAGAATGAAAGTGGGAAAGCATGTTGTGAGTTAAGAAGACATAAAAGACGGCTGAATAAAGACCCACTTGCACAGAGAACTGCACACACATCACTGGGGAGTGGCACAGATGTAACCTGTAGACAGAGATTTAAAGCACCTAGAAGGTATGAGAAGAAATTTTCCCTGCCTTTTTCTGTCACAGAAATATGGGGGGAAAGATCTGAAGAGTGCTAATAAGACGATGGTGGCTGAAAGTCAGAAATACAGCCAAACTTTGAAAAAAATGCTTATATCATTTGACATTAATATCTAGAAAGTGTCTATGGAAGCGATAGAGAATACATGTACTAGTCCATAAAATGCCTGCTTCATGCTACTCACGGTCCCAGATGGTGTATTTTTATCTAATTCCAGAGCTGGCTGTGGTGAACACAGCTTTATATTTCCAACATACATTATCCTATCAGGAAATAAAGCAGCCATTGCTTAGATGCATAGCTGCAGATGGCAGAAATTTCAGTGCCATCCTTTAAACTACAATAAAAACATGGAAAATCTGCTGTTGTACAAATAGATGCTAACACAGTGGGTCTCATGGGGCTCTGAGCATCAGCAGCAGTCTTTTAACCTCTGGGTAACATAGTTCAATACCAGTTGAAGTGAATAACAGCAAAGGAGTCTCCTTTCTGAAAGCTCTGTGGCCTATGTGTCTTCAAATTGGTGGTTTCAATACACATTCCTGTAGAAGTATTGTCATGCTTAGGAAACATCTATGTTATAGCTGAGCTGTCATGGGAACAAATTACCATATGATTTGCAAATAAAAACCTTAGAGATTTGTGAAAGGGGTTGTGGTAGGTGGCTGAGACCTCAAGGCCACATACTAGAACGTCTTTATTTTAAATTCCAAACATTGGAAAGGCATCAACTGCTCATGTAACTAAGGTCAAAACATGCATGCAAAAGAGTCATTTGTTTGCCTCCAAGGTGAGAAATCTTTGCAGTATAGTTTGGTACTCTACCAATGAGGTAAGTCCCATTGATATGAAGTTGAAATAATACTGGTAACAGAAAATAAAGGACTTGCTGAGGTGATTTTTTTTCTTTTTTGTTTTTTTTTTTCTCCAATGAATTTCTATGATTTGCACAGTCTGACTGTATTGTTCTTACATCTGTTGAAATGGTTGAATGAATTGTAAATCAATGCATTGAAGACATACTGTTATTTATGTGGTATCATGGGCACATTGCTCCTACTCTTGACATTTTTGCCCTGAAGTTTTTACTTTAAATAAGACAACATACCAAGAGGTATTTAGTGTGGTGTTAACTGATAGAGGATGGTTGAGATTCACAATGAACAGAGGAATGGTGACTCTCTTTGCAGACTATGTTTATTGTATACCCTTGATGTGACTTGGCTTTGATAGTTCCAATTAAAAAGAAAACAAAAGAACAAGGACAGTTCTGTCCCCATATCCTGGCTATATAAATGCTTGATCGAAGAGGCAAATCCATGATCGCTCTGTGTATATATTTACACTACATCTCCTCTGTTAACATTCCTCATCTGAATGATTTAGTGGATTTAGTGTAATCACTGCATGTAACTAGAAGAATAGGGATTTGATAATGTTTTGTTTGCACTGCAGAGTTGGCCCTAAACATAAAAGCAAACCCAAAGCTTGGCTCTGATCTTGAATTACTGAGGAGGTAAAATTTAGCAGAATAAAAGGTGGGACATGTGGCAGAAATTTGTCTTGTAGCTACTGACAAAAGAAAAAATCTTGTTGAGAGTGACATATAACAAAACACCAGAAAGCAAACAAAAAGGATCATTCTTTATTAAGAGCAGACTTCTGTATTAATCATAGAAAGGAGGGAGCTATGACTGAAGAAATAAATACTAAAATGCACAGAAAGAATTACTGAGAGAAGATTCCATGTCTTGCTGCCTTATATCCTGGGAATATCTTATTCTCTTATTTCTTCTTTCGTCAGAAATATTGAGTACTTTTATTTGTTACTAAAGGTATCAGTGGAATTTTTAGCACACTTTAGAAACGGAATCTTTCTTGCCACTGGAAATGAATATAAAACAATAGTGTGTTCTATTGTTGTGCATACAGGGACCTAAACCTAAACATCGTAAATTCTGAGTAAAATGGAAATACTACTGAAAAAATTAAAACACACACACACGTACACCCCAAAACCCCAGGAAAATGATACTAAACATCTACTCATTGCTTTTATTGGTAATTATTATAGTCAACAAGTTTAACAAAAATCTCCAGCAGATTTTTGAGCTTGCCCTTCATCCTCACAGAAAGGTAAAAAGGGAGGCAAGACTCCATCCTATTTTTGGAGGAGGCTGATAAAATTCTCAGACACATTGAGAATGATTTTCACTTTGAGGAGAGTGGTGATCTGAACCTGCTAATATAATGAGAACATTTGATTCATACTGAATTTAAAGAACTTGACCAAAAAATTTAAATAGAGGGAAAAAAAAATTAAAAAATTCTTGAGTGTTTTCAGAGGGTAAGGAACTATGTTGACCAGTATGTGGCCAAGAACTAACAATCTTTCCAGAAGGCATGAGAACAGTGAACTCTACAAGGATCATTAATAGATTAAATGATGTATTAAAAAACATACAGTTCAAATGGATTTAAAAATAAGGTCTTCATTAAGAAAGTCTCAAACATTAAACCTTCTGCATGTGCAGATGCAACTAGAGGTTGAAAGTATTCTATGATTCTCCCAGACACTGGTGTTGACTGGCTGAAATGGGAGCTATCCAAAGCCATTAAAGTCAGTGATGCCTATATAATTAGTTTATTGGAGTTTTTTTGCTCCACAGAGCTGACAATACCAAAACTTAAGATGACAGGGATAAAATGCTGCTCATCCTGAAGGGGAACTAATATCTTAACTTCGGAATGACCACAATTTATCCTGTGGTCATAAAATAGGTTTATTTGGAGTTCATGGTGGAGGAGAAAAGATCAGAGTTTGGACCTGGTTGAAAAGGGGATAAAGGAAGAACATTATGTAAACTGTATTGTTTAAAAATTCTTAATGCAGTTCCTCTAGAAACCCAAATAATCCCACAATTTTCACAGAATCTCAGAACTAACCAGGTTGGAAAATACTGTTGAAATCAAGTCCAATCTATTGCCTAACACCATCTAATCAATTAAACCATGGCATTAAGTGTCACATTCAATCTTTTATTAAACACTTCCAGGGATGGTGACTCCACTACCTCCCTGAGCAGCCCATTCCAATGGCAAATCACTCTGAAGAATTTTTTCCTAACATCCAGCCTAAACTTCCCCTGGTGCATCTTGAGACTATGTCCTCTCATTCTGTCACTGGATTCCTGGAAGAACTAATTTTAACAGAAAAAAATGTGGGGTCTAAGCATTAAAATCTGATTTGAACTTCTTCTTATGTCCTGAAATGCATCATATCAGATTACATTTTCTCTTTTGAATACATCTGTAGCACTATTGTGCATATATACATATGTGTGTACATAAATATATTGCACTGATTCCTTGCTAACATGTGAGCATTTCTGCTCTCTCTTTCCCTACATATTTAACTAATTGAGGAAAAAAGAGACAAATATCATTAAAATTTTGTGCTACATCCGAGCACCTGAGGTAGCATACAAACTTGGAAAAGAGAAAAAGTAAAGGCAACTAAAGGTAACAAGATTATTGTGATTAAATGAACACCTGCTTGGTTTGCCCTTTGCATTGAATGCTGTATAAAAGTACTTCTGCTTTCCTCTGCAATACTTGAGTGCTTTTGTCATACCACTTCTTATATGCCCTCCAAAAGTTTAGTCCTCCTTTCTTGAAGATAATTGTGTACTAATTCAATGGGGACGTTCATGTGCAGGAATCAGTACAAACTTCCATATCAGCAGCATCAGAGCCTTAGTCAGTAAATGTTTTGGATGGCTTTGTTGCAACTACTGACATTTGGTGTCTCTGAAAATCCAGGACAGTAAAAACTTGATTTGGTTCTAAGGTCAAGGAGAAAATGTAGGCTCTTCAGTATCTTTCCACTTAAGGTGACAATGAAAGCAGCAGTTCAGGATGTTTTGTGCAGCAGTTCACAAACTGATTGCTCATGCTCTAACATTTCTTTGGACTGGATGTTCTTTCAAAAAGAAAGAATTCACCACTGACATTTGCTCTCTGATGGGGTGCAATTGCCTTCACAAATTCTTTTTTGCTTCTAGACTTCCTGTTCAGATATGAATGACTACACTACTCTCAGTCTATCAACAAAAATTTATAGTGATAGAAAGTGGCAAAGAGTGCACAATCAGCAAATCTGCCAGTGTTATCAAGCTGTGTGGCGCAGCTGACATGCTAGAGTAAAGGGATGCCATCCAGAAGGACCTTGACAGGCTGGACAGGTGGGTCCAAGCTGACTTCATGAGGTTCAACAAGACCAAATACAAGGTCCTACATCTGGGTGGGGGCATTCCCAAGCACCAATATAGGCTGGGTGGTGACTGGCTTGAAACCAGTCCTGGAGAAAGGGACTTGGGGGTACTGGTGAATGAGAAACTCAACATGAGCTGTCAGTGTGCACTTGCAGCTCAGAGAGCCAACTGTATCATGGGCTGTCTCAAGAGAAGCATAGCTAACAGGTCAAGGGAAGTGATTCTCCCCTCTATTCCACTCTGGTGAGACTCCAGCTTGAGTACTGTGTCCAGTTCTGGAGCCCCTATTACAAAAAGGATATGGACATGGTGGAACATATCCAGAGAAGGGCGATGAGGATGATCAGAGGGATGAATCACCTCTCCTATAGGGAGAGACAGAGAGTTGGGGTTGTTCATTCTGGAGAGGAGAAGACTTTGAGGAGACCTTATTGTTGCCTTCCAGTATCTGAAGGGGGACTACAAGAAAGATGGTGACGGACTTTTTAGAATATTGAGTAGTGATAGGACTAGGTGGAATGGAACCAATGTCGGAGTGGGTAGGTTCAAACTGGATGATAGGAAGAAATTCTCCATCATGAGGGTGGTGAAACACTGGAACAGGTTGCTCAGGGAAGTGGTAGAAGCCCCATCCCTGGAGGTCCTTTCTATTTGAAAGTATGTTCTGTCATCTTCCTTGACCCAAAGGATGTGTGTGATGAATTTGTTTGAAGAGAAACATTCAGTCCTGTTTGAGATGCTTACATTATCCTTCATGGTATTTGATTGCTGATCTTGCAGCATACAGTCTCATGTAGGTCATGCGTGACGTCTACTGACACAAACAGAAGTCTGGGATATTCTAGGAAATCTAGTATGGAATAAGATGGATTGTGCATAGAGAGATGACTACGTCACAATTTCTAGCTACACTGCTCATAGCCCAATGTCTGCCTTGGAGGAGGGTCAGAGAAAATCTGTGCAATATAATATATATTCATCACAGTGTTGCAAGGTCACGCTGAGAAAGATTCAGAATGTTAGCTTTGAGATGTCACCAAAATGTCATCAAAAATACCACACTTCATGTTACACTCCAAGAAACCCACGAGTCATCTTCATCAACTTTAACTGGACTCACAGCAGTGAGTCTGGAGATAAGGACAATTTTAATACAAATAGTCTACAAGAATAATATTTTATCATTCTAAAACTGGAGTAAAACTGACAAGCATTTTTTTTTTTTTCCGAATGAAAATAGAGGCATTTTTTTGATGGCAATGAAAATATATTGAATTACTTCCTGGCTGCTCTTTGCAATTTGTAGTACTTGGAAAGACTTAAAGGAAAGTTGATGGTGACAAATAGACATTTCTAAAATGTCAAGTCATTCGAAACATGAATTTTCAGTTATTTATAGACTTACCCTGGTATCTCAAATGTTACAGAGCGTCCTGTAGACAGTATTTAACTTTCTGTTAGGAATTTACAAAATCTCAAATGCATTGACATCTTGCATTAAGATAATGGTCCAGTGACACATTTCACAAATAAATTTTATGGAATTAATGATTGATAAATTTTCTGAGTGCACTTTTCATACCTGAAATCACTTTCTAGTAGAACTGTTGCCTGAAATAGAAAGTTTCAACTTTCTGAGAAATTCTGAAATCCCATATTGGCACGTAAGGATTAATCAATAACAGCATTGAAATAAATATATTCCCTTTAATGTTTACTGGATGATCACTAGATTAATACTATATATTATGGCAGTGTAAATTCACACTCAGGAAATAAAAATCATTCATTGCTTCTCAATTTCCTGTAACTATTCTGGAGCACTCCAAATTCCTTCCTTCTCCCTCTCCACCCATTGTGGGTTTGAATGGGGAGGAGAAGAAGGTGGGAAAACTGCTTCCCCTGCCCGCAGGTTTGAAGGGGGAACAGCAAAAGGTCCCTTTCCACACATGTACTGACCTGTGTGGAAGCCCATACTGGGAATCGGACTTGTGGCTGGTTGGGTTTTTGCACCCAGTATAAAATGGCAAATAGACACTTTGTCTAGATAAACATAAATAGAGCAAGGGAGAAGACATGGTGTTCCTGCCTTGACAGAGCTCTCAACAGGACAGGTTCCTGCTGTGACAGAGCTCCTGCCATTCCTGTTTTGGAATGTCCCCAATTTTGGATGGCTCCTTTATTTTCACATGGCTCTTGGTTTTGCACCTTCCCTACTTTTGCACCATTCTGTGCAAATTTGCAAACTTGGCAAGTCCTGGGGTCTTTGAGAGAGCTGCTGGCGGTATCTGGACCCAGCTACTCTTGGACCATACAGCAGCCAACTTCCTGGCTGCTATTCCAAACTGGGGAGACCCAAGCAGTTTGGCTCTCTCCTGCCACTGCTGAGGCAGGGATGCTTCCACGAATCCCTGTCTTGTGGAAGCCGTGTCTCGAGACACTTCTGACTTTGTCAGCTTTTCCACCCACCTTGGGCTTCTGCTGCATGGATCCAGACTTTTGGATATTGGTTGCAGTACTGGAAGGCAGCTGAGCTGCAGAGAAATCCAGTAACAGATCATCACCAAATATCTATTTTGCTTTTGTGAGTAAAGCCTACTGGTCCCTTAATTCTCTCCTCACCTTGACTGATAGTGAGGTAAAGCTGTGTTTATAGCTTAGTCTTTTCCATTTCCTGACTTTCTAAGTCTCTAAATCTGTCCATAACACCCTGTTGAAGAATTCCCCAATTGAATTAGAATCTGTAAATAAACCTAAACTAATTTTGTATATAGCTTGAGGGCAGGTTTTTCAGCAAAATAAAATAATTCTAATTTTATAATTCCTGACTCAGCCACATTAATTCCCTGCCTCCACAACACTAACATTAGTGACAGTGGAAATTTCTGACTTGTTATGTTCAGAACTTTAAAAAAAAAAAAATGTTTAGTCTGTGTTTTGAAGTAAATATAAACTTTCTTATGATACTCTTTTATATTCCAACATATTTCAGTATTTGTGTTCCTCTTAAATACGTGTAGAAAACAGAAATTTCAGAATTTTTCATTGAAAAAGATTTCTGTTTTGTATGAAAGAAGACTTTGATGTCCACAGTAACGAAAATATTCAAGTGGCCAAAGCAGAAATATTTTTCCTCATGATATTGCATATAATTAAAAAAAAATATATTGAAGTAGTTATTAAACGACATAGAAAGACTGTATGGAGTTGCCCACTTGATTTCTTAAATGTTAGGAGTTATCTGAAACTGAGCATTTTCTTCTGCACTCTCTTAACTGAGCATATCAAAACATACTAAGTGGGTCCTGTTCTTTTCAATATCCTGCTTGCCTTTTTCAGGACTGTTAGTTCTCCACTAGCACAACCACTGAGCCTGTCAGAATATCACATTTATCTGTCTGATAATTTATTGATATCGCTTTGATTCACCTTACTTTGGGAATTATCTGTATACTAATGCATTCTCTTCACCCAAATTCATCCCCAACATAGCTGTATTTATGTCACGGGCCATTAAATTTCATATTCTTGCTCTAGGGTCATTCATCTGGACTGTCAGAGCTATTCTGTAAAGGGATTTTTTACAGAATTGCCTTATAAAAGGACAACTTCCCTTAGTATCTTAATGTGGTTTGTGTTTTCTATGATCTTGCCTGTCCTGAATTTGTTAATTAAATGCAGAAAACAAACACAGGGACACATTTTATTTGTGCTTAAATTTGATGACCTGTTACTAGTATGTAACCCATTTCAGCTGTAAATGTGTAATTTGCATCATTGATGCATATTAAGGCAAAGAATTTGCTAACTGCATTTGTTTTCATATTATTTTTCTTACAGTAGCTTGAATCCTTGCCTTAAATTGTAAATGTTCAGATCCTTTTTAAATTGTGGCTTATGATGAGGATGAACACAGACCAATATTCACTCAGTACAAACAAGTCCCAGTTGTGGTAGGGTAAACAGACTGTGTCAACAGCTTCCCAGGAACAGATTTGAGTGTGCCTTCTTCTACAGTAAGCTAGTTGTAAAAAGAAGCAAGCACAGGTTAAAAACCAAGAGTGGAGATGGGTCAATAAGAAACAAATAAGGATTTCACTGTGAGTTAAAAATCAGAAGGATTTCCAAATTTCTGCTGGATTCACCTATACCAGCAAGTATGTCAAGGTAACTGGGGTTTCCTTTCATGTATTTGCAACACACTAAGGGTTGACATTGGAAATAAGGAGAAATAATAGTTTTCCAACTTCAAAGTAGTTTGATTTTGAAATCAGTTATGAAAAAAACTCACCATAAAATAACAGCAAAAATAAAGGAAGAAATTTGGTTATCTACACCCCGTTAAGGTAATATAAAATTGAAATTTAATGAACATTGCCCTGTTAGGAAGAATGAAAAGCTTGAAAAACAACCCAAATAACGATTTATTGCCTTCAGAAATTTGGAGAAACACTGGTGCAAAACCCGAGATTGATATTCAGATGATGTCCAACAAATGAAAAGGGTACATTTGGAATACCATCAGATCGGGAGTAATTCTGCCAGTAGCTGGTTGATTGCCTCATTCAGTTACTGAAATGTTGCACCTTTAGGCTCTGTTAACATTTGATAATCATCTCCAACTGGTACATGCAGTTTCAAACTCTGTTTTCACTGGCACTTACGCTTTTCTGGAAGAAGCATTCTGAAAGAAAAATGGAACAGAAAGCAGAGTGTTGTCTAAATCAGAGCAGGCCAAAGAAAATTATTAAAATTGTGATGTGTTAAAGGAAGAACTAAATAGAACCAGCAAAAAATATATCTATGTTTAAAGACATCTGGCACTGGGATAGCTTAATATAGTTACAAAATCTGAAGCAACAAAAACATGTCATGTAAAGAGGATCATTATAGGAAAGAAATGTTAAATTTTATATTGGTTTAGAGAGAAAACAAATATGGGAACATTGACCTTAATGATACATTTGCACACTTCTCAGCACTTGTGGAAAAGGTTACCAAAAATTACAGTTTTTCCTTCCTTGGATGATTTGCTTTATATATAACATTAGTGCCTAAATGCCAGAAGTGAGATCAAACATTTGCTGCCTCAGTGCCATAAAACAAAAAAAAAGTTATAAACCCAACTTTCCTCGTAAATAACACTGAAGAAATATTGGCAATATTCCAGAACAGTTTTTGTAAATGAGCAGTTTTCTTGAGCCAAAAACTGCAGGAAGTTTTCTGGTACACTTCACTGACAGTGCAGGACATTTTGGTACACATCTCAAAGTGGTAGAACCTTTTCTTCTATTCAGCATATATAGTAAGCTATTGATCAGAAAGCAGACACCAGATTACAATGTTGTCATCTTTCCACTGCCCAGGTGTATATGCGTACCTCTTCTGTCTAAGACAATCAAATCTGTCATGTAAAGGATGCATATAAAGATCAGTTGGCCTTGCCTCACTGAATATATGGTGGAGAGTGAACTAAGTGTCTGAATTTAGCACCTGCATTTAGCTACCGAAATTTCACCTCTGGGTTTTGTGTTGAAATCTCAGCTTCTGTTCAATAATCTCACGACAGCAATACCAAAAAAGTCAGGTTTGGAAACAAAGCAGATTTAGTTGCTATATTCTATTCTCTTGTGCCCTTGGTACTAGAGCATCATGGGGAATGGCACATTAAGCTACATCTTAAAGGGGACCCAGAATGCAATCTGGCAGTAAAAGTAAAAGTGTCCTTGTGAAACAGAAAATAAAGTTGATACTGGAGGTCAGATTAAATATGAGGGACTCCAAGGAATTGCTTACAGTCTGTATTTTTAGCCACTATGTCAGGAAATGACATATTAAAGTCTGAAATTTGCATGAAATGTAGATATGGTCTCATTTTATTGCAGTTGTCTATTTCTTTTTGGCTTGCTGATTAGGAGCAGTTGTTGAGATTTATTTAAATTTCATATTTTATTTTTGTCAAGTATTCTTACTTCTCTGGATGGAATTTTTTTTCCCCCAAGACTTTGATGTTTTTATTATAAATAGAGAAAAATAACAGGTAATCATAATTGTGAGCTGCAAAGATACAGTACAGGTGGCTTGCAGTAACTTAGTGACCTTTTGATATTAGAAACCACCCACTGCCATTAGATATATTAAACCTTTGCAGCTGGATCACAACAATGACAGAAATACTTGTAAGGCCCTGATCCTACCATCCCAGAGCTACCGAAAAGGCTCTTCAGGCAGGGGTTATTCAACGTATTTCAAAAAGGACTTCCCGCTTGATGAAGTCTGCTCTGGTGGAAAAGTCTGTTGGATTCCCTGGGTAGAGGATTGGTTTTTTTTCAAGACCCCTTAGTAGTTTTGCTGTTAGCGAATCACACTGTGCCTGTAACTGGTACCTTTTATTGTTTAACTCAAAACACTGTGGTTTCACAATTCAGAGTCCCAAACTATGCTTATAACCAAGCACTAGTAAAATAATTCTGGCTAAAGCACTAGAGAAGGTCTTGGCATTGTATGCTTTTAAAAGACTCTGGAAATAAATCCAAGGAAAACATCTTTAGTGTAGCTGAATATTGAAAGTTTCTATCTGCAAACAAAAACATTATTTTTTTTGGTGTGTTTTGAAAGGTGACCCAAGGATGCTGAGCATACTTAACTTTTCAGAAGTCTGAGGTGGAAACAAGGTGTACAGTACGGGCTGTAGTTGTTAGTGCCATTTTGTGCACACTTAGCATCAGATACTCTCATGAAGGAAATGTGTCATGTAGATAAAGATGCAGTAGCTGAAAGTTTCTCTTTAGAGGAGTAATATTATGGAAGAGCTGGAAGATTTTTTTTTTTTTTACCCTGAGAGTCCAGAGAGATTGCCTTTTCTCTTTGGTGCCTGCAGTTTCTACACCACAACACAGAGAAGCTTCTGTTCATGTTGTCATACCTAAAACATTATCAACATGTTCCAGCACAATTCAGATGAGCCTTCCCTCAGGAAATATTCAGAAGTACTCAGTATTTGGAAACTAAAAAAAAAAAACAACCAACTAACTCACACTTTTGACCTGTTCTAGTAGACATTTCTGTTCTTTAAAATCTATCATCAACATTTGCACTTGTGCCCCACTTCAGTTATGTATCCCACTTATAGTCCTGGAGTCTCAGTATCTTATTGTTCACCTGGCAGTATTGCATGGCAAGCATAACAATAAGGTGCTGGTTTATTCTATACTACTTGGTATTTTGTGTGAGATATGCTATATGAGATGTGTTCCTGTAGTTTCTGCTAGTTTGAAGAGGTATAGTGACTACCAAGATGAATAACCTGCAATGGTCACACTGCAGACAGCTAGAAACTGCAAGACTACACCAGTCAGGACCAAATGGGGATCAAGAACTCTCCTCCCTGAAGTGTGTTTTTATTGAACTACCGGCTGGATGAGATTCAGCTTTGGACTGTGGGGGTGAGGTTTGGTTTAAGACATGTTGTCTAGGGCTTTATGTGTCAGTGTGTGAGGCATGTGTCTTGTTTTTCATTACAGTCATGAAATCCAATGTGCTCTGGGAAAGGTATGCATCTCACCTTGAAATAGGTGTTTGCATGTGGTCAGTAGATTCTCAGCTGTTCAGTCGTAAGAAGGATAATTCTGCTTCTTCAATTCCTATTGCATCAAGCTCATCATGAATCAAAGGAAATTCAAAGGGTAATCAAAGGCAGGACATTTTTATTTCTTATCATAACCAGCAGAATACCTCTCTACAACTTTGTCAAGACATAACCTTGTAGAGCCATAACTAATTTAAAATTAAAAAAAAAAAAGTTGCTGTTCATAGTGTTGCCTTTGTAATGATAACATGAGTTAAAGCAAATTATCTCAAAGTACACTAAAAACGTTAAGCTTCATATGTTTCTCTAAAAAGTTTTCACTTGAGGAGAGCGAATAAAGAGCTAGATCCTAATTGCACAGTATAACTTGACACCTTTTAAAAATACTGGATTCAGTACTTCTTTACAGAGGAGGATGACTTCAGGTAAGGCTGGGATGCGACTGAGAGCACACTATGCCTGGCACCAAGGGATCATAGAATCATAGAATGGTAAGGTTGGAAGGGACCTCAAGGATCATCCAGTTCCAACCCCCTGCCATAGGCAGGGACACCTCCCACTAGTACAGCTCACTCAAGGCCTCATCCAATCCGGCCTTGAACA
This sequence comes from Eubucco bourcierii, assembly GCA_013396675.1. Taxonomy (NCBI): domain Eukaryota; kingdom Metazoa; phylum Chordata; class Aves; order Piciformes; family Ramphastidae; genus Eubucco; species Eubucco bourcierii. The sequence goes on from VWZE01002895.1 coordinate 42,344, forward strand.
CCTCCAGGGAGGGAGCAGCCACAACCTCCATGGGCAGCCTGTTCCAGTGCCTCACTGTAAAGAACTTCCTCCTAACATCTAGTCTAAATCTCCCCTCTGCCAGTTTAAGCCCATTGCCCCTTGTCCTGTCGTTGCAGAACCTTGTAAATAATCCTTCCCCAGCCTTCCTGTAGGCCCCCTTCAGATACTGGAAGGCTACTATCAGGTTCCCTCGAAGCCTCCTCTTCTCCAGGCTGAAGAGCCCCAACCCTCTCAGTCTGTCCTCATAGGAGAGCTGCTGCAGCCCTCTGATCATCTTTGTGGCCCTCCTCTGGACCTGCTCCAACACTTCCATGTCCTTCCTGTGCTGAGGTCTCCAGAACTGCACACAGTACTCCAGGTGGGGTCTGACAAGAGCAGAGTAAAGGGGCAGAATCACCTCCCTTGCCCTGCTGGCCACGCATCTCTTGATGCAGCCTAGGACTTGGTTGGCTGTCTGGGCTGCATGTGCGCACTGCAGGCTCGTGTTGAGCTTTTCATCAAACCAGATATCATGACCTGAACTGTCTGTGTATGTGGCAGTCAGGGGGAACCTGTAAAGTACACTGTTCTGGAGCCTGACATCTTAAAGCAACAAACCCATGAAGTCTGCAATTATTTCTGTGGTGCCCTGAAATACAAACCGCTTAGACATGTCATATCCTGTCTCATTCTTGCCTTTATCAAAGTGATTGGATTCTGAACTGGCACTTCAGGTAACTCTGTAGGCATACTTGAACATGAAGAATCCAAGACATTTGCTTGAGACTCTGTCACTGGCTGGTTGTGAAAGTCTGTTTTAATATATACTATCTGGTCCTGCAAAACTTTCTCAAGTCTCCAAAACAGTGGCAATAAATCATGTATCGGAAACAGTTCTGAACTTGTTCTAACTTCTATACAGTGACTGTCATCTGGGAAGACATATGCTGCCATGGGCAGAAAATATTCTAGGAACTGTTGGTTGTGATTTAACAGTCATTAAAATCTAAACCTTTCTACCTTTCTGTCAGGTTTGGATAATGCCTATGTAACTTTCAGACGTGAGTACTGTGAGTACTGAGCATACAGAATATCTGAAAAGCTAATGCATAAGCCTTTCTTCCCTAGGAAACAAAACTAAGGAAATATTTCATAAACTGCATAGTCTTCCTGCAATATTTCCCCACCAAGAAAATATGGAGTTGCTCCACTGATCTTACAGCAAACAAGTAAAGTAAAATGCAAATTAAAAACAGCCTATTAATGAAATTGTACTCTCCAAATGCTAATTGCGACAAAGAAAATTAAAAGTTTAACAATAGTGCAATGAAAGAAGGAATTTAAATATTCAAAATGTATTCAGATGTAACACTCAATAGGTATTGTGCAAGTTTAAGTTAAACAGCTAACAAGATAAACACTTTTGATGACTGAATAGTAATGTAGTGGCACAGCAAAAGGCTATTTTATTCAGCATTTTATATGTGTTATATGACAATTTAATTAAGCATTGAAGTATTCCAGCCAAATAATTTTCTGGTGAAATAAACCAAGAATGATGAGCTTCCTTTTCTTTAAGGGATCAATGCAAGGTGACATATAATTTATGCTTTATGACTCTATAGTCTTAAATTTTATGTCAAAATTAATGAGACAAAATAGATTTCTAAGGGCTATTTTTTTTTCCTACCATCATACACACATGGTAAACCAACTCATTCTTGCTGGAGGTAAGCTCAAATAGAGAAACAACCCTGATTCTTGTGGTGTTATTACTTTGTAATTGTCATAAAAGCATGTTGCTAAACCTCAGTAGAAGGGGAAAAAAAAGGCTTGTAATCCAGATCAGTTTGTTAGGAGATATTTTGGAACATTTTGACTGATGCTTTAATCATACTGTTACCTTTAATACAAACTAAAAAGAGAAACTAAAAGGAGAACTCTCAGAACATGTCATGTGACTCTAAAGAAGTTTATTTAAATCACCATCAACATTCTTTGTTCTACTGAATTATGTTATAATGTTAACAGGCATAATTACAGTAAGCTCTACTAATTTCTCTTTGTTATTTTAAGTTTCAGTTGTGAAAGATGTTGCCTCTCTTGCAAGCTGGACATAATTTCAGGATTGGTTGCACTGACTTGAGGTGTGTAGAACAGGTGTGTATGTATTTTGTATAGGTTTTGCTTATCTGTGGGTATGCACATGTGTGTACCTGTGGTCTAACAACATTTCTGAAAAGCTTAAGTTGCTGTCTAGATGGATTTACATTTGGCTTCACATGAGGAGCATCCCCATGAGTTTATAGCTCATTTTCTGCTACTTAAAGCTGAGCAAAGTTGAAGAAGGGCGATTAGAGATTGACTTGCTAACCTCAGAACAGATTGGACAAAACAAGGCAAAAGCGGATCTGCATTATGAATGTTTTTGCTTGGATAAATCTCTCAATAATGCACTAGGATTGTACCTGTTGAGGGAAGCTGCTAATTTACAAGACTACAAGATGTTGCCTAGGGAGGTTGTGGATGCTCCCTCCCTGAAGGTGTTGGCCGAGGCCTTGAGTGAGCTGTACTAGTGGGAGGTGTCCCTACCTGTGGCAGAGGGTTGGAACTAGATGATCTATGAGGTCCCTTCCAACCTTACCATTCTATGATCCTATGATCTATGTTGGAGATATTGTAAAGACTCTTCTACATTTATAGACCTACTAGCTTTTATGTTTTCTCTTGATGGCATATATTTCTGTTTTCATTCTGAAATGTAAAACATAAATTAAATATTTAAGTGATAGAAACATTCAAAACCTGATCTTTCTACTCCTAGCAAGACAGAATGTGGTCCTAATTTCTTTTATAAAATGCTATCATTATAATTTTACTTTTTTTTTTTTTTAAATTTATGGAGAAAACAAATATTTTTGTTCCAACAAAACATTCAAAGAACATTAAAAATGCTTAAAGCCTAATGTATTTCTCCTGCAAAGAGTAACAAAACCCACACATTTGTTTGCATAATTCAAGAAATGAGATCTCTGTTAAACAGAACAGATATTCACACAAGATTAACAGTAACACATAGATGAATTCACAATGTAGGAAACATATATGTGTGCATTAGCTTATCTAAAACAATTTGTCTTGTGTTATCTTATGAAATTCCTATGTTTTGGGTTTTTTTTTTAACATTAAAATTCCTTCAAAGATTTCCTAAAATGTTCTGATAGTGCCAAGCACCTTTTCTTAATCAAACAGGAATTGTTTTTGTCAGCTGACTTTGTCCAGCTACATGAAGGCCACTCAACTGCTCTCTTATGGCCCCTCCTCACCAGAACAGGGATAGAAATATAGAATGGAAAAGCTCAAAGGTTGAGTAAAATACAGAGAAATCATTTACCAATTATTGTCACAAAAGGCAGACCTTGAAACAGTCCCTTTTTTTCTCCACATCTTCCCATTCCCACCTTCGCTCTTGACTTCTCTTCCTACAAGGGACACAAGGGTGGGGATAGGGGTTGTGGTCAGTCCATCACAGCCCAGCTGCCTCCTCACTCCTCTCCTATTAAACCACCAGTCTTTTTCTAGGCTGTGCCCCTTCTGGGCCAACCTGCCCTAGACAAGCTTCTGGCAGCTGCAGCTCCTGCAGGAAATATCCTCCTGCTGTGGCCTGAGGGTTCTCTCCCAGCTGCAGGCTGGGTCTCTGCTCCAGCTAGGTCTGCTGCTGCTACCCCCTTGGCACAGCGCCTGGGCACAACCTCTGAATGTCCCCCTGTAAACATGAAATATTATCCATGAAAGGATTTCTATAACATTCTTTTCTGCATATTAATTGGGAATTCCCTTCAAGTATATATTCAGCAATGAGTCTTTGTCAATAACGGGTTCACCTGTTACTGAAGCATTTGACACTGTCTCCCACAGCATCCTTCTGGCTAAACTGAGGCAGTGTGCTTTGGATGATCAGGTAGTGAGGTGGATTGGGAACTGGTTGAGGGAAAGAAGCCAGAGACTTGTGGTCAATGGGATAGAGTCAAGTTGGAGGCCTGTGACTAGTGGAGTCCCACAGGGGTCAGTACTGGGACCAGTTCTGTTCAATATATTTATTAATGACCTGGATGAGGGCACAGAGTGCACTGTCAGCAAGTTTGCTGATGTCACTAAGATGGGTGGAGTGACTGCTACACCAGAAGGCTGTGCTGCCATCCAGCCAGACTTGGACAGGCTGGAGGGTTGGGCAGGAAGAAATCTAATGAAATTCAACAAGGGCAAGTGTAGAGCCTTGCATCTGGGAAAGAACAACCCCAGGGATCAGTATAGGTTGGGGACTGACCTATCGGAAGGCAGGGAAGGGGAAAAGGATCTGGGTGTCCTAGTGGATGAGAGGTTGGCCATGAGTCAGCAGTGTACTTTTGTGGCCAGGAGGGCCAGTGCCATTCTGGGGTGTATTAAAAGGGTTGTGGTTAGTAGGTTGAGAGAGGTTCTCCTGCCCCTTTGTTCTACCCGGGTGAGGCCACATCTGGAGTACTGTGTCTAGTTCTGGCCCCCCAGTTCAGGAGGGACATAGAACTGATTGAGAGAGTCCAGTGCAAAGCCACAAAGATGATTTAAGGGAATGGAACATCTCTCTTACAAGGAGAGACTGAGGAAGCTGAGGCTCTTTAGTTTGGAGAAGAGGAGACTGAGAGGTGACCTCATCAATGTTTATAAATATACAAAGGGTGAATGCCAGGAAGATGGAGCCAGGCTCTTCTCAGTGATCCCCAATGGCAGGACAAGGGCCGTGGGTGGAAATTGAGGCATAGGAAGTTTCATGTAAATATAAGGAAAAAACTTTCACTGTGAGGGTGACAGGACACTGGAACAGGCTGCCCAGGGAGGGTTGTGGAATCCCCGTCTTTGGACACGTTCCTTTGTGTTCTGGTATAGGTGATCCTCCTTCTGGCAAGGGTTTGGACCAGATGATCTTTTGAGGTCCCTTCTAGCCCCTGACGTTCTGTGATACTGTGATTTTGTGAAAGTTGAACAAAACACTGGGCTCTCTGACCTCAGACAGTCTGCTTAATCATTCCATTACTTGGTTTCCATTGTATTTTTCAAGACCTTGTCTTATTCTTTTTAGATTAGAAGTAGGATACATAAACAGATATAACTGTCAAGTGGTAGGGGAAAGAAAAAGAAAAAAGTAGAAGAAAAGTAGGGAAAGACTAACCAGTCTCTAGAATTTATTTTTATGTTAAGTTCCACTCTAATTCTTTGTCATTTTAGAGCAATATGATAAAGCGATATAGAAAGAGATGTTGAAGTCTTAAAAATGACAGAAATTCTATATTATTATATTAATTGAAGAGCAACCCACCTGATGGAAGCTGTGTTTGAAGGTATTAAGTATTTAACTTTTTAAGATCCTATCTTTTGGAGGAAGGCTGAAACTAATGTATGATTTGATATGAAAAGTACCTAAAATGATGAAGAGATGACTATGGGACTATGATTATTTATTTTTTTTCCTGAAATAAATGCCGCAGTAGTTTGCAGGACAGGTGTCCAGAGGTAGAGGTAATCTATCTTACCAGAATAATAGATTGCAGTATTTAAGTGATAAAATCCTGAAAAAAAAAAAAAAAGTATCTGATAGAATCCTTTTTCACAAAGTTATTTTTCGCTAAACACTAGGCAGATACAGCAGAATTGTTGAATATTTACAACAAATATGTCACTGCTGAGTCAATGTGGAATGATGAAACAGCAGTACTTGTTGCCTTTGAGATCTAGACATGCATACAGTCAGATATTGATGAAAAACACCTCAGGTTGCAAAGCAATGATGTCAAGAGAGTTGAAAGCCACAAAAAAATAATTTCATTTGTTTGCACTAAGGAAGGACAGAAAAAGATGAAGAAAAAAGGCAACTGTGTATGTCAGTTAACCTTTCCACTTTATTTGCTACCTCCCTCATTTGAAATATGGTGATCATCTTAGATTTTTGTTATAGATCTTTCTGTAGGATTCCTAAGGAATGGACAGCTACAAGTTAAAATACTAAGTAACTAAGAAGTGACTCATACAAAGTCGGATAAATATAAGGAATGGGTACAGCAAGGGCTGTAAACCTTAAAAGACAGACTTACTTCTGAAGAGTAAAGAGTAAAAATAGAACTGAGGAAGTAGTTTGCAGCAAATCATTTCTGAAGAAAGTTTTTCTTTTTTCTTCTGGTCAAAGAGCAATTGAGAACTTTTCTAGGTCTTTTGTTGGTTTTCCAACAAGAATATTGTCCTTGGCTTGTTGATAGCTGACAAATAACACTTTCAACAGTTCCTTTTTTAGTAACAGTTTATGTCATTGGGAAGTCATTCTTTCTTTTGCAGTCTGATTTCCCTACAGCTGTTGTATCCAGATGATAAGTTCCTATAGCTTGCTTTTTGGGTTAAGCAGAACTTTGTAAGGGCTTAGGCCACTTTTCTAGGACTACTTGAAATTTAATCAGTTCCTCTGCTTTGAAAAATGGAGTTTCATACATACTTTGAGAGCTGACTCTGAACTGCCCTAGTGTGAATGGTAAGGCGTGTCGTTGCCACCAAAGATTGTGAAGAAACTATGGCTTTCTGTATCAGAAATATACAGGTGAAACAACAGGCTCAAAGGGGCCACTTGGAAATGGAGTTGGAGAAGAAGATGACAAAGAAGATGACCATTTGCATTATGTCAAGATGCTTCAGAAAGCAAGAACCCTGTAGCTACCTTCCAGCCCAGAGTGAGGGTTCTGTACTTCTCTAACTACCAAAGCATAATCAGTAATCTACTAATCAGTAGAGCAGAAGACTGTTTGAGACCTTGCAGCCAAAAATACCTGTCACATAAGGAAGATAAACTATATAGCTGGTTGAGCCAAGGAGGCATGATATTTTTAACTTAACTACTCCTCAATGTGAAGGAGCACAAGTAAGCATGTATCCAAGATCCAGAATGGAACAAGAGCCCTTTTCACTGTCATAAATACAGAAGGAAACAGTGTGGAGACTGGAAGAAATTTTTTAACTTCCTCTAAAATTTCCTTCCCCACCAGACATCATGTGTCTGCAAAATGTAGGGCTTCTATTTGATAGTGTCCTCCCCACTCTCATATAGCTTGTCCAGTGGTTAGGCTGCATTCCTCTAAAAAGATAAAGTGATAAGAAATGAGTTTGAAAAGAGGAAGCCTACTTTGTCCATCTTTTGAAGATGAAATTTATACTTCCTTAACTTTTCAAAAGAGAGGATTTACGCACCTAGCTTAGACTTGAATTCAGCAGGTAGGTAAAGCTGTACTCTTTGTTGATGAAAATAACTACTATTTTATTGTCTTATTAAAGAATTTAATCCTTTTATTATTCTTGTTGAAGGCAGGTATTTAATAACTTGATTATATTGGCTCATCTCCTTACAAAACTGAATCTGTGAAACCTCAGTTCTCAGCAGGCCAGATGAAGCATCAAGCTGTCTCTGTGCCTGTGCTTTTACCAATTAATGGGAATTTTGCCATAGATGTCAAAGGCAATAGAATGGATCTCTTTCTGCAGGTTGTAATAATTCCCCCTGACTCTTGGAACATAAAAAAAAAAAAGGAAGAAAAAAAGAATTGAAATATCTCAGTTTTCCTCCTAGATTGTTTTAAGCTGTTACACTCAATTACATTATTTCACTTAGGTACACATTATCTGTGTTGTTACGTCAAAACTTAAAACATCATTAAATTTCTCATTCCCACAAGCTTCATTCTTTTTCAATTTATCCTTTTCATTTCCTTCTCTGTTGATATATTAAAGTTCTGTCCAGTCACTAAAAACATAATCAGATGTGAGATTTTTTTTTTCAGCTTTCTGATTCTGCTGATGAGCAGAAGGATTCAAGAAGTATTGTGTATAATGAAATTTACTTCTTCCTTTCTAGCAGAGCAGCTTTCCCCAAAGGTACTCAAAATTTTGCAGTTCCATGGTTTAGAACCAAAAATAGCCAGCTCCATCTCTTTGTGTTTGTATGAAAGCTAAAGATCTTTGTGTCTTATAAAGGTAGAAATAATATATTAATTCACTTGCACTGAGAAGGGGATAAAAACCAGTGAAAACAAATCCTTACTTTGTTTCCTTCACCCTTGTACAATGAATAAATAACTTGGCATTGTGGTCTGATGACCCAGATAACTGAAATAGTTTAATCAATGTAACAACACAGATTGTGTTGAAAAATCTCCACACATCACAGATCCAAGCAATTACTTTTGACACTTTAAATCTCTAACAGCTCAGCAACCTATATAGGTAGATAATGGCTCTGCAGCACATTGTGCAGCACTTGAAATGGTAGCATAGCTCCTGGTGGAATTGAAAGCCCAGTGTCTGTGGCATGACTACAGTCTTGCGTGTAAAAAGATTAGGCACATTTCTAAGCACTTGTGTTGTCTAATTCCCTACTGGATTAGTGTTAGTCAGAGAGCATGGTGGTGTCCACTAACACTCCCAAACCAAGATACACTGCATGTGTTTATGTTCCCCTAAATCAACTGTACTCAGTAAGCAGAACAGTCTTTCCTGATCAGAAATGGAGAATGTATGCTGATGGAAAACAAGAAGAGATATGTTCTGGTCTGTTTTCCTTTTCCCTCACATCAGTTTCTCTGGAAAATATGTTAGGGCAAATTCTTCCATTGACACACAACAGCAGCAAACCAGTCAGTCCTCAGCTATTTCGTTCAGACAGAAGAGATGCACCTCAGGGTAGCAGTTTTGTATCTGTGACAGCATGCCCTTCCTGGGCCAGTGCCTGAATTATCATTGCTGAAAACTATCAATGGAGGAAACTGCAGGAATCTCCTTGCATTTTTCTGGCATTTTAATATCACGATGAGTCCTGTTTTATACCTGGGGTTCTTGTGATTCTTTTTCACACCAAATTTAATATGAATTTTAATTGAGTAAAGATTGAACAATAACAGAAAAGACATGGAAAAGGGAAAGGGAGAGGGAAAAGGGAAAGGGAGAGGGAAAAGGGAAAGGGAGAGGGAAAAGGGAAAGTGAAATGAAAGGGAAAGGAAAGGAAAAAGGGAGAGGACAGGGACAAAAATTATACAAGAGAAATAAAATAGAAGAAGAAGTAAAAAAGGAGAAAAAGTAAACAGAAGGAAAAGGGGTTTTGTTCTGATAGTGAAGCTAATGTTAAAGAATACTTTTGTAGTGGAGAAAGCCTAATGATTGCACATCCTAACATTGCTCCAGAGGAACAAGGAACACAAAATTTGCCTTTCTGATGCTCCTCATGGAATAAAGTAGCCAAGGCAACAAAGTCACATTGGTTTTCATGGCTGTCTGACAAGACTTGGGGGAGCAAAATAAGCAAATAATATTTTATCCCTGTCTATTTACCTTTCAGTCCTGCCGGGTGCTTTGTATTCTGCGTCTTTTCCTTGAGCACACAGATTCTTATGTTCAGCTTTAAATATATGAAAAGTCCCAGTAGTTCAAGCTAAATGTGTGTTTAAATGTTGCAATAATGCTATGCTGTTCTGCACTTCACAAGATAAAGACTCTACAGAGGATCTTGAAATCGTTCTGAAGCATTACTTAATTGATCTTTGCGATATCTGTGCAACCAGTGCAATATTTTCCCATTTCTTAAGACAGTAAGATGAGCTATGGAAAGGTAAAAGATATGATGCATCTGGGAAAGAGAGGAATTAAAATGTCTGGACTGCTGATCTTGGTCTATGTCCTAAACAATATTAACCGTGAAAATGCCATTATGACTTCTTTCAGAAAGCTTACTGATCAGCAGATACTCTTTTGTCATTTTCAGTAACAGACCATGGGTATTCAATTTACTCTGAAAAAACTCAGGACTTGCCAATTTCTGTTTCAACTTCACCTGCCCTACCGGGAGCTTTATTTAAGCTTCTTTAGATGTAGAATTCATTTCTAATGAACAAGTATCTATTGTCTAACTTATTCTAATTTTGCTTTTTTTTGTATGATTGTGTGGTACAACTGTCATTTTCACAAAGACAGCGTGACAAAAGGTATTTGCTTTGTGTAACATTAGATGCTTATGACCCTAGTGTAATGATGTGGAGTAGGATATTATCATGGGATAATAAAGAGAGTCCACAAAAAAGGGGACAGAGGATACACTGTAGAAGACTGTAGGCAAAAGGAAAGGGATGCAACACAATGCTGAAAATCCAAAACAACTCTCCAATGGTCAGTTAAGGAAATGTAGACCAGGGAGGGAGGGGAAATGGTTTAAGGGTGTCAATGAGGAAATCGATGAGTAAAGAGAGTGTCTATCTTGTATAGATAAGACGCTTCTGTAAAGTGAGTTCAATACTAGCTTTGAGTAGCAGACCATGGAAGAAAAAAAGTAGGTGTAAAGCACCATGAGAAATGTATAAATGGAATACATATTTTAGACTTTGGTCTAGGCTACTATCAGTTCTCTGATTTTTGTCTACTAGTATCATGCAGTCCAGATGTTTAACTAACACCACCATGGCCATTCACCATGTCCTAAAGTGCCATGCCTACACTTATTTTCGAACACCTCTAGGGATGGTGACTCCATCACCTACCTGAGCAGTCTGTTCCAATGCCTGGCCACCCTTTCTGTAAAGAAAATTACATGGGGAGGCTAAAACAGATCTGAAGTTTAAGATGGAACTTCAGCTCTAGGTTAAGATAAAGGAACACATGAGTCTTCATGTACAATGAATACCTAATTTCACATTTTAATCAATGGACTTTTGAATACTTTGAGAGTAGAGAGAAAATCATTATAATTTTAGTACTTACTGACAAGTCAGCTGAATGATCCTTTAAACTCCAGTATTTCTGCTAGAGGGATTCAGTTCAGTTGCCCACATACATTCATCTATTCCCATGTAGGATGTTTTAGAGCACCCATGATATAAATTCATGGTTCTCTGGATATGACACATGAGGCCTAATAAGTGAATGCATTCCTGGAGTGAATGCTCCAGAAATCCTATCATGTGAACTACAGAAATCCAGCAAAACGCTGATAAATTGTGCTCGCTTCGGCAGCACATATACTAAAATTGGAACGATACAGAGAAGATTAGCATGGCCCCTGCGCAAGGATGACATGCAAATTTGTGAAGCGTTCCATATCTTGTGCACAAGTCCATGGGGCCTGATGAGATCCATCTACGGGTCCTGAGGGAACTGGCAGATGAAGTTGCCAAACCACTGTGCATCATATTTGAAAAGTCATGGCAGACTGGTGAAGTTCCTGCTGACTGGAGGAGGGCAAACATAACTCCCATCTTCAAGAAGGGTAAAAAGAATGACCCTGGAAACTACAGACCAGTCAGCCTCACCTCTGTGCCTGGCAAGATCATGGAGCAGATCCTGCTGAAAGTCCTGCTAAGGCAAATGGAAAACAAAGCAGAGGTGATTGGTGGGAACCAGCATGGCTTCACCAAGGGCAGATCTTGCCTGACAAATTTAGTGGCTTTCTATGATGAAGTCACAGCGACAGTGGACAAGGGAAAGGCAGCTGATGTCATCTACCTGGACCTGAGTAAAGCATTTGACTCTGTCCCACATGACATCCTGGTCACCAAACTGGAAAAGCATGGACTTGATGGATGGACCACTCGCTGGATAAGGAATTGGCTGGATGGTCGAACCCAGAGAGTGGCGATCAACGGCACAATGTCCACCTGGAGACCAGTGACAAGTGGTGTCCCTCAGGGGTCAGTGCTGGGACCAGTGCTGTTTAACATCTTTGTCAGTGACATGGACAGAGGAATGGAGTGCACCCTCAGCAAGTTTGCAGATGACACCAAGCTGTGTGGCACAGTCGACTTGCTAGAGGGCAGGGATGCCATCCAGAGGGACCTGGACAGGCTGGAGAGTTGGGCCCAGGCCAACCTGATGAAATTCAATAAGGCCAAGTGTAAGGTCCTGCACCTGGGTAGGCACAATCCCAAGCACAAATACAGGCTGGGTGGTGAATGGCTGGAGAGCAGCCCTGAGGAAAAGGACCTTGGAGTCTGGGTTGATGAAAAGCTCAACATGAGCCTGCAGTGTGCACATGCAGCCCAGACAGCCAACCGAGTCCTAGGCTGCATCAAGAGAAGCGTGGCCAGCAGGGCAAGGGAGGTGATTCTGCCCCTTTACTCTGCTCTCGTCAGACCCCACCTGGAGTACTGTGTGCAGTTCTGGAACCCTCAGCACAGGAAGGACATGGAAGTGTTGGAGCGGGTCCAGAGGAGGGCCACAAAGATGATCAGAGGGCTGGAGCAGCTCTCCTATGAGGACAGACTGAGAGAGTTGGGGCTCTTCAGCCTGGAGAAGAGAAGGCTTCGAGGGGACCTGATAGTAGCCTTCCAGTATCTGAAGGGGGCCTACAGGAAGGCTGGGGAAGGATTATTTACAAGGTCCTGCAATGCCAGGACAAGGGGCAATGGGCTTAAACTGGCAGAGGGGAGATTTAGACTAGATGTTAGGAGGAAGTTCTTTCCAGTGAGGGTGGTGAGGCACTGGAACAGGTTGCCCAGGGAGGTTGTGGATGCTCCCTCCCTGGATGTGTTCAAGGCCAGATTGGATGAGGCCTTGAGTAACCTGTACTAGTGGGAGGTGTCCCTGCCTATGGCAGGGGGTTGGAACTGGATGATCCTTGAGGTCCCTTCCAACCTTACCATTCTAAATTAGGTAAGAGTAGTAAAAGAGAAGAATGTGCATGCCTCCTTAAGTGGTGAGCAAAATTATTGTTCAGTAACTGCCTTGGCCAGAGGAGTTTTGTTTCAAGATACATGTGAGGCAGAAGTAAGTATATGAGGCCTTTCCACCAGTATGGGAGCTCATTTTGAATGACAACCTAGTGATAGTTTCAGCTTAACTTTCTCTTCCTCTGTAGTCTGCCAGACTGGGCTCTTAAGTGTGTTTTTCAGAGATTAACACATCTCTGCTGTATTATGCAGAAATTTTGCAGAAAACATTTTGTAACATGAGTTTCATCAACACTTTAATCTCGCAAATTCTCTCCATTGCAATAAACTCACCCTAAAAGGGTATTTCATTAAGTCATTCTTGAGGGTCCTAGTTAGGACTTGCCTATGAAATGGCATTATCTATACACTATGAGAAAATAATGAACTTGTGCTCTGAGGAAACATTCTGAGGTGCAGTCATCTTCAAAACCACTTAAGACCTGCAGAAACAAGAAAACAAATCATAGTAAATATCCTTGTGGCCTGCTGGAGATCTGACTGCTCCTGCAAAGTGTTTTTTTAGGATTTTGTTCCTGGAGAAATGAGATACTGAATTAAAGAAGAAAGAAAAAAAAAAAAAGTTTTAGAAGAGACTCCTGTTTTTGGCTGGGGGAGAACTAACACATTCTTCTCTAGAAAGGGAAGCAGAAGCCCCTCCTAAGGAAGAGGAGGAGAAGGAGGGACTTGACTGATAGTGATTATGACCTTGACATTTATTAGCCAGAATCTATGCATCTTTCTTCTCTCTGACCCACAGAATTCTTAAGTGCAGAAAACCCTAATGGCAGGTTTTGGCTTTGTTGTCATAACCAGAAAATCCCAATTTTATTTACTTGGACTTTCCACCAAGGAAAATACTGAGTTTCCTTTTGAAAGAGCAGGTTGATTTCCCCCTCTCCTTATAAAAGTACCATTTGAATGCTGATACTTATGGTTCAGTCCTGAAAATCACTGTTCTTTTCCTTATTCTGCTTGATCTCTCTGCCCTCCAGTTTGGAGTGTGAGACATTTTGTTGCTAGTCTGTTTTTGGTTTTGTTTTTGTTTTTTTGAGGTACAGATTGTATCTACACTTGTCGAGGACTCAATATAAAAAACATTCAGTACTAACTACTAGTACAAATACCAACCTGTATTACTGTGCTTTGTTCCCCTCAGGAAACAGGAGATCAAGAGTCTCCAAAGTGTTCTAATATATAGGAGGAAGGTAGAAAGGCACAGAGTAAGTATTTCTTTAGTTATTGTCACCCTGGTAAAAGAGATCATAAAAGACCTCAAAAGCTATGCCTTACAGCCCTAGTCACTGCCTATGCTGCAGTATGATCCAACGAGAAGAGCCATTTAAAAAAGACAAGCTCCGCTTTTTTTTGTTCCTTACCAAGATTAAGGTGAAGACAGCTTCACGCACAGAAATTAAAAATCAAATAATTGAAGGAATGGAATAATTATTTTTAACAAATGAGGCATAAAACATTAAAGTTTGGAAAATGTTCTGAAATGAGTCAAAAGGGAAGATAAAAAGTAGGTAGATGAAAGCAAGTGAAGTTTCTCAGTGTTTCTGGGGATGAACCAAGCTGTAGGGACTTCAAGTTAAGTGGAAAGATAAAGCAGTGATCTGCAAACAAGAAAAGAATGAATCGAGATTATCAGGGTAACCTGGCTTGGGTCGCAGGAATAGATGAACAATGCAGAATGGAAAAGAGCAGACCATTTAGCCTTTCAGTATCTGAAGGGGGCCTACAGGAAGGCTGGGGAGGGACTATTGACAAGGTCTTGCAACGACAGGACAAGGAGCAATGGGTTTAAATTGGTAAAGGGAAGATTTAGACTGGATGTTAGGAGGATGTTAGGAGGAAGTTCTTTCCAGTGAGGGTGGTGAGACACTGGAACAGGCTGCCCAGGGAGGTTGTGGCTGCTCCCTCCCTGGACGTGTTGAAGGCCAGATTGGATGAGGCCTTGAGTGAGCTGTACTAGTGGGAGGTGTCCCTGCCTATGGCATGGGGTTGTAACTAGATGATCCTTGAGGTCCCTTCCAACCTTACCATTCTATGATTCTATGATTACTGGACTTTCCAAACTACACAGACTACTCTCAACTTCACCTGTGCTGCCCATTACTGCACTGGACACTGCCTTACAAGAAATAGAAAACCCATTTGGAAGCCATACCCAGAAAGTTCAAATATTTTGTCATAATATATTGAAATAACATTACAAATATTGATTTAGGCTGAAACAAAATTATGGATTACCTTAAAGGACAATAAACATTGATACTAACTTTGGGGGGGAAAAAAAGGAAAAGTTTATTACATAAAAAAAATGAAACAAAATCCAACAACCAAAATATTTCATATGTTGTCTTTTTCAATTTGCTTTACATTTTATAATGTAATAAAGATAATGCAAATGTGAACAGATGAAGATATATCAGAAAGTAAGAGAGAAAGTAAGACATAGATGTCAATAAACTGCCATTTTTTAAAAATCCTAGGGTTTTAAGATTGCAGTAGCATTTACCTGTGGTAAATAATAGAAGTAAATTCTCAACAATTCCTCTTTACCAGGAATTATGAATTATTTTCACAAGAATGTTATAGCATTACCTACTTAAAGGGTCTTTGTGAGAGATTTCCAATCCTCAGTAGTAGTAAGTAGCAGTAAGAATAACTATTATGTCAGCACTTTCATCTGTAAACCTAAGAAATTAAACATATCCTTACCCTATAGTTCACAGAATCATAGAATGGTAAGGCTGGAAGAGACCTCAAGGATCATCTAGTTCCAACCACCTGCCACAGGTAGGGGCACCTCCCACAAGTACAGCTCACTCAAGGCCTCATCCAACCTAACCTTGAACACCTCCAGGGAGGGAGCAGCCACAACCTCCCTGGGCAACCTGTTCCAGTGTCTCACCACCCTCACTGTAAAGAACTTCCTTCTGACATCCAGTCTAAATCTCCCCTCTGCCAGTTTAAACCCATTGCCCCTTGTTCTGCATTGCAAGACATTGTCAATAGTCCCTCCCCAGCCTTCCTGTAGCCCCCTTCAGATACTGGAAGACTACTATCAGGTCTCCTTGAAGCCTTCTTTTCTCCAGGCTGAAGAGCCCCAACTCTCTCAGCCTGTCCTCATAGGAGAGCTGCTCCAGCCCTCTGATCATCTTTGTAGCCCTCCTCTGAACCCACTCCAACACTTTAATGTCCTTCCTGTGCTGAGGGC
>VWZE01002895.1:59857-80201 GCA_013396675.1 Eubucco bourcierii
CTTTTTTTTTTTTTTTTTCTGGTCAAAATGGATATAATCACTATTTCTCTACCTCACAGCCATTTGCAATACTAATAAGTGAGAAATGTGAATGTAAGAGCATTAAAAAGCTTTTACACTCTAGTATGTACTGTACATCCCTGTGTGATCCTTCTGGCTGTGCACACAGTACTCTGTCCTCATGACAATGGATCAGTGTAGAGTGTACATCTCTGCATAAACATTTATGCATATTTACATAGAGTTGTCCACACAATTTGGTAAGAAATCATTGCTAGAAGCTTCCCTATGGAAAGATATTCTTTGTTATTTAATCTTCTTAAAATGCACTTTATTCAAAACCCATCTTGGGGAATTGTTAATTTGTAAGTAAAAGTAGATTACCATAATTTAATCAGACCATATCTACTGAGCGCTCCTCAAACACTGAATAGTTTGTCTCTTTCGGCCAACCTTTGCTCAATCTGACAATAGTTTCTGAGAATATTCCAGAGAGGCTTCTGAAGAAGATTTGTTAGGAATCAAGCAACTTTTAAGAACTGGAACCAAATCAAACCAACCCAACCAATCAACCCACCAATGAAAAAAAAAAAAACAAAAAACCACAAAACNCTCCAGAGAATTTAAAGGGGAAAAAAACCCAAAACCAAAAAACAACAACAATGACAAACCAAATCAAAACAAAACAAAGCAAACACCCCCCCCCAAATGCTTTTGCATTTTGCATCATAGCCAATAGTACTGACAGTAGATCTTAAAAAAGAAAGGTAAAGTATGACAGATTTCAATAGTCAAGAGGACCTTAGTGTTAATAGGATGTATTGCAATGCTCATTGCAAATAAAGTAATTTTTGTTATGATGTGTATAGAAGAGATACTCCATGATATGAATTTTTAAAAAGAAAAGTTGGGGGTTTTTTTCTGTTTCACAGTAAGAAATGGCTCTAGATTTGATTAAAGGCTCACATAGTCTCATATCATCTGTAGCATTGATCATTAGTGACTGGTGCAAGAAAAAGGGTCAAGAACGGGACAGGAGCATTGCAAAACTTTCTAGAATACTTTTCCAGCACCATGACTGGAGTCTTCCTTAATGAGAAGTTCTCTGCATATTTAATAGCCTGTGATAGATATTTGTCTCATTAATTTGACTAATCCTTGTCCAAAAGTTCCTTATCTTAGAAATCCATTAATGCTGAAATTTATCTTCCTCAGTTTTTCTATTTTCTCCCTCTTTACTTTCTCCATGTCAGCTCTGATTTTACAGACTTTCATTGCATTTTTTTCTGTGCTACTTCTTTGCCTTCTTCCAGCTGGTTTTGGGTTTTGTTGTTGTTGTCGTTGCTTGAGTTTTGGTTTTGGAGGTGTTTTTTTTTTTTTGTTTGTGGGGTGGGTTTTTAAAATTTTTTTTGTTTGTTTAGTGTTTTTTTTTGTTTTGTTTTTTGTTAAGCAAAAGACTCTTGGTCTTGAGATTTGTCTTTTTATTTTTTTTTTCTTCAGGGTTGATATGACCATTATTTTTCCTTAATAAAATGGTTCAAGTATATTTTTAGTGTTTCTGTTCATAGTCTTACTCTTGCTGATATAAATAGGGCCATATTCTGCTGTAGATATATCCATGCATTTCCTGGTGACAGGTGTAGAAATGTTGTATAAAAAAAAGCACTGAGAGCTGTAGTGTCTCTCTGTACACAGTTCATCACAATTAGATGCTGGTTTTATCATTGCTATTCTTCTTCCAGAAGTCAGTTTAGGGTAGATGGCTGCCTTTTTTTTTCTTACTTTTTTTTTTTTTCCAGATAAAACTTGTCAAAATGAATAAAAACTTCTAGTTACGGTGATGCAAATACTGTTTACATTCTCAAGTAATGTAAACAGAGCTCTTGTCAACTAGTACCAGGACTCTGATATCTGAGTTATGGCCCTGAAGGATATATTCTGTTATAGGCAATTATTGAAATTATTTTCTTTTCCCAGATTATCCAAAATATTTATATTGTTACTGATGAGACTAAAGGAAATGGAGGGTTCTTCTGAATCTTAATGAAAGCAACCCAAATATACATAGATAATTAAAGGCATGAATGACTTATTCTTACCTTCCTAATATATGTGCTTTTAGAATCCTGTTAGATTAATTATATGTTACATTAACATTCATTCTTGCAATTTAAATTCAGTCATATGAATGTGTAATAATTACTGTTTACAGATTAATGGAGTCTTTTAGTTATACAAATGCTTTTAGTAACATTTGGAGTCGGTCAGTACAACTATTTTTATTTCCTTCTGGTAAGTGGTTTTGACAGTTTCAGATACGGATGCTGATGAAGTCCATGTGAGCCAGATCAAAGAGATTGCAATGAGCTTCAGATGGGTCTGCATTGTAAACCAATTCAGGAGTTGATGAAGAAAGCAACAGCTTAGTCATTAAGAGGTATAATTGAGCATTAGAGCTTGATCTGAAGTTGCAGAGCACAGAAAGAGAGAGATTCTTTCAGTCATAAAAACTTCTCATCAAACTCTTCATGTTATTTATTGATTGGCATAAGGTCAGATTTACAGACCTAAAGACTTTAGTTAACAATCTGTGATACTTTAGGTAAGCCCGTAAGAATCAGACAGATCAAGTGGTAAAGTGGCCTTCATAAAAAATGTCTAAATTGGGAACTACCTTTTCCTCTTTCTCTTATGAGACTCTTAAACTTACACAGCATCTGAAAGTTGATAGAATCATAGGGGTTAACCTTGGATAAAGGCCAAACTAACACTCTAATGCTGTCTCACTCCTCCTCAGGGCCGGGTGAGAAAATAGGGTGGACAAGTTTGAGGAAAGACAGGGAGACCACTTCTCAGTTGCTTTCATGGACAAAGTTGATTTAGGCCAATTCCAATACACATAACTACTAATTCTAGTAGCAAGGAACAAAATCAAGCATTAAAACAACACCTTCTTCCTGGCCCACCTAGTTTCATCTCTTCTCTCCCCACTTCTATCCCTACAAGGGATAGAGGGATGGGAATGGAGGTTGTGGTCAGTCCATACAGTCCCTCCCTTCTCAAAGCTCTACTTGCCCCAGCCCTTCTCCTGACAGCAGCCCTTCAAGCTGCTTCTGCCTGTTCTCTCGGTGGTTGCAGCTTCTGCAGCATATGTCCCCCTGCTGCAGCCTGGAGCTCTCCTTAGGCTGCAGGGTAGGTCTCTGCCTTAGTGGGGTCTCTCCAGGGCTGCAGAAGATCTCTACTCTGGGCCTCAGCATCTCCTGCTGTCATCCTCCTCCTCCAGCCAAGAGGTACCTCTGCTTCAGCCCTCTCTGACTTCCTCCTCCTCTACCTACATTGGTTTTGGCCCTTTCTGAAACTTGTTTTACTCACAGTGTCCCCAGCCTTGGTTGGCAGGGATGTTCCCTCATTTAGGGTCACACGAAAATAATTTATGAAAGATGTCATTTAGTATGTAAGATGCACTAGAGTCTTATGTAAACCTATAACTATCTTTAAGTTTTGCTCGTGATTTAAAGCTTTATGGCTCAGAAAGTTCTAGAAATATGTAGAATCTAGCAATGAAGTTAGAGAAACATCCCAGTAAGAGATTTGCCATATGTCTTCAGCTCTCCTGTAATTGGCTGTGGTTCTATTCATAGGTACCATGCACAAACTCTCAAGAAAGATGGCTGAAAAAAGGGTTTTGACATCAGGAATATATCTTTGTTAATAAGCTCCTTTGGAAATCTGAACAATTTTCCAGGATGTCTTCTCTTCTCATTTCCTTTTTCTTATATTAATTACTTTTCTGATCATCACTGATGGATATGTTTCAAGTAAGCCATAGCATGTCAAACTGATTTATAGAATAAAATATGTATTTACTATTCCTGGATCCTTCTTCAATTAATATTATAAAGGGTGTGCTATTTATATATTCAGGGAGGCAATTTGTCAGGGGAACTGTTATTACTTCTTCTACCTTTGGCAATAGGAGTTCTTACAGTAAAACTCCAGCATATGCATGAAACCTCTTTTAGTCACAGATCACACCTGTAGCTTCCACATTTGTAGATGGAACTGAATTTTAATTCTGATTTTAATTTAATCTTAAAATAATCTCTTTTAGCTTCACTTCAGCTTTGGATCTATTATAACAGTTAAATTTGCTTTTATATTAGCCTTCTGTCAATCCACCCCTCTGTCCATCAATCAAAAATACAGAAGTGCTCAAAAACATAGAAGTGCACAATTTTGCACAGCTGAATTTGTATCCTGAAGTCAAAATACTCAAGGCATTAAAAAAAAGGGACAAAGGAGGAGTTACACATTTTCTGAAAATGATCCAAAAAGAGCATGGGTTCATGTTTTTGTCTGCGATCCACCTCAAGATATTCAGGTTTAAAACTAAACTAACTAATGAAAAGAAAAAGAAATAATTAATAATTATATTAAAAATACATTTCTCTACAATGTTTATGGTACATCACAAAGTTACATTTAGTATTCATAATTTCAGCCTTTGAATGAGACAAAAGCAAATATTGAAAACCAAAAGCTAACTGAAGTGATCCACATCATCTCCACAGTTAAATTATTCTGATTTGCAGTGACCAGAAAAGTTCACAACTGAGATGAAATATATATAGGTTCTCTTGGGATTACTCTGTCTATCCTGGTCTTTGAAGAAAGGCTGCTACCATGAGGCCACACCCAGCTGAACTCAATAAGTATCTACTCAACTCCTGTATTCACTCATTGGCTTATTAGAACTAGATGATATCTTAAGGTGTTTTAAGAGGGTTAGGTTCAATGTGTGTTGTACCAGAGTCCACAAAATAAAATTCAAAATGTTTGGGTGAGTTATCTGACACTGGTAGAGAACAGACTGATGTTAGCCAAATATTCACTTTACTCTTGTTACAGTATATTGACTCTATTATTTCTTGACGGGTTGTAGTAAGTACTGTTGGAAGGTTGACTGAACATCAGGGAATGAACAATTGTACTGAAACATCTGTTTTTCAGAGATACAATTAATATGAATGGCCATTAGTAGGGCACTTCTCAAAGAGACACAGGAAAGGGTCAGGAGTTTTCCTGAAGTAACCAAATTTCATTGCCATAAACCCAGTCAATGAAACAAACCCCTGACTTTTCATTGAGGAATGACCAGGAATTTATGATTCAGGGATTCTGGCTAATGGGACATGAAGAGTTCATGCTAAGTCATTGGTTTAATTTAGCCTAAGTCTGCATTCCAAGTAGCTACCTGATAGTGTCTGGCACAAAAGGAAATTCTGATTTCAAATGAGCATAGATCCTCCAAAGTTATTTTTGTCTTCACACCTAGTCAGATTTCTTTTTAACTACAGTTTATGAAGGAACATGATCAAATAACATCTCACCTTATATCAGTGTGTAGAGTACTTGAAGATTAGAGCTGGGAAAAAAAAAAGTAAATAGGTGCCAAGTTTCTCAGGTTGCCAAGTTTCTTTAAATCCAATGTAGTACATGAATACGAGTTAATCAGACTTTCAAAAGGCAAAGATCAGTCCTGTAAGGAGAACTTATACCCAAAGTTAGACATTGTAGCCTATCTCTGCTGTCATCAAAAGGTCTAATTAAGAATGTGCTATCTACAGTTAGTTCCCTTTACCTAGCACTGAAGCAATTCAAATAAAACTTTACATTTTGAAGAGATGTGAAAAACAGAACTACAAATTGTTCTTGACTGAAAAATAAAACCCATCCTTCTGTCACTGTTTCAAAACAAATCTATGAAAACACAGACAGGAGGGGTAAAAATCATTATCATCTTCAATCCCAATGTATTGGAAGCCATGTACACAAAAATAACATATTTTTAAGTGTTCTGTTTTGTTAATGATTGCAGAAAATTCTTAAATATTAAAGAAATTTTTTAGAAACAGAGCAATACGTCTTCTCAGAGAGGATCTCAATTTCTTCACTTGTAATTCAGGATGAATTAAGGTAATCCAGTGTATAAAAGGTCTAAAAATATATTATGACTCTAAGAAGTCTTGAATTTATCTAAAGCAGAACTTAGCATGATATTAGTTTATATTCCAATGAAAATTTACATGAAAGACATTATTAGATATGGCCTAAATTTCAGCAGCAGGATAATTGGAACATGCAGAGTTAATTTCTTTTTACTTTTCACATGACATATTCACAGGTGCAGAGTTCAAGAATAAGCTGCACACAAAAAACCATGGTAAGCCTTGTGCTTGTGCTGAGGCTGATGATCTATATGGGAAATTGTGTTTTGGATATTGTTATTTCAGTATTATACAGTTATTGTTAGAGAGTTCTTGGGTCCCAAAGTAGACCTCATCTTTTGAGTCAAGACCAAAACGCAAGCTAAAGTCTAACAAGAAAGCTGAACACTGTTGTGATCCCCTTTTGCTGTCTCAGCACAAACTCCAGAAGGGGAATGAAGAATCCTTGCAGAATATGCCTAGGTGTTACAGTTCATATGGAACTAAGGCAGAAACAGGAGGCATCTAACCATTAACAAAACAGCTTTGGGCTTGTTCAGAGACATACTTTCCAAAGCAGGAGACTCCAAAGAAAAGGCTTTAAGGAGTGATTTTAGATCACTAACATTTTTAGATCACAGTTGCATCAATATAAAGGCTACTTTTAGACTACAAAGTTAAGCATATATCACAGCAAGAAGAATATCTACTAGCTCCAGCAATTGTGTCCTGGTTAATATCACATCTCTATAGCAGAATTTGTAAATACCAGACATCTATCTCCTTTCCCCTCTACTCCCCTTTATGATATGATTTTCATACTAGTGAACCATGGATACAGAGGCTGACCTACAGGCCTTCCAGATTATTTTATGGGGAACCATGGATTACTGGGGTATTGCATAATGTGTCTGGATCACAGGATGTTAAGGATTGGAAGGGATCTCCATAGAACATCAAGGTCAACACTCCTGCCAGAGAAGGGTCATAAAATACAGCTCGGGTCACACAGGAACACATCCAATGGAGAACCTTCTGAAAGACCTCACAATTTGTGTGTATATATTTATAATTTGTATTTATTTTTCCATTTTGTTTCTTAGTTTTCCTCTTTATCTCCTCTTCTTTTCCTCTTAGGTGTGACTTGCTATTCTCCAGCCAACATAGTGAGCAGGTAAGATGTCTGGTTAGTACTCTGACCAGAAACGACAAAAGGTTGCTCATGAAAATGGTGGTTTCAATGCAAACACTACAGTCCAGTGTTCATTTTTTACAATTTTTTTTTATCTCCCTTCTCCACCATCTTCCTCCTTTTTTCTCCACCTCCTACTTTCCCCCATCTTTCTCTTTTCATCTCCACTTCCATCCTTTTCCTCTCCATATCCCTCCTTTCATTACTACTTCTCTTTTTCTACCATATTTGCACCTTCTCCAACCCACAAGGCATTTTCTCCTTTCTCCCTCAAACTCAGAGCACCTGGGTTCTAATGGAGTCTCCTCCCACCCCAGGTGTGACCACTTTACCTTCCCTTCCCAGTCCCCATTTAAATCTGCCCCAGGAAAGACAGAGCTCCAAGCTTGCCCAACTGGGCAGAGGGATCCTCCTCCCATCAAGACTGGTGAGTTCTCATGGTGCACACTGGGTGAATGGTGGAGGTGACCAAAAGGCCGGGGGGCCTGGTGGCCCCCCCCGACTAGTTAGGATAGGGAATCTGCTTGACATGTTTTTACAAATGACACAGGTTTATATGTAACTGTCTAAGAATATTAATTTCTCTAGCTTTAGTCTCATTCAGACAAATAACAGAATTCTAAGGTTGAAATACTGGAGTCTTTATTTCATTTTCATTTTCAGGTGAAGGATTGGGTGGTGACCAAAATGAGAGAAAGTTGGTGCTGGTATACTGTGTATCACTATACTTACTCTGTTATTTATTGTATTAAGACATTTTCTCTAAATGGAATTTTGGAGAAGTAAAACAAATACAGTCAAGATGGCATCAATTCCTTAAAAGATTTTGACTTTAAAAAGCAATGATTGTACTTAAAAGATACAGAAACTAATTTTCCTTCCTCTTATCTGTATGCAGTAGGTCCTGTCTTTTAAACGAGGACAAAATAAACAATGAAAGCCAATTTGAGAAAACATACTTTCACTATTAAAAAAAAAAAAACCAACCCTACCCCCACATCTCATAAAGGAAAAAACCCAAACCCCACCAAAACCAGAAAAACCAAACAAATTACCCCCTTCCCCCCCACCCCCCAGAAAACAATCAAGTGTGATTTCTAGTGTTTTGCCTATGCATGGCATGTGATGATAGAAACAGATGGCAATGATTGGCTGGAGAGAGAGGGGAAAATCCATAGAACAAACAAAGACAAACAGCTGAACCAAGTATAATGATCTTGATCTTGAAATGATGCCTTGATGGATTTGACTTCATCTGGTTAATAGTTTCCTTTTTTTTTTTTTCCTAATGTAACAGGTAGTTCAATACCGTTTGAACGCTCCTTCCCAGAACTGGAATATATAGACCAGATCCAGGGAAGAACTCATGTATCTGATTTGATTTAATGCCCTAGTTCATCCTTAGGAAGGACCAACAGATTTGTATCAGTTTAAGCATGTGCCTTTATCCCACAAAAATCAAAAAGACCACTTGGAAATAGAATGTGCAATAAACACAATTTCACATATTTTGCATTATTAAAGAATGGTGACTACAAAATTTCTACCCATTATTCACTTAAAAAACCCTGGCCTGCAAGATGTGGATCCAGTGTTGTGCTGGTTTGAGGCTAGTTGGAATATTTTAATAGAGAAAATTACGCTATAGGCTGTGAAAGGAAAACGTATTGATGTCTACTTCACTCATCAAAACCTTAGATAAGTCTGTTTCTCTCTGGGGGCACAGTGTCTTGGGTGGTTTGTCTTCTGGTTCCTCTTTGCAGATTAATCTTCACTAACCACTTTTCTTCTAACCCACCTGGCTGATCCTCCAAACTCACTTTGCATGTAAGGCAAACCTTGGGATAAGGTATAGGGGTGGGGAGAAGGTGGAAGGGTGGTTGGGAGCCCCTCTTGGGGTCTCTGATTTCTGGGAGGGGTGTTGTGTTTCTGTATTACCTTTAACTTGTGTATTTCTGTAACTATTCCTGTCTATAGTGTATATCTCTGTTTGTATATTGTACTAAGCTGTAAATAGAGCTTCAGGTCTTAACTTCCAGCCAGCTGAGTTCTAGTCTGGGTCATTTTACAAAGTGTGAGGGGGGCAGGTAACTCCCAAACCATCACAAGTTCTGTAATCCCCAACCTGTTAATAGCACTGCAGCAGTTTATATCAGTCAAAAATTATCATCTTGTGATTGACTATTTCTTTATGGAAGGGATCATGGTGACTACAATCTCACTCCTCTCATGGTCTTCTGGGATGGCACTACCTCTCAGGTTTCTGTCTGTGAAATACAGTGTCATTTCTATGCTTTGCAATGCTGTTGTAGGGCACTCACATTAAAGACTCTGACACTGTGTCCACATATGGGTTACAAACAAATATTACAACGACTGTCACAGAATCTAATCGTTATGTATGTGAACAGCAGTGAACAGGAGTCAAAGCTATAGACCAGAACTGCTGATCCCATGTTTACCATTTCAACGCTACTAGTTCAGGCTCTCAGATAAGTATTTTAAACATCATCTAATTCTGAAAAAGAGTAAGCAATTTCAGTAGATTTTTCTGTGAGCTTTAAGAAAAGTAATCAAGTTATTTTAAATTGCTACCCAGATTCTATGATGTCCTGCAAGTGTGTTGAAATGACAAAGGGGAAAAAACCAAATAAATACAAAAATCAATTTTCTTCTTTCTTCTTACCCCACTTGTTTCACAAGTGAAGACTTTATGTCAAATTCTAGACAATTTGTTGCATTTCTGGGGATGACTGATCAGTCATCTAACTCTAATGGTGTATATGTGGGATTGATTTAATTTTTGTGGGGTGAATCTGAATGATTCATGAGTACATGCCTACTATATAGATGGGCTGTTAGATAAGTTACTGATTTATCTGAATCTGCAATTTCTCACATTCCTATCCATAGTGAGCATTTTGAATTTAAAACTCCAGCTTGAACAATGCCTGTAGATAGTTAGAAATTTACAATTGCTTCAAGAGATAAATTCTCCCAGTGACATTTTAGATCAGTGGCTGAGTCAGTGCTTTTGTGGCACGTAACTGTGAACCCTTGAGCTAATATCCCCAGGAAATGATACTTTCAAGAACAGTATTTTTTCTCACTTTCATCTCCTCAGATTGCCTATAGCAATGGCTGACTCAGTTCTATTGATTAGTAAGCTGAACGCTAATGAAGCTGAAGTAAGGAACACTGAGTTGAACCTGTTCGTATGTCAGTGCTAAATTTCACTTATTACTGTAGTGAAAGCATATTGTCTTACTGTATTCATTGCTGTGATGTTGTACTGCAGAGCTTATCAGGTACTAAGACCTTCTGGAAAGAATTTAGTTCTATATTTAACTACTGAATAAATGAGTTGAACATAGATAAAATTACTATCCAACAATACAGTGATAGCTCTTCATTTAATATGCAGTCCTCTTTGCAGTACAACATGTAGTTTGTATTTCAAAGGGTAATTTGAGATGGGTTCTCAGTTTCACTATGATTCAGTATAAATGATGCTTTTGTTTCATGTGGTGTCACATATTATTGTTAAAAACAATGTTTCCTCATATATATCCGCAAGAGCTCTTATAGCTGAAGAGACTCTTACTGAAAGACTTCTTTTTTTTTTTTTTTTCCCCACATAGATTTCCAAAATTAATATTTTGTATTATAAATCTCTCCTAAAGGAGGTCTGCTGTCAAGAATCCTTCTGGAAAAGGTATGGTGAAAGACCACAACTCAGTGATCAGGAAAATAAGGGCAAGTCACTATCTGCTACTGGGTTTGGGCAGTGTTGTACTTTTTACTATGCTGTCATTTCACGGGCAAGGATTATGACCCAGCAAAATGTACAGCGATGTATTTATGTCCAAAGCTTATGAAGAACTATAACTGATTTAGATATTAGATCAGTACTGAATTCTGGACATCTTTGTGGGGAGGAACATTTTGCTTTCTACCTTCCTGAAGTCTTTAAATTTTTTGTGCTTTCAATGACTGTATGTGGTAAAGCAAAGATAGTTCTGGATCTGTACCTTCATAGTTGTAGACTTTTGATGATCAAGTCTTCAATCTTGGGAACTTAGCTGCTGCTGTGCCATTTCCTGCGCCATAATACTACTTTCTGAACATTTTTACTGTTCTTCAAGTCACCATCATAGCATGAGGAATCACTTGCTTAAGGTGCATTTATTGAAGTGAGTGAAATACCAATTCACCATTTTCCTAGGTATATACATGTTGAATTCTGTAGTGTCTAGAGCCCCATGTTGTTGAGTTAGATTCCCATTGGAGCGGGGACCATGCAAAATTTGAGTTATCCCTCACATGATTACCCCCATCTGTCATGACAGGCCTGAGTAGGCCAAAAGTAGGCTTATATGTGTCCTGTTTTGCCTGTTCTTCTGCTCTCTCTGTCTCTGTTATGGGGGGAAGCAACTATGGGAAAGAGGACAATGAACCTGGAGCCACTGAGCCTAAGGACCCTGGCTTGCCCAGACTTGTACTGCTCCTGTTTACATCCTGTGGTAGGCAAGAGAGACACACTTGGCTTGTGCCTGCCCTGTGCAAGTCCTTGTTTTTCCTAAATTTGGGTAAAGCAAGCCTATGACTTCACATAATAAGGTCAGGGTTGGCGAACTGCTATTCCGTGTCCAAAAGCCCATTAGTCTCAGGCTTTATTGATTAAAAAGAGATGAGCAGGTGACACAACCTGCTCTGCTGTTGTATTCGTGCTTGCTTGCTTGCTGGTGCCACTGCCTGTGCTGCCATTGCTCTCTGCTTCTGGCAGTGATTTTGCCATTATCTTGTACAGCATTGTGCTTTGCTAAACTCTAAGCTAGCTCTACCACAAAATAGCAAACCTTGATACTCTAAGTTTGTCTGTCTGGACACTGACTGATTGGATTTTACCAGGAACAGGCTCTAAATGCCTTCACGTAATTGGCCTGCATAGCCAGTGTGACATTGTGCCAAGACCGCACATCATGAGACATCCTGCCTGCACCTGCCAAGATGAGTCCTGGAAGGGACACACAGATCATCCAGAGAGATCAGGACCAAGTCAGAGATCGTCTGCCTCTTCCCCAGCACCCTGTGAAGCTTTGGAAGAGTCAGAAGCCTCAGTGGCTGACAAGACATTGACAGAACTCCCTGAAAGTGCTTGAGTACTGTCTGAAGCTGTAGCCAACCCTGTCAGTTGGGAGATAATTTTTGTTGGTAAATACTTCAAGCCTCTTGTAATTCACCATTGCCTTCTGCCATAAGCAGAAAGGCACATTCCGCATCCCTCTAGTGGACAAGTGGTATATTGAACTGCAAGAACCTTCTTTTCCAGTTTAATGTTTATATTTTTTGCTAATTATTTCTTAAACATTCTTCATCCTATGTTCTCTGTACGTTTCCATGACTGTGCGAACAACCAATTATTATTAAAAAATAGTGGTTGGGGTGGTGGGAGTTCTGAATACCAAAATTAGTAAACAATATTAACTCTGAAAAAATCCTATCTCACATCTGTTAATTAACCCTTCCATTATAACATCGTTTTTCAGGATGAACTATCCTTCATTTTTAATTTTTTTTTATTTGTTGATCTGCCACACTTACACTGTCAACGCCTTGCAAACTGTTTAGAGCACCCTTGTGAAACTAGGCAACAGCCATGTTATAACTCTACGTATTCCATGTATTTATCCTGGAAGAGGTAGAAAAAATGGCTATAAGATTGATCACAGGGAAAGAAGCTCCATTTCCATTGACTACTGAACACAGGATTTGTATCTGATTCCCATCAGTACTTTCACTCAGTGCTAAGCACTGCAGAAACATACAAGCATATAACAGAAATAAATTACAATAGTCTACATGCCCGTGTAAATTATACTTAGTAACCTCCATATAAGCTTTCTCCCACTCATTTTACTATAGAAATGTCCTCTTGAGTGCTTTGCTTAATCAAAAATCTTTTTTGCTTATTCTGTATTGCTGTGCATCTACTAAGCTTTTCCTTAGTTTATGAAACTCATGGATACTTCTCCTAAATCATGAATCACATAAAGTGCTAAAAAAAGCTTTCTTATTTTAATATCCCCTTGAGTCCTAGAAGAAAGCTCTTATATCCAGACTGACGCAGTGATAGATCCTATTTCACTCATGGGTTTGACAGAACATGTCATCATCATTTGGTATTTTATTTCTTTTCAGCTTGGGACGTGTATGTGTTTGTAGAGGAAGACTAGCTTAAAATGAAAGTAAAAAATAGTGTTTTCATTATATGTTTGGACAAGGCATACATTTTAAGTGCTCAGTTTCAGAATCAGACAAAACACTGCTGAAGCTTAAATGACTTCTTAATAGTACTAGGCAATTTAGATGCACTTAGAAGTGACACAACTTCCATTGCTGGCCAATTGTTGGAGGAAGTATCATTTGTCAAAATGGTCTCCAAAATGCACCATTTCTTAAGTGTGTCACATACCTACATATCAAAGTCAATCTCAAACATATTTCTAAGTGTTTAAAAGTTGCATAATACATTTTTTTTTGTTGTATATTCTCTGTTCCTCAGCGATCGTTTGCAAACCCATACTCAGTGACAGCCTCATGATACAGAGAGTTTTAATTCTGACCTTCCACTTTCAAGGGAACCAGCTATTAACTTCTGAATTGCAGCAGTTTTAAAAATGTTGAGCTGCAGACTTTGTAAACAAACTAATCCATCAGTAGGTATCAGCACTATGTGTGAAAATGGAAGAATAATTTGATGGCTGTGGGTAGGAAAACAATGAACATGTTAAATTAATGGGAGATATTACTCGGGAAAATGTAAAACCTTTCAGAAAAGTTCTTTAAAATTTAAATTCGTTTCTTCCTTGCCTCTAAATCTCATGCTTTGAAAGTGATTATACCACTAATGTGGTTGCTGCTAGTTTTTCCTGTGTAAAAGACCTATACTCACATTAACATCTTCATTTTCCTGTTGGGTTGTGTATAAATTTGGGTGAAGGGTTTACTTTTATAGTTTCTGACCCTGTCTTCTAAAAGCAGTGTTGAAGTGCTGTACCCAGAAAGGAGGCAAGTGAAATTACTTAACCCTCCTTTCTTCCATGGAGCTAGTGGAGAAATAAAAGATGGTTTTGAGCAAAACCTAATTTGAGAGAATGATTTATTCAAGCAGCAGTGCAGTTCAAGCTTATTTGCTTCTTTGCCCATCTCATCAAGCTATCTATAGGAACACCAGAAAATTATCAGCACAGTAATAGTAGTAGTATTATTACTATTTTACTGACATTTAGCGCTACCATTGAGGGCAACTGACTCTATTGGTGTTATTTGAACAGATGAGAAAAATATGTATAATATTCAAACAG
Source organism: Eubucco bourcierii (assembly GCA_013396675.1). Classification (NCBI taxonomy): domain Eukaryota; kingdom Metazoa; phylum Chordata; class Aves; order Piciformes; family Ramphastidae; genus Eubucco; species Eubucco bourcierii. Next base: position 74,404 of record VWZE01002895.1, read on the forward strand.
GCTTCATTCAGCATAGAAAAGACTGTACCTTTGTAACAGAGCCCAGCAGTTCATTGCCAGAAAGCCATAAAACAGCATCCGGATCTGGGCTCTGGGCCTAATCCTAATGGATTAGGATTCCTCATGTGAATAGCTTCATTAAAATAAAGGATTTTATGGAAGCAACCATCCTTCAAAAACTTATGTTATCATCACAGTTAAATTGTTAAGATCTTTGCCTGGATGTGAAAAGAGTTTTTCCTGGTCTTTGCCATTGTCTTGTTTTGCATCCTTTGGCAAGTGACTTAGCGTTTGTTTGCACAGGCTTTGTCCTGTCTATGATAACTTTGGAACCTGAAAACTCCCTTACTGTGAGTCAGTGGACATTTGCCTATAGCATGCATCCCTATAACAGAAATAGCTAACCTGCAACGTAGCACTGCAGAACTGCATGTGTTATTATCTCTGCTGTCTAGTTCAAATCCCCCCTTATCAATCTTCAAAAACTTGAAGAAGATAAGAATGAAAAAAAAGTGAGATTTTCTTCAATATGTACTCAGTGTTATATAAAGACAAAAGGAAATGTACTCTGATTCAAGGCTTGCACGTTCTGCTGGGATTTACTTTGCCAGTGCAATTTTTTTTCTATTAATGCTCACCAAAATAAAGATGCTGCAAGTCAGAAACTTGGAAATCCTTAAATTTCCATATTCAGCCTTTTAAAAGGCTCCAGTGTTCCATAATTCATTTGTGCTTTTTTTTTTTTTTTTTTTTTTTTTTTTAAATCTCTTCAAGATAGGTCACATATTCCCTTGTATAAAATCTCACTTATAATGTCTTATATCTTTGTAATGTTGTAAAGACCTGAAACTTTCAAAACTAAATATATATCATTGGAAACCTGTATTTATTCATACACATGTACAATTAAACCCATATAGAAAACTGCTAAACAAGTGTGAAAATTTTAAAACCAATTATCACAGCATTATTGTATAGTAAAGGGAAACTCATTCTGAGAATTTCTGTAGTATAGAGAAAAAATGCAGGACAGTTTATTTTGACTGCATTAAGTGGATTAATAGATTTAGCTTCCAGAATATATCTGTCAGGGAAACAGAAGAGCTTTTTCCAAAGAAGTATCTTTTTGACCTTTTCCTACTTATCTAGGACTTGGGAAAAGTCAACCAGTATAAAAAGGATTGCTTTGTTGTTCTGTATAGCTACAACAGCTGCTTTGAGGTACCTGATTCAGTGTGCTGAGGGCTGCCCCTGATTGCCACTGTGTTCCTCTCTCTAGTACCCTGAGGCAACCCTGTACATCCTGGCAGTTCAGTGGATATTCCTAGTAGCATTTTTTGCAACATTTCATGATTCATAAATGAGCATTACAGAATCAATGGAAAACATTTTTCCCGTTGTACCAGAGGCTTTAACAACCACCTAGTCTAATACATTGACAAGCAGAGAACCTGGGAAAAGATGGCTTTTTCAGAAATATGTGTCATTTGCCTTGCACTAAATGCACTAACAATATGAAGTGGGGAGAAGATTTGTAACAAATAGAACCGAAAGTGGTATGAGCCCTGTGACAGACATGCAACTTCCCCACCCCGGATGGATAAAATAAATTAGTTCTGCAGACTACATAAGAATTAAGATGTGCAGCAAGTTAACAAACCTATTTTGATGGTTACTGTGCAATCACAAGCACGCAATACTACCTTAAAATCACTCTGGGACTTCAGCAAAGATCACCTTGATCTACTGCATAGCATCATCTCAAGATGATTCTCCTCTCCTGATATACATAGCAGCTCAGTAAGTTAAGAAAAATGTCATTACTCACTGGAAAGACAAAAGGAGAAAAAGATATCTGGGCTCTACAAAGCCCTTAGGGATCTTCTTTAAACTCAGAAGTAGAACTGAGCAAATAATTAACACTTGTTTTTGCCTCAGCTCCAGAAAAAAAAAATAATTATTTAGATTGAACAATCTATGTCGTTTTTCTCGAAACCAAGGATTTTATATCAAGAGCTGTAAAAGGAAGAAAAGTATTTTTTTTTAAATCTGAAATTATTTTCACAAGTACATTTGCAAAAATAACTTGATATAAAAATAAATTTTTATTTTGTTTTTAAAATCTTGAAATAAAAAGACTTATTTTATTTGACTGTTAGATGGCTTATATGTTTACCATGATTCTATATTTTTCAATAGAACTATTTAGGTCAAAAAACACTTCACCCATCTCTACTCAAGAGATTACAGATCATGCACCTGAAGTCAGCTCAAAATAGCTTCTTTTTCAAATTTTATTTTTTTTTCTTTTGTATTTATAACAACTTGCTCTATTTTGCTAGCACTTTTTAATTTTAACTAATTCCCTGTAGTTATACTTCTAGGATAGCTAAGTGCATATGTGAACCAAATGTGCTTCATGAATCAGTTTTACCGAAAGGAAAGAAGAAATAGAGCAATGTCAAAATGCAGTAGGAGAAACACTTTTATTAGGGGCATGATCTTGTATAAAGTAATCAAGAATTTAGATAGAATATTGTGTATAAGAAGAGAACTGTCTATCTAAAGCTGAGAAGTAATTTATTTTTTCCTCATGTTTGACATTTAGAATCACATAACATCAGTCTGTGACCCCAAAATAATGCATTGACATATCTTAGAGAAACTTGACATAGGACATCTGGATTTTTTTCTTTTTTTCTTTCTTTTCTTTTCTTTTTTTCTTTTTTTTTTTTTTTTTTTTTTTTTTTTTTTTTTTTTTTTTTTTTTTGTGAGTGCTTTTCTTTCAAATACCTGCCATACATTTAAGTAGCAAGGAGCTGTGTCAAAAAATAACTGCAGTGGGCAGAAAGAAATCTAATAACAGCACATGTAGATTCTCAGCAAAATAGCAGATACAGAGGCTCTCAGGCTAGCTGAATTATTTACGGTTATTTCAGCACATCTCTGTAAATGTCTGAGGCTTTACAGGTCTCTGAAGCACAGCCGAGCAAAGCGCACCCATATTCGTGCACCTGCATACTTTTAATTATAAACTCTATGGATTGTGTGACCGAGTCATTTAGAAATTTTGGCTGAATCATTCAGAGAGTAATTTGACATACTTTGTGCTGCGGTTTGCAGAAGCCTCACATTTATTTGCAGGCATATTAATTTTAATTCAGTGACTTTCCAACGTGATGTGATTCGATAGCACAGAAATGCAGGGAGAGCCATGTTATCGTGGATCAATGTACCCTCTAGTTTGACTTTGGCTCCAATTCTGCACCTGGATCCAGTAACACAAACTCTTATCAAAATCAATGGCATTCTTCACTGACATAAGGTGCTCAATAGCTGAGATGTATGTTGGGCATGATCCATCAATAATATTCAGATTTAAAAAAAAAAAAAAAGATTTTTCAGAAAGAAAGGGAACATTTCAGTAACTTTTAGTAGCTAATTTTACTTAAGGATTATTTTTCCATTAAAAATGATTTTTTCCATCTTGTGTATGTGTTTATGCATCACTGTGAATTTTGTAGAGTATCAGCAAAAATCTTGATTATGCATGTAAAGAGATGCAAATGTGTGCAATCAAAACCAAGTATTTTGTATGTTAAACATAAACAACCAAAACCTTGCAATAAATGAATGTTTGCACTGTCAACAAGGTTATTGAATGTTTTAAGCTGGAATGCAAAATACGTGTGAGAATAGATAGATTTAAACCACAAAGATTTAGATTTAGGAATCTGGATTAAACTTTCAGGATACAAAGAAAAAAAAAAAATCAGATTCAGCTATACTGTTACACTACCCCACAGTGTGCAATATAAAAGGGATCATCAATTTTAACACCAGAATTTTGGTAAGAAAAACCTCAAAATATCAGGAAGCACCTTTGAAGATGAAATACCTCTAAGTGTCTGTGTAATAGTGTCCTTTAATAGTCTTGCCTCTCTGTTGAAAACATTGAGATAATGTAAGTTCAGAAAGAACACCACTGCTGTTGGTGGATTTATAGATTAATTTCCTTGCTCTTTCTTGAACTCACTACAGTCTCACATCTTCTGCTATTTTTTCTTCTTTCTCAACTTGTTCTGGAACTACTGCTGTTGCTGCTTCCTCATTTTCTCCTCGAGTTCAGCTATCTGTGCTAATCTCAGGAGTGTGATGGAGAAATACATGATCTATACGGAACCAACACAAGCCTGAAACTGCTTATTAGCTGAGGCCATGTTCACTTGTTACGGCTTCATGTACACATGTTGCTGTTGAGTGTTGATATTCTTAGCTAGTGCGAGATGGATGACATCATCAGTAAAGACAAACAAAAAAACCCCTCCACACAGATGCACAATTACAGTCATACTGTTCAAAAAAACCTGCCAATTTGCAAAAGTAACCATGAGAAAAATACTTTAAAATACAATAGCATAATTTATCTTGAATGTGAACTTCCTTGCAGTACAATCATTTCTGCTCTCCCTTAATAGACAATTAGAAATTCAGACTGGTTTCCAGTTATCAAAGAGTAATTATGAGGCTTCTAAAAACTCATGAAAAAAAGATGTACTGTAGAGAAAGAAAAGAAAAAAAAAAAAAAGAGTGGTTTGTAATCTATTCAAATAAAAGCCTATCTCTCAGGAAATATTTGGTTTAAAGGGACTGGAAATATATATTTACCAAAATGCAAAAAGAACAGAATTCATGTATTCAAAGCACAGCAAACCAGTGTATATTACAGTTCATTTTAATATAGATAAGTTGGCATTTAGATGCCTAAAATTTAAAGTCTGCATTGCCTAAAGAGAGTTCCTGGTGAGCTAGGACCCTTTGGAGACTGACTGCTCACCAAAAAAATATTATTTTTACCTTCTATACAGACACCTCAGCAGGATCAATTAAGCAAGGAGAGAGTTAAGAAACACAGAGAAGGGAAACACACAGTCTGAATCCACCAAGGGTTCAGTTGTCTGAAGCTACTTCTGAGTGTAATTTATTCACATATCAGAGCATATCCTCTTACAAGAGGTTGTCTAGGAGAAAAAGAAAAGGTAGTAGAGATGATAACTGGGTAAGACAGAAACAGAGACACATAGGGAACCAAAACGAGAGTGTAAGAAAGTCAAAGTTATTTCTGTAATACAAAAATAGAAACGGAGCAATTTAGTGACTGACACCTGTAGCCGTTTGAGACACCCCAAGGGTGTTTTACAGAAGGGAAACTAACATTTAAAAACTTTTTTTATACCCCAAGTTTTAGTATGACAGACAGTTGTAGACACTATTTATTGTTTTAATAGTTCTAGTATCTGATTGCTTTACTCATATTGACAAAATAAATCAATGTTTGGGTTCAAAAAACTTGGCTGGTAATTATGAACTTCTCAGCTGTTCGTCTGATCTCTTTTGGCTTTTTTGGCTCTGAATTCTCCCCACAATCAGAACCTAAGTGTCATAATTGAAAAATGTGAGGTGCTAATAAACAGTGTTTAGGAAGAAATAAAACATTTGCGAAAATTCAAATGTCGAAGGCTATTTTATTTAATTCCTCTTCATTTCATTATTTAATTTACATTGCTTTATTTTACACTGGGAAAGTCGATATATAGAATCATAGAATCATAGAATCATAGAATGGTAAGGTTGGAAGGGACCTCAAGGATCATCCAGTTCCAACCCCCTGCCATAGGCAGGGACACCTCCCACTAGTAGAGGTTACTCAAGGCCTCATCCAATCTGGCCTTGAACACATCCAGGGAGGGAGCATCCACAACCTCCCTGGGCAACCTGTTCCAGTGCCTCACCACCCT
>VWZE01002895.1:80883-121159 GCA_013396675.1 Eubucco bourcierii
TTCGACCATCCAGCCAATTCCTTATCCAGTGAGTGGTCCATCCATCAAGTCCGTGTTTTTCCAGTTTGGTGACCAGGATGTCATGTGGGACAGAGTCAATATCTGTTTTTCCTGTGCAATATGTCCAGATTGGAATATTCCATTTCATGGAATTGATTTTAGAACTTTTGTTTAGAATCTCCTAAAAATAAAACTGTTTCTGCACATTTACTGTTACAGACGTGAGGCATGTGTCAGAATTGTTTCCTGTAGTCTGAGCAGGTGGAGACATGGTTTACTTGCTGTGTGGCTGATTTCTTTTCCATTATACATACATAAAGTTTCTTGATTTTGTTGTGAACAACCTCCACAATTGGCTCTATTACCCAGTGCTTTACCCAAGAATTCTCTCTGTTTCCTCAGTTTTGCATACTCACACAGTATACAGAATGTCTTCAAACTCTGGTTTCATTTGGAAAATATATTTTCTGTTAACCATGAAGAGAGAGTATCAAGGTACAAATCCATAAATGAAAGTAGTTAACTCCAAAGAAAAAATTATATACACATATACAGTTGTTCATGAGCATGCATAGTAGTAACTTTAAACATATAATTATCTCTTACAGACTATAGAAACACACAGCTCAGAAGGGATGTGTTGGATAGATTCCTAACAATCCTCTGTCCATATAATTTCATTTTCTTTTGTGTAATACTGAAATTTTCCTATGCTTGTTTTACATTTAATCTGTAAAACTGTTATAATAGTCAATGTTTTTATAAACATATCTTCTCCTATGCTTCTGGATTTTGGAAAACAGTAAAACAAACAAACAAACAAACAAAAAAACCACCTCACAATATTTGAGGTTTTTTCCATCTGGCATTTTACTTGTAAATTAAAACATTTTTCAAGCATTCAATTTTTTCAACACAAAATGAATCTTCCTACTGTGTTGCATTCAAAACTAGAAAAAAAATAGAGACACTTGAACTCAGAACACCTAATGAAAGGCTGGGTTAAGTCTTTGTCTAGCAAAATAAAATGATATTAACTCTCAAAAATGAGCTATGGAATTTGACGTGATTAACTTTTATTTAGTGTTACGAAATGTGATGAATCCTATTGATTTTCAGATCTATAACTCTATTATTTTAGTTCCTTATATTATCAGAATTAGGTGCTGGCTGCTATTATTAAAAGGTTTTATAGCTGTAGAAAATGATTCTTATGATTAATTTGACATATTTGAAGACAATTGTAACATTTGATAATTTCAGTATCACATTAATTGAATGACTACTACATTGATTTACCTGTACTATGATAAATAACTTGACTAATGTAATATATCAGATAAGTTTTAACTTTCTTCATTCTACTCAGTTATTAAAAAAACAAATGTTTTTTATTTTGGGGCAAGGGATCCTTTTGAATTTTCTCTTTTGACAGAGGTAAATCAAAATACTAATGTTATAGTTTATGTGCTTTTGAGAGATGTGGGAATTGATGAGATGCATCCCATGGTCCTGAGAGAACTAGCAGAAACCAGTTGCTAAGCCATTCTCCATGCTATTTGAAAAGTCATGATAAACAGGTGAAGACTCAGACTGAAAGAAGGGAAACACCATGTTCAGCTATAGAAAAACTTAAAAGTAGGAGCCTGGGAAATACTGACCACCCAGTTTCATCTCTGTGCATGGTAAAATTATGGGATAAATCTTCCTGAAAAATATATTTTAACATATGGAAGACCGGGAAATAATTTGACAGCAAATATATTTTCACCAAGGGCAACTCATGCTTGAATACATCAGTGGACAAGGGAAGAGTTTTGGATGTCATCTACCTGGATTTCTATGTTATCTTTGATATGGCCTTCCACAACATTCTTGCTTCTAAATTGGAGAGATACAGGTCTGATGGAAGCACTATTGGATGAAGAGAGAGTTAGCTAAATGGATATATTTAAAGTGTGGCATTCAGCAGCTCAATGTCCAAATAGAGATCCGTAACAAATGGTATCCCTCAGGGATATGTACTAGGACTAATGACATAAACAGTGGCATTAAGTGTACCTTCAGCAAGTTTATAGATTGCACCAAGATGAGTGGTGTAACTGATTTTCTCGAGTGAAGGAATACCATCCAGAGGCATCTTGGCAGGCTTGAGGAGTGAGCTCATGTAAACCTCATGAAGTTCCGAAAGGCCAAGTGCAAGGTCCTGCGCCTGAGTCAAGGCAATCCCCAGCACCAGGCCAGGCCAGGTACTGAAAAGATGGAGGGCAGACCTGTGGAGAAGGGGTTATTAGTAGATTAAAAATTTGACATAAATTAGTAATTTTTGCTTGCAGCCCAGAAAGCAAATTGTATCCTGGTCTGCATCAAAAGAAGCTTGGCCTGCAGGTCAAGGGAGCAGATTCTTTTCTTCTCACCCACTCCCATGACACTCTCACCTTCAGTATTTTGTCCAGCTCAGGAACTATGTGGATCAAATAAAGTAGGTGCAGAGGAGGGCCACAGAGATGTTTTGGAAATTTCTGCTATGAAGAAAACCTGAGAGAGTTGGAGTTGTTTAGCCTGAAAAAATGATGGTTCTGGGAAGAACTTATTACAGCCTTTCAATTTATACAAAGGACTTACACGAAAGATGGACAGAGAGATTTTACCAGGGCTTGTAGTCACAGTACAGGGGTAATGGTTTTAAATTGAGAAAGAGTAGATTTAGATAGGGCAGAAGGAAGGAATTCTGCACTATGAAGTTATGAGACACGGGCAGAGGTTGCTCAGAAAAGCTGTGGATTCCCTATAATTTGAAGTGTTCAGGAGCAGGCTGCATGGGGCTTTGAGCCAGCTGATCTAGTTGAAGGCGGTGTCTCTGCATGTGGCAAAGGAGTTGGATGAAATAACTTTAAAGATACCTTCCAATCCAAACCATTCTATGATTCAATGTCTGTATCTCTAATGACCAGCCAAAGCATATCAGCTTACTAGGTCGCTTAGCATCACATGTAAATACTAAAATTTGCCACAGATATGCTTAAGACACACTAAATAGCTCCAAAATACTTCCCCCCCCCCCCCCCCCNTAGCAGTCACTGACTCTTACTAGCATTTAACATTTTTCATTTTAATCTGATCCTTCTGATTCTACTTACAAAATATATTTCTTCATCTTTCACTCTTGGGAGTGAAATGTTGGTTCAAGGATCAGAATAACGCCAGAAGTTATTCATCAGCTTTGTCTCCTGATAATTAATTTGAAGACTTTGAGATGTAGTAGTTCATTTCTTTTGAATCTGTATAGGAACTGACAAAGAATCATAAACAATAAGGCTTTTTTTTTTATTGTTACTTTTTTAGAAGTCATTGTCTTAAATAGTTAATTTTGCATTAAATTAACAGCATCGGAGGCAAGATGATCATCTAGACACAAATTAATAGTAAAGTTGTAATGTACCTATTTGAGGTCAGACTTCATAATTTTTTGAAGAGAAAATTGATAGAAAACTATTTTTAATTGTTTTGTCCTGTCAGATAAAGCAGTATGCTGTTGATCTTCTATTTTACATATAGAGCACAGAAGGCCATTAACACAGTTGAGTGATTATTTGATACTGTTACACCCAGACACTTTCAGCTGCCAAGAGGTAGAATACTGTCATTACTTTGGCAAAGCAAAAGTGGTACACTTATTATTATTTCTATTAATGAAGTGAGGATAATAAGTCAGATTAAAATAGAACCAAACCTATATCCAAATTACTTTGGTCCTAAATCAAGAGAGCCCCAAACTAATGAAGCATGATCAGAAACACCACATGCCACACTTCCAGCAATGGCCCTTAACTCCTGTAATGGAATATTAACTGTTTGCTGTTAAGGTGGACACAAGCAATTACACTGGCCAATAGGCAAATTTTCTATGGTGTTTGAACAGTCTTCATTTTTTTTAGTGATTAATATTTAGCTTAGGATATCGTTTGGGTCCTTTTTTTGGTTGGTTGTTTTTTTCCCATGTATTTTTGTGGTTTTTGTTTGTTAGCTTTGTTTTTATTTGGTTTGTTTGGGTGTGTTTTTTTTTCCCTTAGCCACAATCCTTCAGAATAAAATAAGCAAATGCACAGTGTTAATTGCACAGTTTCCAACTCTACTTTGCAGGAGAAATTTCATGAGAATAACTACTTCTCTCCTTCCCTGAGATTGTTGACATTGCCAAATCAGAAATTAAAAAAAAAATCAAGGCAAATCCTTACACTACATCCATTGGCAAAGCCTGGTTTATGTCCCAGCTCACTTACTGCATCACTAGACACCCACAGCTCTTTACTTCTATTGGCTTATGAAATGATTCCCATGGATCTGTGATCTAATCCTGCAAGTTGTTGGAGTTGCATAAGAGCTGTTTCTCCTAGTATATGACTGATAGTTTATTTATTTATTTATTTTAATGAAATGTCCTTCCTTTCCTGGAATAAAATTAAGATTCTTAATGTATTATGTTGATAAATAATAAATTGATTTTTCCTTTCAGGATAGTTTTAGAGCCTTACTCCTGTATTCCTGACTTAGAAAATGGCTTGTACATGCATTTCAAATTTTATATTTATTCTTTTGCATTTGACTATCATTTTTTTTTAAAGGCAAATACAGATGCACACTTGCCCCCATAAATGCACACACCATCTGGTTGCAACCTTGACATATTTTACAAAAAAGTTTTGGTTCTAGAGAGATAGAATCTTACATTAATTTTTCCCTGTGATTAGAAATTCTGAGAAAACTCTCTTTTCTTTGTGTGTCATGCCCAAGAGCTTTCTTTCTGATGAACTGCAGACCATATTTATGTCAGTTTGTTGATCTGATTGAGAAGACTTTAAATTGGAATTACTGAATGTCTTCTTTATCTCAAAAAAAAACCCTCCAAAACAAGTTGGTGTATATCTTCCATATAAATTTTGCATAATTTATTTTAGTGATGGATTATCCCATGTGGGATTTGTTAGACCATAGATCTTACTGAATGGAAGTGTTGGAGCGGGTCCAGAGGAGGGCCACAGAGATGATCAAAGGGCTGCAGCAGCTGTGCTATGAGGACAGACTGAGAGAGTTGGGGCTCTTCAGCCTGGAGAAGAGAAGGCTTCCAGGAGACCTAAAGCAGTATCTGAAGGGGGCCTACAGGAAGTCTGGGGAGGGACTATTTACAAGGTGTTACAATGACAGGACAAGGGGCAATGGGTTTAAACTGGTAGAGGGAAGATTTAGACTGGATGTTAGGAGGAAGTTCTTTGCAGTGAGGGTGATGAGACACTGGAACAGGTTGCCCAGGGAGGTTGTGGATGCTCCCTCCCTGGAGGTGTTGAAGGCCAGGTTGGAGGAGGCCTTGAGTGAGCTGTACTAGCGGGAGGTGTCCCTGCCTATGGTAGGGGGTTGTAACTAGATGATCCTTGAGGTCACTTCCAACTTTACCATTCTATGATTCTATGAATGCACAAAGATAATTATAGGTTTAAAAAGGAAACGACTTTTAAAATAAGTCTTCCAATTAATTTTACAAACAATCTTCTCCATGGGTTCAGAATTCAGGTTTGTTTCAAAGGAATGCTAAAAAGGCTCTCTGCCTCAGAATCAATGATTCTTTTTATTAGTCAAACATGTTTGCCATCTATAGTAAAAGATTTATTTTCTTGGGATAAAAGCATACCTTATCTGAGCTAGTTAATGTTATGGTCTTTTTAATCATGAGGTGAGGAGCATGGAAAAAAAACCCAGCAAGATGATATCAGTCTCCTGTTAAACATGTCAAAGGGAATGTCAAAGTGGCTCTGAAATGCATTACTGTTGTGAATGGAAGAGGGAAATCTAATAAGCTTTGGGAATGTTTTGAAGATTTCTGTAATTAAAAAAGAATATTTAACCTTATGGAAATACTGATGAAAAAAATCTGTCCCAGACAGTGAGGAAAATGAATCTCTAATTTCCATCCAGTATTCATCTTATAAAGAGTGTAAAGGTTTGTTTATTTGGGGTTTGCCACATTAATATTCCCGTAGTAAAATCATAGAATCATAGAATCATAGAACGGTAAGGTTGGAAGGGACCTCAAGGATCATCTAGTTCCAACCCCCTGCCATAGGCAGGGTCACCTCCCGCTAGTACAGGTTACTCAAGGCCTCATCCAATCTGGCCTTGAACACATCCAGGGAGGGAGCATCCACAACCTCCCTGGGCAACCTGTTCCAGTGCCTCACCACCCTTACTGTAAAGAACTTCCTCCTAACATCTAGTCTAAATCTCCCCTCTGCCAGTTTAAGCCCATTGCCCCTTGTCCTGTCATTGCAGGACCTTGTAAATAATCCTTCCCCAGCCTTCCTGTAGGCCCCCTTCAGATACTGGAAGGCTACTATCAGGTCCCCTCGAAGCCTTCTCTTCTCCAGGCTGAAGAGCCCCAACTCCCTCAGCCTGTCCTCATAGGAGAGCTGCTCCAGCCCTCTGATCATCTTTGTGGCCCTCCTCTGGACCCGCTCCAACACTTCCATGTCCTTCCTGTGCTGAGGGTTCCAGAACTGCACACAGTACTCCAGGTGGGGTCTGACGAGAGCAGAGTAAAGGGGCAGAATCACCTCCCTTGCTCTGCTGGCCACGCTTCTCTTGATGCAGCCTAGGACTCGGTTGGCTGTCTGGGCTGCATGTGCACACTGCAGGCTCATGTTGAGCTTTTCATCAACCCAGACTCCAAGGTCCTTTTCCTCAGGGCTGCTCTCCAGCCATTCACCACCCAGCCTGTATTTGTGCTTGGGATTGTGCCTACCCAGGTGCAGGACCTTACACTTGGCCTTATTGAATTTCATCAGGTTGGCCTGGGCCCAACTCTCCAGCCTGTCCAGGTCCCTCTGGATGGCATCCCTGCCCTCTAGCAAGTCGACTGTGCCACACAGCTTGGTGTCATCTGCAAACTTGCTGAGGGTGCACTCCATTCCTCTGTCCATGTCACTGACAAAGATGTTAAACAGCACTGGTCCCAGCACTGACCCCTGAGGGACACCACTTGTCACTGGTCTCCAGGTGGACATTGTGCCGTTGATCGCCACTCTCTGGGTTCGACCATCCAGCCAATTCCTTATCCAGTGAGTGCTCCATCCATCAAGTCCATGTTTTTCCAGTTTGGTGACCAGGATGTCATGTGGGACAGAGTCATGTTCCAGTGTGTCTTCGACTTCAAATAAATTATATGTTAATGTGATGCTGTAGAAACCAAAATGTTGCATGCTGTAAAAAAAATAAGTGGTGGGTAATTATATTGTGTAACACTTCTTTTTCTTGAGGTTTATTTCAGTCTCATTTTGTTGTTATTGTTGTTATTATTATTATGTTATTTGTTATTATTAGAGTTGTGGGATAGGGTAGGATAGGATAGGATAGGATCTGATTTTTTAATTTCCATCATTAAACTGCTATGTCAACCCACAACTACCTAGTTTATTACATTCCTCCACATCCCACCAGGGCCTGGTGCAGCGAACAGCTTCATGGTGCACAGTTGCTGGGTGAGGTTAAAACACGACAGAATGGTATTGTGGGGCTGGGCTTTGTTGTTGGGTTTTTCTTCTTCTTTCTTTCCAAGAACAAACAACAAATCTGTAAGAAGCTGTCAAGTCTGGCTACTATCCAAAACCCTCCCATGCTTTTCAAAGTAGCAGTGTTAGCAGGTTTCAGAGTCAGCCATTTAATGTGAGCTCACAAGCTTAAACAGCTTCTTGTCTTCTTCCAGACTTCACAAAGTCAGTCTGTTTGCCACAAGCCAGAAGTCATTCAGGTGCTCTCAGGCTTACAATTCAAGCAGAGACCAAAATGATTAAGGCATGGGGAGATGACTGGAGTAGCACCTGAGGCTGATGACTCTGTCTCCAAAGCTGAGACTTAGAAGATGCTAGTGAAGAGTGATTGTTTTCATATTTTAGAGGTCACCTCATGTAAATGCCTGTAAGAAAGGTGGTTTAACCGTAACAAAATCATATACAAGGTAGAACTGTGTCCCTGCACTGTTACATATACCTCCCAGGTGAAAATAACTCTATCTTCATTTTGAGAAAAACTTCCATAAATTTCTAATTAAGAAATGTATCTTTCTTCTCCACTCAATACTTGTTTCTCTTATTTATATTACAAATAGATGAAAACATTATCACCTTTATGAAACTCCATTCCTGCTGCAGACCCAGAAATTCACTCATAAATCACCCCAAATTCACTTACCTCATCAATATTTTTCCTTCTCAGTGCATTTGGATGCTATTCCATTACCTCACACAGAAGCTGCTAGTTCAACAACTTCCATTTCATGCTTAGCCACTGCTCAGGTTAATGTATTGAAACACCTCTGAGAAGTTCAGTTGATCAAATAATTTTAGTATGAAAGCAAGGGAGAGTCCATCTGAAATTTGTAGAAGATTTAATTAGTTGCTTTCAGCTCTGTACAAAGCTTTGTGAGAGAAAGGACTCTGGATCAAACTCTCAGTAAATGTAGTCACCCTCAATTTTATTTGAGCCATGACTCAACTAAAGGCAATTTGGTGGAGCTAAGGTAAGATTACTGGTAAACTCTGCTGTTCTACTTCATGTTGCTACCTTCTCCAATTTTCATTATCAGGGTATGGTTCAGGGCTCCTTTTTGTACTAGTGGGCTGTTCTTGTACTAGTGGGTTTAGACATTTTCACACATTCCCAAATCCTTTCATGGGGAAAGGCCACGAGTGATTGCTGTTATCTCCTCACATTATGGCACTGATATCTCTGTCTTGGTTTGTTGCCCTTAGAGATAGATGATGGTTTTTTTGGATAGCAATGGATCAATTTCATAGCAGCTGAGTATCCACTGAATCTTTATTGCTAAATAAATACCTTACCAGTATGACCCAATATCTGGGACCAAGTGATTCTCCAATTTCTATAAATATTAATCACCTTCTGAGTTTTGTTTTATAATGAGTCCACTCAACAAAAGAAAAAGTATTTGCAGATACAGGCACAGTTCATTGCATCAACCCTCTCAAATTCCAGAAATAGTGAGATGGTGTTAGGTTTGTGTATCCTGACCCTACACAACCCTCCAACACTCTCAAGCAGCCAGCATAATCTTAAGCTATGCTGTTTTCACTATGCTGACAACACCTTTGTTAAGAGTGCAGAGCAGAGGAAAGGGTTTACTTTCTGGGTCTGAAGGCAAATGACGTATCATATTCATACAGGCAATTTTCTTTCCCTTCAAAACAGAGATGTATCCATACAGCCTCTTGAAAAACAAAACAAAACAAAAAAACCCCCAAACAAACAACAACAACAAAACCCAAAAGACCCACGCCAAAATCTATCCGAGCTTTACTGTGTTACCTGAGAAGAAACTATTCGGTCTGGGTAAAACCCACTCCAGGAACTGTTCTTCTAATTAATCTGTAGTGACAATTTCAGGACGGTGTTCAGTATCGTGCCCTGTCTCTGATTTATCTGTTAAGACATAGCTGGAGATCCTATGGAGAATTTGAAGGAGAACTTTGTAGTATGTGCATTTAAACCCTTTACAGACCAAAATCTCTTTCTATATAAATCTCTATATCCTCACCTGAAGCTATGTCTGCCCCCAGACGTTGGCGTTCAGGAATGCGCCAATCTATTTTCCAACATCAGCAGGTGCAGCAGTTTGCACCTTTGCTAACAGAAATGTTTATTACATTCATAGCCAGGGCATGCAGTAGCTGTTAGATGCCCAGGAGCAGGAATTGTACTTTTCAAGCACAGTAGCTATTTCTGAAAAATAACAACTTAATAAGTGTTGATTCCAGTTTTTCTGGGAGAGTAGGGATTATGAAAGGAAAGTGACTAGCATGGAAGTGATGTATTGGGGGAACGTGGGTTGTATATTCTCTCACAACACAGGGATTTTATTCACTTTTGTAGAAAGGTCTGTGTGCTATTTAAACCTCTTCTGCCATAATGCAACTCATCTATTGCAAGATACTGTGGCATATTGATCCTCCATGTTTCAATAAATTACTAGCATGAGCTTTAAGAGCATAAGAATGGCCAAAGATGCAGGCAGATAGCTGAAACCATTTTAAACTATCCTTCTTGACTAACTTATCCAGAAAACCCAAACGTCCTTTAAATCTTAACCCTGTGTCAGAGCACATTGGCTATTTTTGCTGCAGAGTAACAGATAAAAGTCTTGTTTTCATCCAGAAAAGGTAAGCCTGGATTCTTTATTTCTCTCCATAATGCAGCTGAGTTTTAGCTCTCCAGGCATCTCTTTCAACTCTGTCTCTTTTCAGAAGTCAAGGAATAAATCCCGGAAGGTCACAAACTTTACATCAGATACTGTGTCCTTTAAATGTCAGATATTAGATTGTACATTGAATTACAGTTGGGAAGATTGTGTTATTACCATCTTGTAAAATATTTTGGATTTTGTTGCTGTTCCCTCATCATAAAAGTAATCTTCCAAGTTTCTCATAGAAGGCGATGGAAAAATACTGAAATAAATGGCTCCACAGTTAATTGTAGAGTCAGCACTTCAAGTACTAACCTGATGTACGAGATAATCCTGGGTTCAACAAGACACTTGCATCCCTGGTAAACAGTTTAGTTGTCCAACTGAGGGCAGTGCTGCTAGAAGGTTGGGTTTTTTCGTGTTTGTGACCAGCATTTCCAACCAGATCACAGGGATTTATGCTTGATGATGAAGATGTTGAAAGGAGGAAATTCTGACTTTTGTGATCCATAGTGTAATAAAATAGATTTCACAGGACAATTTTAGCCAAAATACACTCAGCCCTCAAACATGTTATAAGGAGCAGAGAAAGTGTAGGAAAATTGTGTGTCCTGAGCTCATAGATCTTCTCTGATGTTTTACCAGCTGTTGGTTGTCTTAATCACTTCTTTTCTTAACATATCTTTTCTTTTAAGCTCTTTGGAAGTTCTGGTTTCTACATGACTAGACTAAGCCTGAGACAGATGGGAACACTGTGGGTGCTGAACAAGCAGTCTCTATAGAGAAGCCAGCAGTGTGTGTTAAGTCAGAGAAGTAATGTCTGCTGCTGCAATTTTTTAACAATTACAATAATATAGCTGAGAGATTTAGTGACTTAGTAGTACTTAGCAAGATAAAAAAGGCAAAAATGGGCTGGCAAGGCATTTAGAGAAAGAAAGTTTACTTTCTGGGTTGTTTGTAAGAATTTTGCAATTATATGTAAGAGAAGAAAATCAGTAAGTTAGAGAAAAGGATCCATTTCTCTCTGAGATATCAGAATGGTTCAGTCATAAATGTTTGTAGGAGAAGGTTAGTTTGGCAAAAAATAGCAAGGGAAACAATATTGAAATGGATGGAAATGACATTTTCTAAATGAACACTTGATCTTATTGGAGTTAAAATTGCTTTTGTTTTGAAAGATATGTTGATATATAAAGAACTGTAGTCATTAAAAAGAATAAAAATCAGATGAAATACCATGAAGCAATTCAAATGTATTATTTCAGCTCCTGAAAGTTTTGCAGATTTCAGTGCACAGATTTCAAGGCTTTCAGGTTCACATTGGTTTTAAAGCAGACCTTTAAAAAAAAAAAATCTCAGATAGCCCCAAGTGATACTAAATGAAGCAAACTGAAAATATTTCTGAATAATTACTTTACCATTTCGATTAATTATATTGATTTTATATTTTCTGTTCCATGCTAAGACTTGACATGTACTGTGTACAAAAGCCTGATTCCCAGATGGTATAAGGCAGATTTATTTCACTGGCTTCAGGTAAACAACTGGCTATTTCCATCAGTTTAAGTTGTGCCTCAGAATTACTATATAAATAAAGAACTACCCTATTGAAAAAAAAAAATTGCTTAGGACTATATCAAACAGATGGGGGAGAAAATAGGAGGATTCAGCAAATTAATTGCTGTCCTCAGTGGCAGAGAGCATAAAATGTATTGTAAAAGGTATTGTAAAAAAATACATCAGAGTGGGTGCAATATTGCATTATAGTAGAATTTAAGTTTATGGAATTAAGTTTCTTTGCCAGCCTTGGGTAAAAGTCCAACATAATTCTTATCAAAGCCGACATGAACCAGACGAATATAGACTTTTGAGAAGTAGTGAAGTTGTAGACCAAAGCAGAGAGGAGACTGTTTCAGCAGTTTTGGCTTTGGCTTCTGATCCTCCTCTGATGACACACCAGTGACCTGAAGTCTCAGTAATGCTGGGAAGCAGCACTCTCAGCACACCATCAGCTCCTGAATCATGACTTCAGTCTAATGGATCGATACAGCTCAGCCAGAAGGCGGCAACTGTGTTACAGCTTCTCACTCCAGCTCATCGCTGCTCTGGGAAATACATATATGAAGGAATTGCCAGAGAAGAATCTCTGTCCTGAAGAAAATTGCTTTTATTTTACATTTGCTTAGTTGCTTAGTCAAAGTTTCTGTATATATGTAGCTGCCTACAGGTTACTGTTGTAGTATCGCCAGAGTAACCATGGGAATATGTAACTGCTAGGCCAAATTCATCTACCAATTTAGATCTGGATAAACTAAATACATGAAGTGACTCATTCCAGATTTCAATTGGTGAGCTATGCAGCATTTGGCTTCTTGTGTGAGAAATACATTCTCATCTGTAATTGTTACCATCTGTTTGGTATTCAGGGTTTAAAAATGTAATGGAGATGAAGTCATATTTCATATTCTTTTCTCCATTTGAAGGTAAGAATGAAGCTGTAACAGCCTGTAAATGCATCTGCTGGTGATAAGATAGTACAGCTGGAAATGGGATGTTAGATTCTGCACGGTTCAGAAAGCTTCTGTGTAGAATCTGTTATACTGCAGTGTGTGCTAGTATTTTGTGGTCCCATGAGATGATTGATGTATCTTAAATAGGGTGGCAAAAGGTGTTTTTGCTGGTATGACACCAGTAGGAAGTGCAAAATGTCAAAAATGCCTTGCAAGTAACCATTCACATTTATGTAAAGTGCTCAGTCAACTGACCTAATTTGCACTTACAGATTTTCTTTACATATTCCTTTGCGAATTTGTTATTTTTCACTGTGCACTGAGACAATATTCCAAGGCTAATTAAACCATTTAAAACTATAGGTTAATATCCAATTCTTATGTAAACACATTTATAAACAGTAATCAGATGTGAATTAGCATTTTATAAATACTGTTTTGTCACTCACAACTAACAGATGTAGTGCTTGTATGTATTCTGATTGGTCTTAAGGAGTTCACATTAGTCTGTAAATGTTATTTCTTTAAATGATATTATATTATTTGCTTTTGCATGTATTCCCAAATGTTTCTACTATTTTAGGATCACCTGGAGATTATTGGATAAAAACCTGTTTGGAATACAAAGACCAAACCCAGAGACACTCTAAACCTTGATAGTCTTGATTGCTGTGGTTGATATAAAGATGGTCTAGGGAGAAAAATTATGCAAGAAGAAGGGTTAACTGATCCTCTGATAGAGACATAAGGCAAGACAAACATGTTACCAGACAGTAATATGCATCCTGAAATTTCAGTGACTTTTCTGCTCTTGAGAAACTGAACTCTTACTCTGTGTGAAAAGTAAACTAATTCAGAACACTTGATGCATGAAATACAATACCACTTCCATATTTTCCGGCTAGGAAATATACTAGGTTTTTTATATATATATATATTTTTTTTTTTAAAATTTTTTTTTCCCCATAAATATCCCATTTTCCTTGGAATGCTATCTGCTTCTTGGTGGACACTTGCAAATACATGGAGAAGAGGGAAATGCATTTTTCTTCAGCAGGCAAAATTATCTTTCTATTCCTTACTGCTTCACAAATTATTCATACTAGATGAAGAAGTTGGAGGGTGACTGTAGATATTCATTCATGGAACATACAGTGGCATGTTCAGTCATACAATAATTCTTCCTCTTGCTAGAGTAGCTGTAAGTAAATTTTACCTGTTCATCTTGATGCCATTCTTTTGACATCAGTTTTGTGGACAAGATTCAACAGAGGCTATGATCCAGATTTTGTCCCAGTGTGCTAGGTGTTGCATAAATGCTGAATGGGAATATTTCCTGTTATGGAGAATTTAGAGCTTGCATTCACCAAACAGCTAGCAGCTGGAGAAAAGAGGAGACAAAAAAAGTTAAGAGACCTGGCCTGCCATCATGCCTAAAATCTGCAGCAGAACTAAGATTAATGCTCAGATGTTATTCCCAGTGTGACACTGCTTTAGCTCATGCCACAGTCACATACAGCCATGTTTTTTTTTTTTTTTTTTAATGGACATAGGTTAATTNTTTTATATTCAATGTTACTTTAATGACTGTGATGCCATAGCCGATGTTTTAGTGTAACCCAGGTACCTTCTCTCTTCTGTTATTTTTGGGGTTTAATTTAATTCGATGATTTCTTGAGAAAAAGCAATCAAGTTTGACTGCTATGATTTGTTTTTCAGTAGACTCACAGAGCTTATAGATCTGATAACTTCTGCATGGCTGGCATTTTAGTTTTATTTTTATTGCTTCTTGAAACTCTTTGTGGTGTTTAGAAGGGAAATTAGACTTACAAAGCAGTAATTACCAGGGTCAAGTGCTGGAAGATTGATGCCATGTCTAAATCTCTGGAACCTCTCCATAACATTTTCAAATAGCTGTCAATGGTTCTTTGCAGTTATTAGCTAATTCATCTGAATTCTCTGAGTGCACATCATCTGAACAGCTGATGTAGCTGTAATCCAAAATTTGGAAGCTTTCTTTTTTGTTTGATTTTGTTTGCTCTTATTCCAAGTCCATTGTCAAGTTACTTGTCAAAGATAGACCTAAGTTTTCATAAAAGGGCATCTTTCCTCTCTTTTTCTTCCCACTTTCTCTCCCTATGCACGCATGTGGATGTATTTATTTAATACAGATTTTTATTTAAAAAGGACTGGAATTGTATTTGAGCCACTGGGCTATCTGGGCCTTGTTTATAGTCCTGCTTCCTAGACAGCTGTGTACAGATAGCTAAGTAAGGCAGTTACAAAAATTGAAGGAGACATGTCAGGCAAAGGGACCATTCTGTTACACTTGGAGTTTTCTCATCCACTTCATTGCTAACTGCACTTCCCTCAGGGGACAGTCTTGAATTTATGGGCTTAAACATATTTACCGTGGAAAAGAAGGCAAAAGCAAAATGTTACCTGTAACAGTCCTTTGAAAAATATAGACCTAATTAAATATAAGCAAAGAAAATCCAGCTGAGGCTCTGTGAAACAGAGGATTTCTGTGCCAGAGGGTTTGAAGGACACAATCATTATTTTTAGTTTATATTCTGTAGGTTTATGCTCAAGAGTCTTGGATCTAAACTCCATTCTAAAAGGGCTCAAAAATATATCTCAGCTGAAACTACGGATCTTCACCTTGCTAAGTCCTTGCAACCACAAAATCAAGGGGCTGGTATGAGTCCAGGTCGTATTGAGCAACTCTTCCTATTATAAGCCTACATGAGCAAGTTTCAGCCAAAATCTAGCATAGGAATGTGTCCAGAATACGGACTCTGGCTGGCTGAAAAACAGTCAGAAGTTGGCCCAAGATTGCTGACATTTGTAAATTATTTCTGGGTTGTTAAGGACATGTTGCCCAGCTGTAGTTGTTACAGGTACATTCTAACAATTATTATACCAAATAAAAATTGTCCTGGGGTGGGTGGAAAGATGGAAGGTATCTTTTCATCTTGTATACAACACCAGGATGAGAATCCAAATTCCATTCCAGAGGTGTAATTAAAGGGATGTCCTATAAGAGAGTGACCCATAGAAAACTTCTTTCTGGTTCAGCAGGTATCTTGAATATCTCAAATTCTAAGACATTTGCTCTGGATGAGTCTTTTTTTGTATCCATGGCAAATATATCTTAGAGGTTAAGGATGTTTTGTTTTGTTTTAATGGAAACAATAATACTGTGAGAATTTTAGCCTGATTTTTTTTCTTTTTACATCCTCCACTGCATAATGTTACCAAATGTTCATCATGCATCACAACGAAATAGGATGAAGCCTTTTGTGTTCTGTTACATTCCATACCACTGTGGAGGGCAGTTTAGTTCCATCACCTCTGTAGCTTTCCTTCACATTATCCCTTAACCACCTTTAAATGAGAATAAGCAGTCTGAGTTCCCTAAACTTTATCCTGTACGGCCTGTGCCCTAGGCTTCCAGGTGTCCTGGTAATGTTCTAACAGATCCTCTCTATTTTTTTAACATAATAATCCTACTGTACATTATTAACAATTTTATTCCACATTTTTGATAAAAAATTCCCTGCACTGCCCTCTGCTTCTAGGTTATGATTTTCTAGGCTTTTCTTTAGGTGAGTGGTAAAAAGTGGATAATGTGAGAAAAATGGCATGAAAACATGTGGGATTTTTCTTTAAATTCCAAAATGGATGAGCTTTAAATGCTGACTGTTTTTCAGCCAGCCAGAGTCCGTATTCTGGACACATTCCTATGCTAAATTTTGGCTGAAACTTGCTCATGTAGGCTTATAATAGGAAGAGTTGCTCAATACGACCNAACCTACCAAAGTACCAACCAAAACAACTACCCCCCCAGACCTTCCCTGTTGCTTTCCATCTCCATTTGCAGTCAAAATTCCTAAACTGATCTAATAGCATGTCTTTAAATGACTGTGCTTTTTGAGTAGTCCCTGTTTTAAGTCCCTGAAATTTTTTGGCTTCCCTGTTTTAAGAGTAATCTAAATAAATCTAACGCACTGAGGATGAGCGCAAGGAAAAGTTCTCCAGAAGTAAAATAAAAT
The DNA here is from genome assembly GCA_013396675.1 of Eubucco bourcierii. Taxonomy (NCBI): domain Eukaryota; kingdom Metazoa; phylum Chordata; class Aves; order Piciformes; family Ramphastidae; genus Eubucco; species Eubucco bourcierii. Next base: position 97,695 of record VWZE01002895.1, read on the forward strand.
TACTTATGGCTGCTCGTTTGTTTGGGTCATCTAAAGTTAGAAGATGTATAAATGGATTGACTTTCTGTTTCTAAATAGAGCAAAACAGTATGGCTTAAAAGATTCCTTCCTGCATGGACTTATTCAGGGAATATATGATACATATCAACATATCAAGATGTTTTTTCTGTGACTGGTTATCATCTTGCAAAGGTGATGTTTCTCTCACCCATACCAATACTTGAAGAAATCTGTTTTCATGTTAGCAGCCACGAGAAAGTGCTAAGGTAGATATTCCTTCAGCTGATCGTATTCTGAGAGGAGCTTGTGTCAAGGTAACCTCTTGTAATCCCATAACTAAAAGGTCATATGTTAACTGCTTTTCCAGTTTGCAACCATAAAACTATAATTTCCCTCTGGACTTGACTGTGCTCCATGGAAGACAAAGGCAATGTACAAAATTTCCCTTGATCTTTTCCTGTCAGAGAGGAATCAGGCAGCCGAATGGGAGAAAGCAAAAGCTCTTGGGCTGGGTTTTCAAGTGCTATTTTTTGATGAGGCCAACACAGTTATGTACATGTGACAGCTGTTTTTCTGTTCCTGTGATCTCCCATGAAAGTTAGCGTGAAGGCCCTACCAGAATCTTTGTGTATAGTGGAAGAGATGATGGATGTTGAGTCAAAATCAAGCACAGTCAGGGAAAACAAAATAATAAAAGATCATTGCTACTGTAGAAAGGAAGCTATGGCAGGGCAGAAACCAAGGGTGAGAATAGAGATCCTACCACAATTAAAATGGTTCATTCCAAGAGGAAAACGAGAGGCCACTGGTTTGCTGTGAATTCAACTTGGCACAAACCATCTCCCTTGTGTTTAAACAGAAGCTCTGGTGAAAAGAGAAAAAGAAAGAATAGACTATTTCCAAGCTGAAAGTTCTGAATTTCTAGGAATTTCAGACCTTTGATTTTGTTCTAAATTAGAGTAAAACCAGATATCTTTAAATTTTCATGAATAACAAAGGGAAGGAAATTGATTTGAAATTCTAAACAATCTTAAAGTATTGATTTTTAGTTGGTGTGTTTCAATCACATTGACATCTTTTCATGACATGAGGTCTAATGCTGTTCTCTATGTTAAAGGTGCTGATATCTGGAATTGGTTGTATGGTTGCTGCAATAACTGCGTTAGTTACATTCAAAATCACACAGGACAACTGCTATTAGTAAAAAGTGAAATTTCTTATTTCCTTCAATAGACCCATAACCTCAAATATGTGGTTTTTTTACTAAAAGTATCCAATATTTTGATACAAATTACTTAAATACCCACAAAAGACCCACAAATAGAAGGCTCTTTAATATAGATGTTCAAGGAAACAGGAAAAAAACTGATTATCTGAAAGCTGATAATACTGAAAAACTGAATTTACATTGTCCTCCTAGAGCAAGGAAGTTGAACCACATGATCTTCAGAAATCATAGAATGGTAAGGTTGGAAGGGACCTCAACGATCATCTATCTAGTTCCAACCCCCTGTCATAGGTAGGGACACTTCCCACTAGTATAGATTACTCAAGGCCTCATCCAACCTGGCCTTGAGCACCTCCAGGGAGGGAGCAGCCACAACCTCCCTGGGCAACCTGTGCCAGTGCCTCACCACCCTCACTGGAAAGAACTTCCTCCTAACATCTAGTCTAAATCTCCCCTCTGCCAGTTTAAACCCATTCCACTTGTCCTGTCATTGCAAGACCTTGTCAATAACCCCTCCCCAGCCTTCCTGTAGAGCCCCTTCAGATACTGGAAGGCTACTATCAGGTCTCCTCGAAGCCTTCTCTTCTCCAGGCTGAAGAGCACCAACTCTCTCAGCCTGTCCTCATAGGAGAGCTACTGCAGCCCTCTGATCATCTTTGTGGCCCTCCTCTGGACCCACTCCAACACTTTAATGTCCTTCCTGTGCTGGGGGCTCCAGAACTGTACACAGTACTCCAGGTGGGGTCTGACAAGAGCAGAGTAAAGAGGTAGAATCCCCTCCCTTGCCCTTTTGGCCACACTTCTCTTGATGCAGCCCAGGACTCAGTTGCTGTCTGGGCTGCATGCGCACACTACAATCACTTCCAATATCAACCATTCTCTGATTCTATGACTAGATCCCCAAGAAGTGCTTAAATTTCAATTAAAAGGTACTTATTTAAAACAAACAAGCAAACAAACAAATACAACCCTCCCACACCAAAAACAAATAAGCAACCCCCCGATCAACTAAAAAACCCCAAACCAAAACAACAGTGTACCATCTCCTAACCAGGCCAACATTACAGTGAAGCTGTCTGACTAACGATGCCTTAACACAATCTTGAACCTGCCCTGTAAGTCTCTGATTTATTCCCTCTCTAACAAAACTCGTTTGCAGTAACTTGAGATTTTTCAGTATTTTTAGAAGAAATTAACAGTCTGTGAAACATTCATTTTTGCAAATATCTTTCAATTCCACCCCTATATCCTTTTCCCTCTCCTCACCTCATCCTTTCTTCCCAGCAGATAGCAACTAGAATTAATTAGAGTAGTAATTTCTGGCAGGCATCACTTAAAATCAGGATAACATGAATTGTGCTTTGCACACTTGCATGGTAGTTACTGTAAGTGACATTTAAGTTGCAGAAAATGACACTCCAGGAATTAGAACTAAGCATAAACTAAGTTCAGGTTGTTTGGTTTTGCTTGAGGTTTTTGCTTTGAGGGTTTTCTTTGGCTATTTAAAGTAAAGTAAACATTTCTTTTTAGCAACAATCAATTCCTTTCTTTCTTGCTCTGTACAATCAGCAAACAAAGGAGAAAAATTCTCCATGGTCTTCCACTACTACTGACCTCTAGTCTGACTTCAGAACTAATTTTGGAGAAAACTCTAAAAAGAAATATTCAGTCATTCTGTTGTAGTAAAGGTTGACTTAATTCTTCTGCACTGACCTGACAGGTAGTTCTTTCAAATATTCTGGGGAGCTTTGATAGGAGGACTTTTCTTCCTATTTCTAGCAAAATTATGAAGAAATTACATTGATTAGGTAGGTTTTTGCCTTATGTTTCAGGAGTTTGGGAGTTCTTTGCTTAGATTTTTCTGGTTGGGATAAGATACAAAGATTCAGAAAAGCCAAATTCTGTGATTATACACTTATGAGGCATTAGAAATATTTGAAGAGTTAATCCAATTTTAAAATGCACCAAATAATTTTTGTACACATCCATTTTGGGATGACCATTTCCCAAGGTATGCATGCAGTGGTGTGGTGACTTGACCCTGACTGGATACAAGTGTCTGCTCACTCCCTTCCTTAGCTGCACAAGGGAAAGAAACTGCTATGAAAGATTCATAGGCTGAGGTAAGGACAGGGAGGACACGCTCTCTGACTGCTGTCATGGGCAAACCACACTTGGTTGGGGAAATTAGTTTAATTCATTACCAATCAGAACAGGATAATGAGAAAATGAGAAAATAGAACCAAAATACTAAACCACCTTCCCCTCTCACCCTTTCCCTCTTCTCAGGCTTAACTTTACTTCCAGATTTTCAACCTCCTTCCCCTCACCAACAGAGGGACAGAGAATGAGGATTTTGGTTGTTTCATCCCACATCATCTCTGCTACTCCTTCCTCCTCACATTCTTCCCCTAGTATCACGCACAGGCGACAACCCTCCATAAGGCTCTCCAGCATGGGTCCTTCCTTCATTGCAACTCCCTTTCATGGGGCGTAGCTCCTTCTGGAACTCGAGCGTGGTACCCTATGGAGTCACAAGTGCTGTCAGCAAACTTACTCCAGCATGGCCTCTTCCTTCTACATATCCACATGTCCTGTCAGAAGCCTGCTCCAACATGGGCTTCCCATGGGATGACAGTCTCCTTCAGATGAATCTAGCTGCTCCAGCATGGAGTTCTTCTCTAAGTGCAGGAGGACAGCCATGATCTGCACTGTAGGCTGTAAGGAAATCTTTGTTCTGACTCCTGGAGCATTTTTTTTTTTCTCCCCACCTTCTTCACAGACCTTGCTGTCTGTAGAGTAATTTCTCTCACATATTCTCAATCCACTCTCTCATTGCAGTTGCCATTTCAGTCATTTTTTCCACCTTCTTAAACACTATCTCAGAGGTGCTTCTACTTTCACTGTTGGATCTCAGCCTTGGCCAGCAGAAGGCCTTTGCTTGAGCCATCTGTCATTGGCTTAATTGCACAGAGCAGAAGCTTTTAGCATCTTACACAAGCCACCCCTGTAGCCCATTGTAACAAAAACCTTGTCATGCAAACCTATTACAGGTGGCCATTCAATTAAAATAAGTTTGAATAAATATGGTTTTAGAGAGAAAGACTGGGGAAAAAAAAAAAAGAAAATAGAATCCAGTAAATTTTCTTAAAAGTCCTGGTGAATTTAATACAACTTCTGTTGAAAACGTTGGTTTTGTTCTATTCAGAAACACCTCCATTGTGGTCAGCTCAATTGTGCATCTGAAAAAGAAATTGTCGTACTGCTTTCCTGTGCACCCAGATAACTGTGGGATGCAAGAAAAAAAAAAAAACCAAAACAAAAAAAGGCACATAATTTAGTTTTCTAACACCATGTATTTCACCTCTTAAAAAAGCTTGTGGCTCTCCTCATAATAATCAAATCATAGATCTCAACACATCAAATGAATTGAATTAGATAGGAAATGTAAAACATATTAAATAAAGTAAGAAATACTGGAATGCAGGGATTTGCATTTGTACAGAACCAGTTCCTTAACAAAGGAAGCAAATCAAACAATTTACAGATTTACAGTAATCAAATTACAATAATTACTGTCCAGTAAAATTAATGAGATTGCCACTAAAATCTTCTAGAAATGGTGAGAGGGAGAACATAAATTTAATCCTGATTCCTATCTTAGCTGTTTTAATGGACATTTAAGATATTAAAATCCTTAGGAAAAATATACTTTATTAAAGTACAAGGAGGAGTTGAAAAGCAAGAACAGTGTTCTGATAAACTGTAATTAACTGTGGATTTAATATATTTTCTTCTGGTGCAACTACAGTTTTCAAGTAGTAATTGGAAATAATGCTATTATAAGAGAGGATTCAAAGCCTATTTTGAAAAGCTGGAAGCAAGTATCTTTCTCCCCTACTTTGTAATGCAATCTTTTACCTTACATAATTTCTATCTCATATTCCTGCTTTGCATTTTTGAAAGAGGAATGATGTTGGTATACTAGTGTTTTGTATTAGTGATGGTAATTTCTTCCATCTATCAATAACATTTGACAAATACCAAATCAATTTCCATTTTTTGTCAGAAATTCAGACCTGAACAATGCAGCTGAAACAAAAGAAAATTTAATTTCTAAACATCACCACAGGACAGGATAGTAAGTATATCACCTTTGTCATCTTCTGTGACAAGGCAGTAATGGCAAAGAAACAGAATTTGTGCTCGTTTGCACAATTTGTATAAAAAGAACTGGAATGGAAACAAATAACAACAAATTTGAAATGGAAAATTATCAAAGAGCATTTCTGAAAAGCTTTCTGAGAGAAATATTTTGGTCTACAATAATTGATCAAATCAACTGAAAATAACACAACAAACAACACAACTAACACAACAACAACAAAAAAGCAAACAACAACAAAAAGCAAACAATGACAAAAAGGCAGACAAAACAAAACTATAATTTAAATAATAAGAAAATACTCTTATAAAAATTCTTCGGGAAGCAGATTCAATGTAAAGTTGTCATAGACATTTATTGTTGTATATTACGATCCACCAGATCAAGGGAGATTCTCCTCCCCCTCTACTCTGCCCTGGTGAGACCTCATCTTGAATACTGTGTTCAGTTTTGGGTTCCCCAGTTTAAGAGGGACAGAGATCTGCTGGAGAGGATCCAGTGGAGGGGTATAAGGATGAATAGGGGACTGGAGCACTGCCTGATGAGGAGAGGCTGAGGGACCTGGGGTTTTTTAGTCTGGAGAAGACTGAGAGGGGATTTAATAAATGTTTATAAATATCTGAGGGCTGGGTGTCAGGAGATGGGGGAGCAGGGGGACACAGCTCTGCTCACTTGTTCCCTGTGATAGGACAAGGAGCAATAGATGTAAGTTGCAGCACATGAGGTTCCACCTCAACACAAGGGAGTACTTCTTTACTGTAAAAGTCGCAGAATACTGGAACAGGCTCCCCAGAGAGGCTGTGGAGTCTCCTTCACTGGAGAATTTCAAGGCCCATCTGTATGTATTCTTCTGTGATCTGAGCTAGATTGTGTGGTCCTGCTCTGGCAGGGGGGTTGGACTCAATGATCTCTGTGAGTCTATTCCAAACCCTGACATCCTGTGCTGGGCAACATGAAACAACAACAAAATAGAAGTAAATCATCGCATTAGGCAATGACTTTATCCAGTGTGATAGTAATCAGCATCACCAGATACATCCCTCTGAATTATCCAATGATCAAAATGCATTTATATAATTATATATTGTCTGTACAAAGAGATTTGTAAGTATTTGAATGTTAAATGTTAACACTCAGTCACAGCCCTTGATGGACTATAATGAATATAAATATGCTAATATACCAGATGTCTCCATCAACCCTGAACGATGATGCTCCCCGTATCAGGAGTGCAAAAATTTGTGGGTTTATCAGCAACCTCTTGTTGCTCTGAGTCGTGCCCTACCAGGAAATCACTATATCACACTCTCCAGCTGGATTCTTCATGAAAAAACAGATTAAAATCATCACTTCCACAGCAGCGTCCCAAATGCCATATGCATTGTCACAGTCTGCTGAATGTTACAGAACATTTGCTATCCCAGTAGAAGCCTGGATATCAAAATTGGTGAACACTTTGGGCCGACTTTGTCCAATCCAATGCTGTTCCACTCCCACAAAGGAAATGTAGGCTGTGATATACATTCTCCTGCCTAGTAGGAAGTCATTGAATGATGTGAGCATAACTTCGAAGGTCTGGGATTATACTGTGCTTTCTGTCATGGCACACCCTAAACCAAATCTCTTACCCTTCCTCCCCACAATTCCTGTGCTAATTGGAAACTCAGGTTCATTCAGGAAGCTTTCCTTAAAAGCTTAAATACATTGTGCTGAAGAAAAAGGATTCTCCACTTAGGCTTCACCCTTCTCTGAACCTGCTACCCACTTTTACTGATATAATCACTTGGTTATTTACCGTTGTTTCTCTTCATGGCAGCATCCCAGAAGAAATTTGCAAGTTTGCATTTGTTGCAATTTATCCTCTTTGTGTCTGAAGCTATTAGAGATATTCTATCTGGCTCTTTCTGTGCAAGTCTCCAAATGAGATTCCTCTCTTCTGAAGCAAGATTAGCCCTCACATCATCACCAGAAGATAAATTCTATAAGTGCCACCAAAACTCTTATTAGCATCCAAGGTCTAGTGCCTAGTTAACTGAGAGAATCCTCTCTTGAGGATCACCTTGTGATCGTGGTGTTTACACTAAGAACTGAGAAGTGTCTCAACAAAGGTAAGATCATCCTGAATGACTCACCTGGTGTGTCATCTCTGCCCACAGAGACAGCAACTGCCCAAGGAGTGTGGTGGACAGTGGATGGTAGAGGGGAGGAGGTTGCTCAGTGCCAACCCCTGCAGACACAGGAAAGACCCCCTGGAATGTGACAAGGATATGAGCCAGCAGGAGCTGCAATACCTGAACCAGGAACATAATAAAAGTCCTGGGCTATGCCAGCTTACTTGGGGGGAACATCACTGGGGACATCTCAGGCTGGAGGCAGCAGCCTGGGACATCTCTCCCCCTGACCCCCAAAGAAAGACGATGGAGTGGTAACTATCTCTTCTGCTCTCTCTTTCTCCATTCTCTCTCTCTCCCTCTCCCTTTTCTTTCTTTCTCTGTTTCGTTTGTTTCTTTCTCCCTCTCTTTAATAAAGAGTCTCCTTTTGATATATAACCTCATTTGTGTCTTAAATTCACCCACATGAATGTTCAAAAAGAACATCTACTTCCCAGCTTTCAGACCAAGACAGTAACCCAAACATAGCTGTCGGTAGCCCTTGGTGTCTCTCTGCTTCTCAAACCATCTTGTATTCCTGGTAGGCCACGGTGTTGTTTCTACCTGGAAAGTCTTTTATGATTTTGCATTGATCTCCAAAATACTCTCCACAAACTACCCAAAATGGAGAAGTAAGAATCTACCTGTAGGTTACCATTGATGTAAACAACTCACCCTCAGCATTGTATGGGGAGAGGAAAAATAGTCAATATTGCACCTGGACAGAGTCCATGACAGGATGCTGTGCTGACTGCATCTGCCAGCCATTAGCATGCATCTCAAGTTACCATCAATATCCAGTCTAATCCTATGTTTCCCTGTTTTCCAAGAGTTAACTTGACCCCAGTTTAGCACAGAGCATGAGCAAACACTGGCAATGTGAGTGACCACAGGGATCCTGGGCTGGAGTGTAGGTTCAGTCTTGTGCATCACAATGCTGAAGACAGCCTTTGGGATACGATTTAGACCTGTCATAAATCAGATGTCTTTAACGGGAATAGAGCCTGGGCCACCTGTGATGGATTCCTGCCCAGCTCTAACAGGTGATGTCCCTGCTGATAGATAAGAGCCAGCAGGGATGGGCTCAGTGTGACAATGTTGATGGAGATTGGCTTGGATGAGTAATGAGAAGGGCAAGGCAAGACATAAATCTGAGCTCTGAAAGTGCTTTGCGTTTGAATGAACAAAATGACACATTTGAGAAGGGATCCAAGAAATGGTGTCTCCAACAGAGAGCTGTTTTACAAAAGGAACAGACCAGCACACCTCTGGCTCTGGTGGGAATTTGGGTGACTTGTGCTGGCCTCAAACCCTGCAGATAGCAGGCTCAGCTATATTCCTCCTGGTGCTGTTTCCTTTGGTCTGCTGATTTGGGCTGCAGGGCTTCCATTTACAGCATTTTTTAATTTATTTTCTTCCTCCTAGCCACAGGGGACGATATCAGATAAAAGAAGTTGGTGGTGTGACAAAGATTGATTAACACTCAGATGAAATTGGATTTTTATTTCTGCCTCCATAAACACCTGAGTGACAGTCAGCTGTGTATGACTGTGGTCATATCAATAACAATTTATGTGAGATGGGCCTGAACTAAAACATTTTGTATTTAAACATCCAAAACTTTGGAGACCTGAATCTTAGCAATATTAGGTAAAGGCATCAAGTGCTGTACTATTTCAGCATCAGGGAACAACTATAATAAACATGCAGTGTTTCAGAGTGAGATGACAAAAGCTATACAAGAAGATTTGGGGGTATTTGAAGGGAAAATTCCCTGTAAATTAAGGTCAATATGTGAAAATCTGACAGATATTTAAGGTGGTGATAGAAGGCATATTTCCAATCTGATTGCTCTTTTCCTCATGGACCATAGTGATGGATTAATAACAGAGAATTAGGAGGTATGTGGCGGCATTAAAACTGGTTTTAAAACAGGAACAGAAAAATACCTTCCTAGGGTTTTGGGGAGATGTCTCTGTTTCACAATCAAGATCAAATGTTTGAAGGCAACACTTTTAAAATTATTATTATTAATATTCTTATTATTACAGAACAATAAACTGATCCCTTGCTGGGCTCCAGATCTTGGGTTTTCAGTCAAAGGCTTAGGCAACAAACAGACTTCAGGTCTTGTAATTTGGGCTAAGTAGGGTCTCTAGAGGGTCTGCAACCTTTTATTACTATGGGGTATATGTAGGGATGAAGCAAGAGATAAGGGACCATTTGGAGGAGTGCCTGATGTTTAGTGGGTTATCTGGAGACCTGTGTAAGCCTTTTAGCCTGGATGATATATCTTTCCACTTCTGCCAGCAAAGCCTCTTTTTTTTTCATGATACTCTACATTGTTCATAGATCTGATGGAGAAGCAAGGGCTTATTTGCAAGTTGGATTTGATGATCTTAACAGTTGGACTCATTGAACTTAGGGATCTTTTTCAGCTGAAATGATTCTGTAATTCTGTGATACCATGAAACTGCCATCTCAGATCAGGCTAAATGAAAATTTCTCAAGCCCATAACAAGTCCCACAAGAAAATCAGAGATGTTCAGATCGATTCCTCATTCCCATTGGTTTTCAACCCTCTTTGTATACATAAGACCTTCTAGAATTGTTATAATCCTGTATAAGTAGATTTTCTGCAATCAATATTTTAGTTAGATGAACAGTAGATGACTAAGTACATTGCAAAAACAAAATAAACTGAGGAAAGTCTGAAATCTTTCCCTTTCACAAAAATTCTACACGCTTTAAAATCACAAAGTTTTCATTTCAACTACTGTTCTGTTGTTTTGCACGGGTAGAAATGGAAGATTTCTTATTTTCTTTGTCATTCTGAGTGTCCAAAGAACTTGCTTGGACAAAATATGTTAGGCTACCTGTAAGCAATTTACGAGAAAAAAAGATAGTGCAGGAGGATCTATAGTCACATACCATATTAATTGTAATACTCCTGCTGCATATCGTTTAGCAGCAGCACTACAGAGTTAATTTAAATAACAAAAGTGTGCATATTCCTTATGCACTGATAAGGAGTGAAATGATTCACAGTCCTTCATGAGTACACTTTGAGTCTTTTCACTTTTAAGGGACTCTGTGTGTTTATTTCCTGTAGCATAATAAAGCTGTAGTAACAGGAGTAGCCTGCTGGCATTTACACACCTGATTACAAAAACTGAGTTTGTTTATTTTATAATTCTATCTTCAAAAGTCACCAGAAGGCTATGGCAGAAACTGTTTGCTGCCTTACATTAATAGGAGTATAATAGAGTAGCTGAACTTAAAGTTTTGTGTCTCTTAAGTTCTTCTATTGACTGCAATTTCTGCGTATTCTGGTTTTGCTTTTCTAATTGCACTGTTTTAGCATATTAGTATGTGGTAGACACATATGGACAAATGTTCCTTAGGAATTTCTTAAATGTAGACTTCATTCTATAAAGGATGGATTCTCTCCTTTGTATTATTCAAGCTACATATCTGTGACAGTCAACTGGAAAGTGATTAGAGGGAAACTGTGGAGAAAATGCATGTGAAGTGATGTGTTTTCCATGAGCTTAATCTCTGCTCAAGAGAACTTTAACACTATTAATAGTAGAAGTTTAATATAAATACAAAATATTTGGGCAGAAAAATTATTCTAGAAGGAATGCTGTCGTCTTCTCAGTGTTATGGCAAGTATTATGGGTGCCAGATGGGATTTTTCAAAATTAATATAGTTTATTAATTTTGATATTCAGGAGTCTCACTGCCAGCTACAGTTTTAATAATAATAATAGGTTTTTAGCAATGGTCATGAAAACATTACACAGATGAGAACAGAGGATCTGGAACATTTAAGAAATACCAATAATACAACATTCAACTTCTTTGGACTGGAAAGAAGATCTGGTGGTCGATTGTACCACTTGCCCCCTAGAGAGATTTGAGAAACTGCTTTCTGCTTAAATCAGAAGGGACTTGGATTCAGTTACAGAGTTTTACAGTTTTGCAAAGAGGCTTTTGAGTATTTACTCACAAAAGTTATTTCCGGATTCCTGGGACTGACTGCAGTTTCCAGACAGTATCCAAACACTTGCAGAGAGTTCTGTTGATGTTTCCTTAGCTGTTCAGGCTTGTAGATCTTTCCAGGCATTAAAAGGGTGTTGGGAGAGAGGCAGATGAGCTCTGACCTGATCCTGGTTCCTCTTGGATGATCTGTGTCACTTCCAGGGCTCCCAGTCTCAACAGAAGACTTGCAGGTGTGCAGTCTTGGCACAGAGGTTTGCAGGGGTGCAGCAGGACATCTTGCAGATGTGCAGTTGGACACAGTGTCATGCTGGATAAACAAGTGTGGGGCACTTAATGTCAATCCTCTGGTAAACTGAGCCAAGGCAGTTTCCAGGTAGGCAAACCCAAAGCATCAGGGCTTGTTATTATGTAGCAGAGCTAACATAGTTTATGAGAGCGTGGCAGGATATAACGGCAATGAGTAACGAGGCAGATGCAATTGCAGAAGCACAATAAGGCAAAGTACACTGAGGTAGAGCGCATTGTGATTACCTGCTCATCTCTTTCTATCAATCCAACCCAAGATTAATGGTTCTTTGGCCAGAGATCAACCAGTCAGAATGGCAGTTATCCAAACTTAACCATATTAGGTAGTCAGGTCTTGCTTTTACCTTTTCAGGGAAGAACACAAGCAAGTATACAAACATGTGGGGTACTCTGTTTACAAATTAGAAGGAGACATAGAGGAGACTCAAAGGCACCAGGGCCTTTGTTTTCCTTTCCCACCCTTGCTTCCTGCAATAACAGGAGGAGGGAGAGCAGAAAACATGCCTGGGCAAGCCAGGAAATGTTTAGACCTATTTTGGCCTTGTATGACACTCAGATTCCAGTAAATATAAACAATAAAGACCTTGTTTAACCTTACATGATGGATTCCAGCAGGCATACATGGAACCTGGTAAAGCAATGAAATTGCCTATCAATATGTTTGGATTCAGAATGTTTCTTTAGTACCACTCATTTATGTTATCATTGATGTCTTGGTAAAACAGCAGACTCAGAACAAAGGTACTATTTATATAAAACTGAGTTAGAGAATAGCTGTCTATTCTTTGACTTGAAGTTAAATGAACCAAGTTATTTAATCTAAAAGAGCTCCTCCTCCATTCTTACTATTCTTTTCCTGCTGCTATTTTCCATGAAATTTCCTTACCCAAAATTATACCGAAAGACAAGATTCAGATTGTAGGTAAGGCTGGAGAAATCTGATTGATGGTGAAATTTCCCATAATACAATTTCCTATTCACAGCTGAAACCCAACTGTGTGCAAAAGACCTACAGAAGTTTTATCTGTCACTTCCATCTCAGTTAAAATACATTTTGAGGACTCATGTGGGACTAGGATGATGAATAGATCATGTTCCGGCCCGCTGCACAGGCGTGAGTTTTATCCTTTCTGACTGGTTAAAATGATATGAACCTTAAATAAAGCACATATTGACATTGTAAGACACTATTAAGGTCCACAGTGTACCATGGTGATGAACCATGACCAGAGTACTCCCAGGATAGTAATAATTCATTACCAAAATAGCTTCCTTCTAATGACTATGAATGTGTCAAAGAGCTTGGACTCCTAAACCCAAGGCTTGTTATCTAGCGCTTAGTACATCTCACTTGCTTTCCATTTACCTGTTGTATCAAGGTCATGAATCACAGCTGACAACAGAATGTGGATAGGTATCTTCTAAGGATCTCTCTCCATTCTTCCCTGGATGAAGTTTAACAAGCCTGGGTATGAACTTCCAACAGTTGGCAGGTACATACGGAGAGTGCTGAGAAATACTTTCCTATTTACATGAGCTATGAAGTCAGTTATCGTTTAACTGTTTTCTGTCAGGTTTTTGTTTGAGATTTTTGTTTGTTTGCTTGATTGGGTTGATTTGTTTACTTGCTTGTTGGTTTGGGGTTTTTTGTTTGTTCGTTTGGGTTTTTTGTTTGGTTGGTTTGGTTTATTTTGGTTTGTTTTTTGTTGGTTTTGTTCGTTTGGTTTGGTTTGGTTGTTTGTTTTGTTTTGTTTTAATAGGAAATAAATGAATTTTTTTCAGGTCAACATCCTGACTACCAGAGAATACACATTAGTGCAAGTGTATTTAAGGTCCATTGATCTTGAAGTTTTTCAATCTCTACCAGAAAGCAGCATGATAGGAAATGTAAGGTTCAGCCTCCCTTAGGTACCACCACTGAGTATTCTGTGGCTCTAAGAGAGATGGGAATTAGTGCCATTTAACAAAGGAGAAAGTGGATGTCTCCTACATCGGGTCAGTGCTCTAACCAGTACATGACAAGAGGAAAGCACTTCACAGGGCACTCAAACAGTTCTTCAAAATGGAAAGTGACAGCTAGCACCTTATGAATATCTCAGGGTTTTCAGAGTATATTTGACACACACTGAAAATACTGTAGTTTAGAAGCACTCTGAACTTTCCTGGGACATACGCCTTGAGAAAGTTAGAACCACCTTCAACAGCTTCAGTCCTGGTCTTGTAACAACTCCTCACTGTCTGCAAATAATCTTTCTGACCTCATTACAGTCATTGAAGAAATGATCTGCAGATAAATCATTGTTTATATAGCCAATGTAAACTTCTCTGAAAAGAACACCACCATTTGCCTTTGAAATAGACAAGCATATAACTATCAAAGTTCTTAAATGTTCACTTGCATTTCTCAAAAGGGAATAATCTTCATGCAGAGAATTAGATGGTCTATTAAAACTCATGTGTGAAAATAAATAACTTTCCATCTATATATAGCAATCATAAGGCCCAGCGGCCACTGACTTTTGCCTGTTTTTTTTAAATAAATTGAGTTCACTAAATGTTTTCTGAACTTTATTTCGTGTAGCATAAGTTTTTTTTCTTAATTAATAAGAAAAATAATTTTGGATTTACAGAAAGCTTTTGACAAGCTTTGTGAAATGACATTTTAAAACAGTTAAGAAAATGAAATACCAGAGTAAAGCAAAGAATTGGATAAAGGAGTAATCATCATCATAGCAGATGAGTAATACAAAGGTGAAGGTGGAAGAAAGGTAGTAGTAGAAGAAAGAAAAATACAGTACCTGACAAAGAACAGTTATTTTTCCAAAACTATTCCTCATCTTTTCTTCACAATTGCAGTGTCAAATGTAGACTAGATAAGTCTGGGGGGGAAAAAAAAAAAAAAGAAAAAAAAAGTCTGGAGAAGCAGTTGTCAAACAATTGACAATTTCTGTTCAAAAAAATGCAATTTGAACATTTTATCTGCTTATACCTGGAAAATGCTATAAGCAGATAAAATGCTCAAATTATTTTATTTCTTCTCAGAAGGTTCAATAATGTGAATATACTAACCTTCAGGTTTGAAGTACATCTCAGCATAAAGGTGAACTGTTGGAAGCTGAAGGATAACGTCTCCGCTGACACTACTCCACCTTGTGTCAGAAATCATGTTCTGATGTCAGCGTTTCACCTACCAGACTGCAACAGATTTAAATTCTCATCCTTGGAGTTTAAAAAGAAAAGTAGAACAGCATCCACAGGAGAATTCAGATTTATGCACAAGATTATCTTGGTCTGCCTTATAACCAGATGGTTAGAACCATCTCTGTCTGTAGACAAAAAGGCTCTTTCTCCACATGTTAGATTGACGATTGGAGAGTCAGGAGACTGTCAACTCTCCCAGTAGTTTTGAATAGCTAATGCTTTATTGGTTTGACTCCTCAAACTATGTGAGCACCAGAATGTTTTATCTGAGGTTCAGTGAGAGTATTGTCAAGCACAGTTTTCTCCTCATCTTAGGTTTTCATTTTGAGGAGAAACAATTAAACATTTATATACTTGTTTAAATGCTAATCGGCTTTTGTTTTGCTGCCAGACCAAAATATTAATTATTCTTACAGCCTTAGTCAAGGACAAAGAATCTGTTGATGAGCTTCAGAGGGACTTCATCTTACATAAATAGGTTGTTTAATGGCAAAAGGAATTCTGTGATGAAAAAAAAATAAATAAAACACAAGGAACTCTTAAATCACTTGTCAAACCATGCAGCCTTCAAGAATAACAACTGCAGATGAAGAAAGGGACATCACTGAAGACCTCTACAGTTAAAAAAAAAACCCCACCAAGCATAATATTAGAATACACAAAGAATGAGACTGATATATTCCAAATCACATTATAATACCTGTCTGTATTCCATGTAATTCCTAATCCTGTATGATCTCATACAATATGACATTCATTGAATATTCCTTTGGAATAACAACTCAAAATTAGAAAGGGTTAAAAAAAATCAACAGGGTTAATAAAAAGCATAGAAAAGTCCCTCACTGAAAAACCAAAAAAACATGATGAGAGGCTCAAAAATATAAATTAGAGTCAGTGGATTAAAATGAACAATCAAAATCAATCTGGGTTATGAACATCTGTTTTCCCTGACCCATGTCACAAAAAATAAAGGATGTTACATAAACCTACAATGCATGTTTACTTTTCTTTTTTTCTTTTTNTTTTTTTTAACTAGCTAAATGAAATGCACTTCTTTTTTCATTTAACAGTCAATAATAGTTGGAGATTTGTGCTAGTTTGAGGCTAATAGGAATATTTTAATAAAGAAAATTGCACTATAGGCTGTGAAAAGGAAGCAGTAGTGGTGTCTGCTTCACTCGTAGGCTTGCTGAGATGTTTAAGAGAAGAAACCAAAACATAGATAAGTCTCTCTCTGGGGCACAGCATCTTGGTCTAGCAGCTTCTGGCTCTTTCTCCTCTCTGCTGAGTAATCGCACTAATCACTTTTTTCTTCTAACCCCCCTGGCCGATCCTCCAAACTCATCTTGCACGTAAGGCAAACCTTGGGGTAAGGTATATGGGTGGGGAGAAGGTGGAAGGGTTGTTGGGAGCCCCTCCTGGGGTCTCTGATTTCTGGGAGAGGAGTTGTGTTTCTGTATTACCTTTAACTTGTATATTTCTGTAACTATTCCCATCTATTGTGTATATCTCTGCTTGTACATTGTGCTGAGCTGTAAATAGAGCTTCAGTCCTTAACTTCTAGTCTGGGTCATTTTACAAAGTGTGTGGGGGCAGGGAACTTCCAAACCATCACAAGTTTTTTCCACAGCAAAACTGTTTAAGATATTAATTTTAACAATATTCTCTAAGGTAGTGGACATTCAAATGCTGCTCAGACTGCTTGGATACTATCATCTACAATATCTTAGTATTTGAAAGAGACAAGTGTATGATAATGTCTATTTAAAGGGACACATTTGTTCATAATTGCCGGCTGCAAGTTTCCAAGATTTCCTTATATGTGAGTTCTAATGCTGGCTCTAAGGCTGCAATAAAACACTCCTAGATCTCATTTTCCTGGTCTTGTTCAGACAGACTTTTCTCTTATATTAATTTCTGAGCTGTAGTGACCTCTACATCTCTGAGAGTATAATCTAATTACACCTGTTGCAGAATGTTTCAGTGATGTTTTGTGAAAGTAATTGACTACATTCTCAACTATTCCATATTCAGTCTTTAAGAAAAACAACTATGGCTCATTCTATGCCTTTTCTTCCCATTTCTGAAAACCTGAGAGAACTATTCTTTCCACTGATACAGATCTAACTGCTGGGCACAATGTGAATGAGCAGAAGATGACAGCCACCACCTATTAAGTGAATAGCTAATTTTCATAAACACTTTGGTACACATAATATGCATTAGACCATGCATAAATTGCACATTTAACCATCCAGAAGAGAAGAACTTCAATAAAAAAAAACCAGTGAGTGGAACTGAAATATAAATAATGATATGGATTGTGAACATTTGGAAACATTTAATAACCAGTGAACTGTGTTTTCCTCCCATCTTCAGAGATATAACTGTATTATAGCATCACCTTGCTCAACCTCTAACATAAAGTTAATTACCTTTGGATAGACCCCACTGAATTGCTCATAAAATTGATCTGACTTTCTAGATTTTGTAGTAACTTGCATGTCACCAACAAAAGTACTTAGGATAAATAAGGTTTTTCTTCCATCTCTCTTATATGTGATATAATCACAAAATTAAAACTAAGTGTATGCTTCAATGCATTTTGGCACAAACTATAGTTATTTCAAAAATACACCAGAACAGTGTGCATATAAAAAAACCTCTTGAATATTTTTCTTATAGAAGGGATATATGACAAGATAGTTATTTAATAATCTGACATAGTTGAATCATTAAGATATCAGTTCATACAGGCCAGTGTTCTGAAATAAATGATGTTAAGGATCTTGGTAGGGTTTTATGGATTAAATGGTATATAGAAATAGATATTCTTAGTAATTTCACAAAATCGTTCACAGGAGAGAATAAAATGAACCAGACTAGACTAGACTAGACTAGAATAGAACAGAATAGTTCAGTTGGAAGTGACCCACAGTGATCATCTCATCCAACTGCCTGATCACTTCAGGGCTGACCAAGCTAACGCATGTTTTAAAGGGCATTGCTCCAAATGTCTCTCAAACCCTGACAGACCTGTGGCGTTGACCAGCTCTATAAGAAGCCTGTTCCAGTGTTTTATCACCTTCTCTATAAATAAATGCTTCCTAATCTTCAGTCTAAACCTCCTCTGATGGCACTTTGAACCACTTCCATGTGTCCTACAACTGGATACCAGGGAGAAGAGCTTACCACCTTCCTCTCCGCTTTCTCTCCTCAGGAAATTGTATAGAGCAATGAGGTCACCCCTCAGTCTCCTTTTCTCCAAGCTACAAAAAAATGGTCTTTAGCTGCTCCTGAGAGGACATGCCTTACAGTCAATCCACCAGTTATGTTGAATAATATATTCTCCAGAATAGCTTGTTACACAAACACATGTTCATGCTGAGCACATTCCTAAAAAAAAAAATGTGTATAGAATTATTCTGGATAAATATTCTGTCCTTAAAAATTCCGAAAAAAACCCTAAAACATCTCAGAAATTTCCTCTGAGATAAACTGTTTTGCTTAATCCCAGTGTAAAATACTACTCTTATTTTAGCTTTCTAAAAATGTTTTTTTTTAATAAGTCATAATTATTTATATTATTTTATTTATGCTAAATAACTTGTTTAGAGTTGTCCTGGTTTGAGCTAGAACAGGACTAGGTCTGTTCAGTGTTTTTGCTTTTCAGCTCAGCCTCTTCTAAGTAGCTGCACATTTGGAAGGGTATGCATTCACAGACAGTGCCTGCTTCTAAACATTTTGTATTTATAGTTAGGATTGGTGTGTAGACCAAGGTCACTGCTAAATCTTGGGGATGAGGTGCAAAATCTGCACCTGTGAGAAGGAGCAGACAGGAGAGGTAATCTTAAACTGACCAACAAAGGATTCCATTCCATCTATGTCATATTTGGTATAAAACCGATGGATCATGTGTTTCACATCCTCTTCTTCAGTGGTCAGAATTTGAAGAGAACTCTGTCCTTTCTACCTTTGATCCCAAACTGTGTGTTCTTGAATCGAGTTCCATAGTCAGTGGCTGAATCTGTTCTCCATCTACTCCTAAGTCCAATCTGGAACTTCCTTGGTGTCTGCCAACAGCATCAGTGACAGTGACTATCTGCCTTCAGGGCATTGTGTTCAATATTGGTTTGTAGGTATTTCACTTCATTATTTTTTTTTTTTCATTAATTGTATTCTAGTTTTCTTTTCCAATCCATAAACTTCTCCCTCTTATTTGCCTTCTTTTCCTATTTGGGAAGGGAAAGGGTTTAACAAAGAGGATCTGTCACTCATTTATTGGCCACTCCTTAACACTTGACAATAATTTTTTGGAGGCAGATTTTTTGATCTGTCTAAAAAAAAAACCTAATGGAAACTAGTGTGGCTCTTAAATCTGTCCACTGACTTCTCATAATTATCTCATTATTTTCTTTCTCAAGGTTCTATAAGTAGGATTGTTCTTTTGTCCTACATGTTTGCATAGTCCATGTCTCTGATTTTAAATGCTAGTTTTAAATTATTTGAGGCCAAAACTAGGGTGTCTATATCAATTCAAACTGCCTCCTTCTTAGGAAATGCAGTACAGTTATTTTGGCTAAAATCACCTATGTTTAAAACGCATAATTCTGATGTATTTAATTCAGTTCTCTCTGCACTCTGTAAACTGTTATATCAAACTGGAGCAGTATGACTAGATGTTGCCAAGTGCCTTATTTAAGGTACTACATAAAATGGCTTTACTGCAGGTAAATGGTGATTGGTAGATACAGCTCTGTGATTTTTCTGACAAGTAACGGACATTAAGTGTGGAAAAAACAAAAGGGTCTTCTCCAATTCATCTTACCCTGTGAAAGTCATTAATTGAAATAGATAATGAAGAGAGAAATTACAGCCCAATGAGTAAAAATTGTTTTCATTACATGGGGTCAATGGTAGGTGAAAACAAACAAAAATATGGGAGGTTGCAATAAATTTGAGACTTAAGGATAAATTTACAGTGCTCTGTAAAAGCAGTATTTGCAGTAGTAACCTTTGGCTACCCATGCTTTTGCAATGTTTGGAGCATGGTCAGAGAGAAATAGGAACATCCTAACTAGCATAGCAAAGGACAAACCAGGTCTGCTTCTGATCATGTTCTTCATTTCTAAAGGATGCCAGAGAACATTCCAGATAATCTATAACTAGTTAGGCTTGCTCTGGATCAGATTATAAATAAATTATTCTGCTTCATCCTGCTGTATTGGTTTTTGAAAACTCAGGTCCAAGCAGACTGTCCCATGTAATCATTTACTGGGATAGTCATGTTGTCTCAAATTCAGAGCAATTGCAGGCAGAACTAGATCTAGTTATTATAAGATGTATGGATAATAACCCTTCATAGTCCTTTAACTCATGTATGACCACAGCCTACTCTACTCACCTTCACAGACACAGCAGAATACTTCTCACACCTACACTTCTTTGGTTTTCAGTGGCCAGGTTTCTCTTTTTGGTGGCTCTCATATTGCCAGTCAAGAAATCAGATATGAGTTGCTGAGTGATCTATGTGTGTCAAGAGACCAGATGAGCTTCTTCTGAGGAACGACACTGAAATAATTCCCTGCAAATCAGCACTGTGGTTCTGCACAGGCTGCAGTCTTTATGGTCCCCAGAAGCTAGTGCACAAAATCATTGTCAAAGTCAGCTCAGGGACATGTTTGTCTCCCTCCAACAAGTAGCTAGATTTTGGAGCAGATGCTAAGCACTACACACAGATAAAAGGAATGCAGAAGTATTCTTTTTATTTACATACAGGATGTAAGAACTCTGCCAATGTGCTCTGTTCATCTCATCCCTGGACCGCTCCTTCCATTTCTCCAGCCTGAGAGTGTCTGTCAGTTTGCAGGCACAGAACTCCAAGGTAACCAAAAAATAATATGCATGTCAAAGATCCGGTCTGGAGAAGGATCAGTTGTCCTAGGATGGCTCAGTCTGACCTGTAAGGGACAGAGGTAAGAGATGTTCCGATTCTCTCCCATCTGTCTACTCAGACACAGGCATTCACACGCAAACTTGCTTCTGTCATGCCCTATCCACCCCTCAGTGACAAGATATCTCTGCACAGACCTTGTCATATTTCCCTGGAAACCAAACTGACTCTTGTCTGACTCAGTTTATTTGAAGTCTTCCCAAGGAACTAGATTGGCACTTTGTTAAGTGCTTGGGACATCTATGGAAAAACATATCATTGCACTAACATAGGTGTCAGGATGAATCATCTCCTATAGAAGGCTTTGCACAACCCACACCACTGCTTGGGTGATGAGCCATGATCCTTCTCCTCCGCTCAGACTTAGCACCTCAGCACATGTTTGCAGTAATAGCAGGGGTGGAAAGCAGAGGAAACAGAGCTCTAAGAATATTGATTAGCTGTGATGTAGCTGGACCTGGCAACCATCCCACAGAGGTCTCACTTCATCTTTGCTTTTCTTTTTAGGGAGGCAACTAAACCATTCTTATGATCAGTCTTTCTACTTGTCCTTAGACTCCTTGTTCTTTGCTCTACCATGCTGGAGAGGAGGAGAAGCTGCTGCCTGTGCCTCACTGATCCTGACATCCAAATAAAAAGCTTTAATAGAAGAACAAGGAGTAAATCTTGGGAATCTAAGTTAGGTCCCTTCTGTGCAGCCTCCAAGTTTCTGAAGAGATTGTTTTATTCATCAGAGGTTTTGATGACTTTCATTGAGTGTTCATCACAAGGCAGAGGTGGAATGTTTAGTATGAAGGAATACTCGCCCACACAGGTTTTATCAGTAATAGTCAATCAAATGTGCCTGGTGAGAGTTTACTGTGATTTAGTTTTCCTAAATAAAAACCACCTAACTTCTTCATACTCCAATTACTTCCTTCTCTGTAATCACATGGAGGGGGGGGGAGAATCTAAATATTTTATTTTATTCAACTTATACCTAGACTTGGTTTTCATTTTCTTCTTACGTAATAAAAGAAAGAAATCCAAAATGTTGCTGAACTTGCTTCCCTGCAAACTTGTGTACCACCTTTTTATCCTCTTTGTTCTCCAGAATCTTGATGTTTTTAATTTCTCATTGATTTTTTTGTTGAGTATCTTTTGTTACATGCACATCTCTTGATTGGAGGATAAGACAGATACACAGCATTCAAGGTGAGGGTGACTACTGTGGTGGCCCGACAATCTACATGTTACTGTGATCAAACACTGAAAGGGGAAGGAGGGAAGAAAAGAATAGGAAGAGGAAGAGGAAGAGAAAGAGAGAAAGAGAGAGAAAGAGAAAGAGAAAGAAAGAGAAAGAGAGAGAAAAAGAGAGGAGGTTTGCTTTATTTTCAGAAAGTTAAATGTTAGCTGTTGCTGAATGGCTTCAGTTGGACAAGTGAGGAGCCATGGGGAGGACTTTGAGAAATCATCATGTCACACTGCTGTGAAGCTGGCCTCTTCTTTGTGACCTCTAATTATTTCACAGCACATGTGAAACCTCACAACGTAATTTAAAATTGGAGTTTTACTTGGCATGCTAGCACAGTCACCTCATTTCCCTTCTTTTCTCCCCTAATGGATTTTCATCTCACAGACACACAGGAAAGTGCAGGGAGGGAGAAAAAGGAAAGGAGACATTTTTAATTCTACTGCTGCATGGGGTCACAGAAATCCCTCAAGCTAAACACAGTGCAAACTGAAAAAGAAGTGGGAAGAGATTATCAGGAGCCTGGAAAGAGGGGAGTGCAGTTGGTGTTCAGGTAAAGGCTGCTTTGGAGGATAAGCAATTTCTGTGTTATCAGCACAGGAGAGAGAACAGTAACTCCCGACACTGAAAGGAGATTAAAAAGCAACAATAGCCTTTTCTGTGCGCCACAGGCCAATCTGCTAACTGAATGAAAAGCTGAGAAGCTGCTTAGAGATGATATTTGTTTAATTCTCACCTGCACCCACTTGAACTGTGTAAATGACATAGGGCTTTCCAGAACTCATGCATATGTTTTCATGTGACACTGTTTTGTGCAAGAACTTGTGCCCAGTTAATCTAACAGTGTTGTAAGATTTGCTGTGAGTGAAAAACACAAGATTCCTCCCTCACCTTGGGTAGACTTATGGCTCGAGGGAAAAAAGAGATTTAGGTTTTGGTTTTTGTTCTGTTTTGTGGGCTTTTTTGTTGTTGGTGGTGGTGGTTTTGGGGTTTTTTTGGTTTTTTTTTTCATTTTAGAATCAATTGTAATAGCATGCTGATAGTGAGTGATGTGTAACACAAAACAGAGGCTAAAGCAAAAATGACCCACTTGGCTGGAATAGAACTCTACTTAGGAAAATCAAGCACTGGCTCAATTCAGATCCAAAACAATTAATGCTCTTGATGAATCAGTGCATCATATATACTATTTCTTTTTTTTTTTTTTTTTTTTTTTTTTTTTT
>VWZE01002895.1:132546-167313 GCA_013396675.1 Eubucco bourcierii
CACAAATTTTTTTTTTTTTTTTTTTTTTTTTTTTTTTTTTTTTTTTATTACAGGAATCTGTTTTTCACCTCCTATGATGTTCATCCTTGTATGTAAGGGCACTCCCTATTCCACGGGGAAAATCCACCTACTAGGCTGCTAAGCCCTTTCACCTTACCTTGATTATTTGTCAACAAATTGAACATTGAGGCAGCACTACTGAAGCTGGTCAGCTCTCCAGAGCCCCTAAATATCTTTAAGTGCCATCATTAAATGTAACTCGACCTCCCTCTGACTCACAGTTCAGCTTTGCTTCCTTGCCTGGGAGCAGCAGGAACACCTCAAGGAAGGTGATCTGGGAGCTGACTGTGGCATAGCAGACCCCACTGAGGTGACAGTAATCTTTTATCCTTATCAAGTTAGATTTCATGTAGTCATGGGGAATTCCCATACAAAAGAGCAAAAGAGGAGATGTGTGTTTGCATTCACTGCCAGAGCTTTTCTCAGCTCCTGTGCAGCCTTGTGGGTGACCTCTGTGTGCTCTGGAACAAATTCTGGCCAGACTGCATGGGGTTTGTTTAAAGCAGAGCACAGATGACATGCTCTCGTTTCCTTACCCTTAATTAAATACCAGTGTTTTCCCACCCACTTCTATCTATATAATAAACTTAAGAGGACAGATGCTGCTAGAATTTTCCAGCTGCAATATCTGTACAGGACATTTTGTTCTGAGTAGGTATTAATTTCCTATATGCATGCTGCTGCAAAGCTTCAGGGGAATACTTGTTCTAGTTCCACATGATCCTTTTTTCTACAAACATCAAGTTCTTGGATTAGACCACATGACTCGTGAGGCTAATCCTTGATACAGTACTGGTAGCCTTAACTATAGGAGATTTTCCATTATATCACAGAACTTTAGAGGTTGGAAGGGACCTCCAGAGATA
This sequence comes from Eubucco bourcierii, assembly GCA_013396675.1. Classification (NCBI taxonomy): domain Eukaryota; kingdom Metazoa; phylum Chordata; class Aves; order Piciformes; family Ramphastidae; genus Eubucco; species Eubucco bourcierii. The sequence goes on from VWZE01002895.1 coordinate 133,473, forward strand.
GTCGAGTTCAAACTCCCTGCCAAGTAAATCTAGGGTTTGTTGTCTTGTTTTGGTTTTGTTTGGTTGGGTTTTTTTTCCTAGCTTTATTTAAATATTTTCAAGATTAATTACCCCTAGTATGCTGCCAAAGTAAAAGTGCTTTGTGACATTTTAAAATAATGGATTAGAAAAAGAAAATATTACCAATCTTTGGCAGAATCTTAATGTGAGGTAGATTTGGGGTTTTTTTCTTGTGGCCATCATATAAATCTTCTTTCCAAGAGTCATATGAAAAAAAACCAAATAGCTTGTCCATAGAACACGTAATAAATTCTATTGAAGCTAAGCAGATTTTTTACTTTTTAAAGTAAAATCCAATTTTATTTTTTTTTAATTGGGCTAAAGAGAAATATTCCATTAAATGAGGCTATCTAAAAACTTAATAGCAAGTGACAATTTCACTCTGGGATATCACTGTTTCTGATACATCAAGATATGTGGAGATGCTACAGGCTTTGGAGCAAAGCAGAAAATTACTACCCTGAGTGTGTGTCTATTCATTCTGTTCCTATGTATAAAAAAGGCTGCAGATTGACTGAAATGTTGGTAAGCTCTGTGGTTATCACAGTATCACACAGTATCACAGTATCACCAGGGTTGGAAGAGACCTCAAAGATCAAGTCCAACCCATCACCACAGACCTCAAGACTAGACCATGGCACCAAGTGCCACGTCCAAACCTGCCTTGAACACCTCCAGGGACGCTGACTCCACCACCTCCCTGGGCAGCCCATTCCAGTAGCCAATGACTCTCTCAGTGAAGAATTTTCTCCTCACCTCCAGCCTAAACTTCCCGTGGCATAGCCTGAGACTGTGTCCTCTTGTTCTGTCACTGGTTGCCTGAGAGAAGAAGGTAACCTCCCCCTGGCTACAACCACTCTTCAGGTAGTTGTAGACAGCAAGAAGGTCCCCCCTGAGCCTCCTCTTCTCCAGGCTAAACCATCCCAGTTCCCTCAGCCTCACTTCATAGGGTTTGTGCTCACATTTTATTATCTGAACATTTTTCCATCATCTTCTTGGAGCCATATGACTCAGGGTAGCCATTTTTACTTCTCTAACATGAAAATACAGCATGTCTTTCACTGATCTGCAGAAGAAGATAAAAAGGTTGTAACAGAATAGGAATGTTAAGAATGAAATACTGATTATTACAGTTCTTCTAACTTGGGGAAAAGTTAATTTGTGGTTACTAGAGTTAAATAATCATGACATCTTTCATACTTCTCAGATTTTCCCAGCTTTGGACCCTTCCATATGACTTTTCAGTTTCATTCTTTGTATCTAAAATCAGGGAACGTCTTTTTCTAGGGATCTACCCATATGATCAACAAAGAAACTTCATCAACATGTCTTGGGTTTTCCATCAGTTCTGTTTTTTTCCTCTCCTTGCATCTCTTCCTACACTTAAATCTATCATCTGTTTCTAGAAGTGAATACATCATCAGACTTTATGGTCATGGAATCACAGAAAATTACCTTTTTCTACCATGACAAATAATATATCCTCCCCTTCAGAAATTCTTACACTTTGAACCTATTCATAGTTCTTGATATAACGCATGCTTTCCCATGGTGGCTTCTATACTAAATGGCTGCTAAGAAAATACCAGATTTTTGAAGTTTATGGCAAAGCATTACCAGTTTGTTGGGTGCTCTGTTACTCTTTAATGTGCTTTATACTTGGAGTCACTGACATTCAAAGCAACCTTGATATGTATAGGAACTCTTTTGGTATGTCTTTAGCAATGTTTTATGCATGATTTAGTCGCATCAGGCAGCCAGCAGCATGCTACAAGTGCCTGTGTTATACCTGCAGTGCTAGTGAAAGGTACTGCATAAACGTTTAATGGACTTTAATATGACAGAGAACTGAAATTGTGTCCACACCTGCATATACTTCAGATGGCATACCATTTCTACTCAGTGCTGTTGAAGTCATATAGGGACTTTAGGTCTGCTTAAGGATGTCCAGGCAAATTTGATATTGTTTCTTTTCAGCTCAAGCTGCAGAGACAGAAACAACATTTTATCGTTTAAAAGCTGTCTCTGCAAGTGTATTCATAAAACCTTTCTTATTTCTTCTCCTAAACAAAAGAGATTAAATCCAATGTTGCATTCCCTTTATTAATAGATTATTATTTTTGAAGTTGCAAGTTTATAATGGAAGAAAGAAGCAAGAATCTTAAGGTGAATTTATACTATAGACATCACATTGATCAAGGAGGGTTGTAAAATGAATCTTGCTGCCTTAGAAGATTTTAGGGCCCCTATGGCAGGGGGTTGGAGCTGGATGATCTCTGAGGTCACTTCCAACCTTACCATTCCATGATTCATGTGACTCAATAAAGGTGATCAGTATATCTGCTCGTCTTGCTCAGTTTAAGAAGGTAGTGGACAAAACCAGACAATAAGCCCTATTTACTTTGAGGATAAAAGTAGTTTCAAGGACCATTGTCTACTGCAGTCATAGACTGCACACAATCCCCTGGACATAATGAAATCATGTAGTCAGTGTTTTCTGCTAGTGCAGAGCTGACAAATAGCAGTATTTCAGATGATATTTAGTGATGAAACATCTATCTCAACATTTCAAATATCCTCATAAATTTAAGAATGCCTGAAACTGAAACTCTAGTCTTCATAACTCTACTGGAATTTGGGTTTCTAAATATTTTTATTACTCAAGCTTGAGCTTGAGGGAGACCTTATTGCTGTCTACAACTACCTGAAGGGTGGTTGTAGCCAGGAGGAGGTTGCTTTCTTCTCTTGGGAAACCAGCACCAAAACAAGAGGACACAGTCTCAAACTGTGCCAGGGGAAGTTTAGGCTGGAGGTGAGGAGAAAGTTCTTCACTGAGAGAGTCATTGGCTACTGGAATGGGCTGCCCAGTGAGGTGGTGGAGTCACTGTCCCTGGAGGTGTTCAAGGCGGGTTTGGACGCGGCACTTGGTGCCATGGTCTAGTCTTGAGGTCTGTGGTAATGGGTTGGACTTGATGATCTTTGAGATCTCTTCCAACCTTGGTGATACTGTGATATTCTAAATTATTTTTTTTTAATGAAAAGGGCAGAGGTTCGGTGACACAGTCGAAGTCCTGCTTAAATGTTTAGGGTCTACAAAAGTAAAAGTAATTAGCATGTAAAGCTAATAAATTGGATCATCAGATTTCCTTAGCATTTTTATTCTTTAGCCCAAGAATGCAACAAAAGGAGCATTTCCCACAATAATTTGGATCTGCTACTTCAAATCTTAACTAACATCAGAAAGAGCAAAACTGAACCTAAATTCCTTCTGTTCTAGTTCTATGTGGAAAATGAAAACCTAGAACAGCACTTAGTCTATTTAATAATCTACTTAGTTTAGATATCATGCTGTCTCTTGATAATCTCTTTCTATTCTTTCATACTTAAAGAAAAATTGTAGCTACTTTGGTTCGTTGGCTGAAGTTTTTTTGTCAAACTAACCCACATAGCTCAGTATGCTCCCATAGCTCAAACAGAATGGTATTTATGACCCAGCACAACATCCAGAATAAAGAAAGATGTTGTCAGTGTCATTTTACCACTTCCTCATAAGTTTTCATGGTCTTTCACAGTAGGTTCTCAAAGTTTCTAAAACAAGAATTTAAAAACTACTGCTAACATCTCCAGTCAATTCACTCTGATCTTGTAATCAAACAAGTCTGCAGAGAATCTGCCAGGCAATTTTTCTCTAAAGTGTTTGAACCTTGCAGGCATATTTCCAGCGCCAAAAATCATTACAGAATTGAAAACCTCTTAGTCAGGTACAATCAAGTGTGAAACTTGATCTCTGGGTATATAAATTTTTAGATTTAGGGCATGTTAGTGTTAACAACTTGACAGGTTGTCTGAAACAATTAATTTTTTAACCCAAAGGATCTCTCCTGTCATTACTTTTTATGACTATCTTAGAAGTGTCTGAATCTAGTCTGGCAGCAAGCCATTCATTTCTGCTTTAAAGTAAATGAAATTACTATTATTATTTATTATTATTAAATTTTATTAGTATTCACTCTGTGAAACAGGCACTAAATGTTTTACTGACTTCTGTATGGTTTACACTTCAGTTTTATAAAAATCTCTTTAAAACTTGCTATTATAGACTTCAATTCTTGCCCTTTGGAAAAAACTCTTCTTATCATTTATATGTGTACAATCAACATGTGCTTGTGTATTCCAAAACTTTTATAGATAAGCAACATTTTTCTAGCATAAAATCATGCCATCTTACTAAAAACTTTTCTCATTACTCCCTAGTAAACATCCATTACAATAAATACATCCGAGGTCAATAGTCAGGTGGCTGTTTACAACCTTTTCTATTTTCTCAAAGAAATAAGACTGATAATTTGAGTTCATATTAACTAGCTAAATAGTTATTTAGATCCTAAAAGCAATCTGATGGAAATATATGTAAGATCAGTTTTCATTTCTTAAGTGAGGTTTTGCTTTATTTTAGTTGTAGGGTTTGTTTTTTGTTTTTTGTTTTTTCTTTTTGAGGTGGCTTTTTTTTTCTTTTTGAGGTGTTTTTTTTTTTCTTTTTGAAGTGGCTTTTTTTGTTTGTTTGTTTTGGTTTGGGTTTTGCATGGGGTTTTTTGTTTTATTTTGTTTGTAAGGATATTTGAATAATGTGATTTGAAAATAGCAGGTTTCCTTGTTTGTATTTACTCCTCAGAATTTATTCTGTACTTTGCAAGTTTACTGTGACACTACCACCTCCTTTAGCCTGGGATATTGTTGTCTTTGAATTTTGATATGGTGCATCTGTTGTGTGAATAACTTATTAAGAAATGAAGCTGTTCCCATTAATTCACTTCTGATAAAAACCTTGATTCAGCTGAAAACAAGTTTAATTTTAACAAACAGTGAGTTTTCCAATTTCAGCTTTTGAAGTCTTTTTATTTCCAAAGGTTAAACATAACGAATTGTTTAAGAAAGACTAAATATGCAAAATAAAGTTAGTGAAATAAGCTAAACCTGGACTTCATTTTTCTGGGGAAAAAAAAAAAATTCTTATTTGCTTTTACTTGTTATCTTATTTCTGATGCACATTTACCAAACAAGGACATTCTAAGAATAAATTGTTATAGATGTGCATACACAAAACCAGGTAATAATGAGACTGACTTAATGGACCTATAGTGGATGGAGAACAGAGGTGTTGATGCTGTGCCTTCCTGTGCCACTTACCCAAACTACAGCTGTTTGCTGTGAATGTCTTTGACACATTACTGCAAAATCCATTCAGTTCCTTTATCCCTGTGTTAATATACTCCCTGTTACACTACCTAATGCCATTTTCTGACTGTTCCCATTCTCCGGCCTCCCTTTCATTCGTGCACTGACAGCTTCTTGAGCTTTTATTGCCTTCTTCAGAATCTTGTTCAAAAGTGGGGAGCAGCTTGACTTGCTGAAATATTCAAATCTGTATTTTTGACTGGATACAGTTTTAGTCGTATTAACTTCATTGAGATCTGTAAACTCCCAGTGCATCTAGCACATTAACCCCTTGTTAAGGTGTCAAATATGCACAGTTAGAAACTCAGTGGTAGACCAGTGGTTTCTTTCATGGCTGACTTAATTAAAAGTCACTGAGGTCTTTGGCGGCAACTGTAACCTAAGAACCGCTGTCTGAGTGCTGTCACCTCTATCGCTTTCTCTTGCTGATGGCTCCAACTATTGGTTCAGGATGATTTCAGTGGCCTTGATATCAGCAATATTTATCTCTGACAGCATTGAGATGTGAATTATTATTGATGCTGAGGCAGACTATGCACATTTGGGGAGGGGGGTTTCTTCAGACTTATACCACTATTAGAATTAGAAGGCTGTCAGACAATATGATTTCTGCTGCATCGAAAGTTCTCTAATTGTTTATCATATTAACCTTGGGTGATCTTGCAATCTCCTGTCTGCAACATTAATCAGCTGACATCATCCAATGCTCTGAAAGGACATTATCAAGTCTAAAGACCAGAACACATTCCCAATGAGAAGGGCAGTGGAACGTTGTGACCTGAGAAAAGGGAATTGAAAAGACCTTTACTTTTTATCTTTGCCATATAACCTCAGATTAGTCACTTCCATTTCTACATCTTCCTGTCCTTGTTCTAATCAAGATTTGTCTAAGTTAGACTGCAATCTGTTTGGCACATGACCTGTAGCTGCTTCTGTACTTTGTATTTCTAAAACAAGAATCTCACTTGGGTTTAGGTTGGACTCGATCTTGAAGGTGTTTTCCAACCCGGTTAATTCTGTGATTCTGTGATTTGGTCCTCTGTGGGTCCACATTCTCATCAGAATGCATCCTGTAGTTCTGAAAACAGGATAAGCCTAGACTAACAGTCAAATTAGAGTAAATATGTAGACTACATCTCAGTAATCTTAGTGTATATATTTAAAATTATTAATATGCAGCTATTCATAAATCATCTTTAATAGGAAGCATTTGCAAAAATTGCTGATCAAGAGTTTGTGGTTGTCATGGAGGCTTCTGGGGATTAATTGGCTGAGTCAGGAATTATAAAAATAGAATTATTTTATTTTCCTGAAAACCCCGCCCCCAGACTGTATATAAACTACTTAAATTTAGGTTCTAATTCAGTTGGAAAAATCTTCACAAGGATGCTTATGGGCAATTTATTAATTTAGGAGAAACAGAAAATTGGAAAAGGTTTAGCCACAAAATGGCTCTGCCCCACTTACAGACAGGCAGCCCAGAGCCGTAGGGAAAGTGTGTTCTACTCACAGCAGTGGAGTAGAATTCAGAGATAGTCCCTGACTCCTTTGTGGCAGTGTTGGAACTGCTCAGCATCTTGATAGCTGTTGAGAAGCTTCTAGACCTTCCCAAGCTCTAGCAGGATTCTGAGAAAGAGGAAGATGATCTCTGACCTGATCCTAGTTCCTTTTGGCAGAGAGGTTTGCAGAGGTGCAGGCAGGATCTCTTGCAGATGTGCAGAGCACGATGTTGGTGGCACTTCTCCACACATCATGAGGTACTTAGTGCCTTCTCCTGGTAAACTTGAGGAGCTTAAGTTTGCAGGAAGTTCAAGCCCAAAACATCAGGAGTAAGCCCACCTGAAGCACGAGGCAGAGCAGAACATGTCCTAGATCAGAGCAGTGAGGCAGAGCGTGTTGTCTGAACAGAGCAGAATGTTGAGCAGAGCAGCACAGAGTGAGGCAGAGGCAGCACAACTGCTTGCAACTTAGTTCAATTTACATTATTTGTCCAAGTGTAATGGTTCCTTTGTCCACAGAGATTCACCAATCAGAATGGCATTTGCAAAAGTGACCCTATTAAGTGAAACCAGATCTTGCTTACCCTTATTTGCTCACGATGTGCTCACAAGTGCACAAACACCTGTGGGTACCTGTATATCATTTTGGGATGGGACATAATGATTCAAGCCCTCGTTTTCCTCTGGCTCTTGCTTCCCTCAGCAGCAGCAGGGTGGGGCAAGCCAGGACATGTTTTAGACCTATTTGCTTTCTACAACAGCGGTTTGGGGGAAGGGGAAGGTGTGCTCTGTGTGTGTGTGGTTTGTTTTTGGGGTTTTTTTTAATTGGTTGGTTTGGGTATAAAATTTCAGTAGTCCTCATTTAGCTAATTAACTTGTTTTATTGTGGGATGAATGTCTAAAAAGTGAAGCAGACGTAATCTACAGAGACATCAATTTGAATTTATCTGCAAATACAATATCTTTTCATAAATGGTTTAAGTTCATGGGATCCCTGAGACAAACTGATGGATGTACACTTCTTGTATCAGTAAAAGAATTATTTCCAGACAATAATGAGTAAGAACAAATGGTCTGGGGCTCTATTAGGACTAGACACAAAATAATCTTTTGAATTCTCATTATGGAATGAAGCAGCATGACTCAAAATAAGTGACACAGACACTGGCTCTTACTCTGCACTCTGCTCTGTCAGGTAAACATGAGTCTTTCTGCTCCCAAACCAAACCTGACCATGCAGGTACATCAAGAATGCTAAAACATGCACCAGAAGACACTACCATAATCTGTGTTTGAGAGCTTTCTGGAAAGGGTCAGTCCAGGCAAACTGCATAACCACATATGGCTCAGACTTTGTTCAGGGATTCTGTCTGACCTGAGTTGTAGAGTGTTTGGGACCATCTACATCAGGTCTGCAGGATGTTTGGGGCCATCTCAGAGATAGGACCCCAGCTACACTTGAGTTATTCTACAGCCAGGACTATTAACATTAAAAAAAAAAATAAAAAAAATCCCAAAATCACTTTACTCTTGCTGAGATCTAAGAGTAAATGTAAAAACTTCCTTATGTTGTCTTAAAAATTAGCAATTGATCTGATGCTTGGTTTCAGTCAGGATTCTTTGACTATGTGACAGATGTTAATTTATACTCTGGACCTGAGATCAGCACTATGCACAGCAAGGAGGCTTACAGTTCAGTTTTTGTGCAGTAGTAAGCTACTCTGTGTGTGGAGTACAATGGGACTCATGCCGTCAGCACCTACTAAGCAGGCTGCTTTTCAAACTGAGCTGTTTGTAAGGAAAGGAGCTTCAGTCCTTCAATAATGCAAGTCTGCTCCATGCCCAGAGGAAAAAAGACATTATATTAAAAAAAAAAAAAAAAAAGGCAAAAAAAGAAAGAAAAAAAGATAAAAGGAAGTTGAGAAAGAAGGTAGAAAAAGGAATATGCATATCTTGATGGAATCTTACTTCTTTGTTTTCTTTCAATTAATAAATCCTTAACTACTGATACTAGTCTGTAGCTCCATTCAGGCACAGTGAGGGAGGCAAGATATTCATAAGATAACAGTTATTGAGAAAAAATCTATTAGAAAACTATTCAGCTGTGTTGAAGTGTTGAACAGAACAGTTTCATCCCATTAGCATGCATTCAACAAAGAGAAGTTAATTAGTTTCAAGAGCTTCTGATATTTCAGTAAAACTTTAGACTAATTTCCAGCTGGATTTTTGCCTTCTGGGGATCCTGTCAGTATTTTCAATTAACAGATTGCCCTGCACAAGTTCTTCAAAGAAATGGTGTTAAAAATAGAGGAGGGCAAGCACTATATTTTTCATTTCATGGGAAATACACCATTCCTTTCTTGTTGTAAAAAAAAAAAAAAAAAAAAAAAAAAAAAAANTTTAAAAAAAAAAAAAAAAAAAAAAAAAAGAAAAAGAGCAAAAAAGGAAAACAGTAATGTTCCATGTATAAATTAATAATTCCGAATGAAGTTATACAAATAAATTCACTGTAATATTTTATTAGAAATTAAATGAAAATCACTGAAGCTACCCCATTCTACCCTGTTACCCTCAAAGTCATCTATCACACTTATTCCTCTACCAAGAAGTTCCTTGTAACTCTTAAAATACTACAAGAATTGTAAGATTTGCCAGAAATTCATAATCTTTTAATCTTTTTTAACTACTAGTGAGGGTATATGCTATCTTCTACCCTTGCTACAGTACTAATTAAACAGATTATTTAGACTTTACAGTAGCATGTGCACTACTTACAATCCACAGTGAAGAATGAAAAAAAAAGGAAGTTTGCAGGAGAAATGTGATACTTTTCAAAATAGTATGTAAGTAATAGATGCTTATGGTCTGTTTCTACAGTATATTTCTACCCATAGTAAGCATGAACTTTGGTCTGTTATATTAAATGATGACACATAAATGCATTGAAGGAATTGATTTTTTGTCAGGCAAGTGTCTACTGGCAAGTAAAGAGTTGGTGAATGATCCCTAGATCAGGTAAATAAGACTTCTTTGTGTAGACAAAAAATATATGTGTTCAGGTTGCATTTCTTCATGTTTACAGTCATCTAATAGGGCTCAAAGCCTGCAGCTATACAGGCCTATTTCTATATTCGTCTGACTGGACCATCTATTGAGAACAACTTACTATTTTTCAGATTTGTCTTTCAATGAATTCTGATAATTCCACCATTTCTTCAACAGAAACACATTCTTTATTATTTCATCTTCCTCAATCACAACAAGCACTCCTCAGCTCTAGTAACTGTCATTTCCAACCTCTTTTTCTCCCAGCTACCTTTGCCAGACAACTGTTTTGACCTTCTCTCTTGCTTTCCTTGTCTTTCCTTTCAACTAAGGGTTTGCAACAATGATCAATCATAATTCCTTGCTTTCTGTATTCTAAAATTAGTATGCTGGTTCTAGTGGAGGGGTAATTAATTAATGCAAGGTGATACTTTTCCAAAATTCATATTCTTTATTAATTTTGATATTCAGAACTCTCACCATCCCCGACCACTAATTTTAATAATAATCCTGCAATGGTCATGGAAACATTATGCAAATAATAATGTAGGAGCTACAATAACAAGCAAAAATATCAGCATTAGTTGAACTCAATTGAACTGGAAGAGAAGATTCTGGCAGTCAACACACTGCTTTCAGTTAATTATCCTGCTTGCCCACTAGATGGACTCAAGTTACTCCTTTCTGCTTATGGCAGAAGGTAATGGTGAATTACAAGAGGCTTTAAGTATTTACTCACAAAAGTTATCTCCCAACTCGTGGGGCTAGCTACAGTTTCAGACAGTACCCCAAATGCTTGCATGGGGTTCAGTCAGTGTTTTGTCAGTTGCTGAGGTTTCTACTTCTTCCCAGGCTTCACAGGCTGCTGGAGAAAGGAGGCAGACAATCTCTGTCCTGGTCTTGATTTCTTTGGACAATCTGTGTGTATCCAGGACTCCTTGTCTTGGCAGACGTAGGTAGGATGCAATGCAATGTGCAGTCTCAGCATGATGTCACGCTGCCTATACAGACCGATTGTGTGCAGACATTTAGAGCCTGGTCCTGGTAAACTCAAAGCAGGCAGTTTCCAGGCAGTTCAGCAAAGCTAACTTGTAGATTAGCAAAGTATAATACTGTAGATGGCAATGGCAAAATTGCTGCTAGAGCAGAGACCAGTGGCAGCAGGCAGCAGCAGGTAAACCAGCATGAGTACAAAGGCAGAGCAGGTTGTGTTACCTGCTCATCTCTTTTTTGTCAATACAACCCAAGACTAATGGGCCTTTGGACACAGAATAGCCGATTAGAATGCCAGTTAGCCAAGCTTCACCACATCAGGTGAAGCCATAGTCTTGCTTTACCCAAATTTGGGAAAAACACAGGACTTGCATGAGGCAGGGATAAGCCAAGTGTGTGTTGCTTGTTTGCCACAGGATGTAAACAGGAGTAAAAACAAGTCTGGGTAAACCAGGGTCCTTAGACTCAGTGGCTCCAGGTCCCTTGTCCTCTCTCCTGTGGTTGCTTCTTCCCGCAACAGAGAGAGGGAGAGCAGAAGAACATGTCTGGGCAAACCAGGACATGTTGAGGCCTATTTTGGCCTATTCAGGCCTACCATGACACTGGGTTAGATGTTTTCACTTTTTGCATCAATATTATGTTTTTAGATAATTTTACTAACATCATGTGCTAATAGCATCTCAACCAATGGAATAATGGGGCTTATTCATTTCATGTAGACTAACGCATTTTAGTTGGGGGTTCGTGAGGTTTGTCGTAATTAACATCAAATTCACAATGAAATATCATGTTAAACAGCTGTAGACGATGCAAATTTGTTTATATTTTACATTTTGTTTTACAATTTGAAGAAAAATGCTGCTTTTGACAGCAGCAAGAATGGGTGGAAAAGAAAAACTATAAAAATCATATTGTGGATAACAGAATTGGTCTGAAGGTTTGTGCTGTGTGTGGCAGAAGACAGCAATGGGGGAAAAGAGCCAGGCTATAAAGAAGTGTTGAGGAAAAAAAAAAAATCCAGTATGAGATCAAGCAAAATAATTCAAAATCACTTTGGGGGATTATCATGTGAAATGTCAAATCTCAGTTTTCAATAATAGAAATTCCGTGCTTAGAGCTCTTCAAAAGTCTCCAACAAAACTTGTTTTAAAGAACTTCAAACAGACCTTTAATGAAAATTGCTTCATACAGAACATTTTATTTTTCTAGGACAAATCCCATATATAGAAACTGGTGCCATAGAATCTTCCAGCAATCTTACTTCAGTTATCTCATACTTACACTGGTCTGACTTCCTACCAAGACCCATGAGGCTCTCAAAAATATGCATAATAAAATACCTCCTTTCTTCCAGAGCAGAAACACTGATGTATTATGAGACAAATTCACACTGAAAAAACAAAGGAAGTATAAAACACCCACTATGGTAAACATGATGCACCTTAATTCAATTTCACAACACATAATTTTTTTTCTTTAAGTTTAATGTTTTTTTCTATTTCCTAAAAAGTATTTCTTGGGGTTTTTTTTTTCAAAGTTTTTTTTTTTTTTTTCCCCCCAAAACCTTTATATGCTATACTTGAGCTAAACATAAGAATTCAAGCAGCACAAGCAAACAAGATGTCTGACTGCTACTGAAATTTATTTCTTCAGGAATATTTTAGAAGAAGAAAAAAGAAAAAAATATTGGCTGATTACAGTGATACAGAACACTTTGGATGTCAAGGGAAACAGAATAATGGTTAAAATACACCAACTGTATAAATGAATAGGTCAGGGAACTGGAAAAGTAATTTATTTTGGGGGGGAAGACAACTTTAGAAAGCACAACTACCGAAGTTTAGGGAGAAAAACAAACAAAGAGAAAAACCAGATGAATGAAAAGAAGTTTTATGCGATTCAGTTTTCTTTTCCTTTAAGGAGTCTTTCCATCTCTATAATTTCAACTTTGCATCCAACAGTGTAAAAACTGAATGTAGTTGGATATAAACAAGTCCAGACACAGAAGAACTTTTACCTTTATTGTGTGATGCTATACTCACACTACTACCAGAGCAAGAGGGCCTGTATGCAAACTGCTGCTGACATATTGCAGTGAGCTCTGCTCTGCTATTATAAGGTATTAACTTGCTATCTATTACTACAGACAACTCTGCATCTCTTTTTGCCACAGCCTTGGTCCTTTATCCTGTGCTAATTGGAAAGTGCGTGAAATCTTTCAGACCCACCTCTGCTTTCTGTGTGTGTGTAATGAAGAGAGAGAAAGCGAAGTTGGATTACTCTCAGAATGTCAGGTATTTTTATTCAGATTTCTCTCAGGTCATGATGAGTTACATATCTCTACTAGTAGTATTTTGAAAGTTTTTTACAGTGTGTGATTCTAGCCCACTGTAACTGCACTGTCCTAGAGGGTTACAGGATAAGATTTAGAAGTAGGACCATTCCAGGTATCCCAGTAGAAAGTTTCCAAGCTTTTGAGCTCCTCTGGTCTCCTTGTCAGCTTATCTCAGTGTTTGGAAATGCTTCAGGCTACGCACAATTTATTGGTGAAGATTTAACTACAGCATGCAGAGATCTCTTCCTGTATTTCAGATATTTTCCCATCAATAATTTTATGAAATATTTCTCTCTCTGTGGAAAACAGCAATAATAAATGTAAAAAGACCCAAACCAAAACACAGAAAAAAAAAATCCAACCAAACCAACTAGCAACAACAACAACAACAACAACAAAAACAACCCACAACAAAACACGAAAGTAACCCCCAAAAAACCAAAACCCCAAAACAAACAAACAAGAAAAAAACAAACCAGTGCTTGATTATCAAACACTTTTCAGTGGTGAAATCATTAACTAGAACCATTTGAAACATTAAAAAATAGCCAGGAGTAAAATAAGAAAAAATGCATTTTTTACATGTTGCAGACTGGTGATTAAGGTAAATATTAAACAGTTATGATGCTCTCAGACACTGTGGAGACTGCAGCCAGTTACATAACTTAAATAAACTGGAAAAAACAGAGAACTTCTTACTGTCTTTGTGAAATAAAATATCCTTCTGTGTTACTCAAACTTTTTCAGGCTTCCAGATTTTCAAAAGTTTTCTCTGCAATATTACCAACTTATGTCAAAATAAAGAGTACTGCTCAAAACAGTAAGCATTTAATTTCTCTGAAAACTTTGTGTGACCTTTTCTTCAGCTCCCATTATGAGGCTTGCATTTGGTAGCTATTATTTCACTTATTCTGGGTTACTTTCTGTTCTTGCTGCGCAAGCTTCTTGGCATCCCTCTGGGTTGACTAAATCACTAGCTTAGCAATGATAAATACAGATCTCAATGTATGAAAACAAAGGAGGTATAATTTGTTTTACTTTTACTTCCCAACCCAGAATAAATAAGTGTGAAAAGTACACTTGGAACATAAGTTCATGGGTGGAAATAACCCTAAATTGGCAGCTGTTGTTATTTTACTTCATCTTTGTTTATGTCTCTTTACTGGGAAATAGACTATATGACTGATGCTATGAGTAAAGGAGATAATAATTCTAAAACAGCGTGGAATAATGGTACTATAAGTTATTATTTCACATGTGGCACAACTTAGGATTTCTGGACATGCTTCCATTGTTCATTGTATGCTATGCTGTACAAATAGAGACCTAAATGCTAGTCCCTGTTTGAAAAGTTTCCATCTCTTACAAATATATTCATCTGTGTGAAAGGAAAGCTACCATGGCAAGAGGCTGTGTCAATACAAAGGAGGCAAGATAAATTAGGAACAGATAACTCATTGTGTTGAATTGGTGGGGCCAAAAACCATATGCTAGGTCTTTATGATCCAAGTTTTCTCTCTTGCCCTCAGAACCCTAATTACAACCAGTGGGTGGTAGGGCATTGTGCTTTAGGGATACACCAATCTGTCCAAAAGTAGTTGAAAGATCCCTGTATTACACTTTACTGTGTTCTGAAGATACCTTTGCACCACTATATGCTTCACTAATGTCCTTAGCAATAGTATAATAGGCCCCTACAGAGCTTAGTAAAGGCATTATGAGGTCCTGTAGCATATTAAGAGATGTGTTAATTTGTACCTGCTCTGTTAAACAACATGCATACCATGTCCCAAAGCAGCACTACTGAACAGAAGAAAGTCAATAGTCTTAGGTGTCTTACACAGTGGCTTTGGAAATTTTGGATGTTCATTTTGTGCTCTGTGTCACGGTAGCTAATTTTCATCAGTGTGCTGGTTGCTAGGTAGTGTTTGTTGTCTCCTTAAACACTTTTTTTTCTCAACTCCTGTCACATCTATGTGCATTCAGCACAGCAGATGCTTCATTACAATCCCATGCCTCTAAAGGAGCCTTCTGTGTTCAGAAGTTTTATCCCAAGTTTGCTAGGGATTAATTCTGATGGTGTGATGAACTGGATTAAGGCAAAGGCGATTTTGTTGCTGAAACACCTCCATTTTGTCCTACTGTTATGGGCCTTTTCTTCCATCACTTTCATTTTTTCATGAGGCTGTGAACCTGATAGGTTTGGAAACCTCTCTTCATGGTACTCCCCTCCCTAGGAAAAAAATACTGAAGTGAGTGATGCAAGAAAACAAAGACTTACAGAAGCACATTCTTAAGAACAAATGCAGTTGTGTGCTTGGAGCAAAATGACAAAGAATGGTTGACACTGGAAAGGACCTCTGGAGCTCATCTTGTTTAACTCAATTCCAAATAACCATGCCCTTTAATTTTATATATTATTTTTTCCAGATAGTCTATATTTAAAATGCAGGGCACCCTGACATGTACATAAAAGCTATAGAAGACCTGACAGAAAACAATACGGTGCTGCATATAAGTATGGTCAGGTCCTCAAGGCTAAGGTAATGATTCTGGGGAAATAGATGAAAATAGTTACTTACATTTCCAAGATTCTTCAGGATTGCTGAGGAGTTTTCCAAAAGCATGTAAGCATTGCTCTCCTGATTTTTCAGGTAGGACTCTAAAATCATGAACAATTATAACAAACATATTCTAGGCGCCTTAAGTCACAGATGCCTAAACATATAGTGCCTGGAGGCTTACAGTACAGAGAAGGATGGAATGTGAAGAATGTCATAGCTTAGCCATCAACCTTTCTTAGATCTATCAGCATTTAAAAAAGGATGCATACAAAAAGCTGAGCTGTATATGATCACAGCTGATCTTTGGAAACAGAATATTGCTGCATCTTTCTTCTGAAATATGTCCTACCTGTAATTCTATTGATTTATTTATTTTTATTTCTACTACTATTGTTTAGCATGTGGCTCACTTCACGAAGCAAGGACAGTCTGATCATTCAGAAAATCTTTTTCTTCAAATGCTGGATTCCTTGCTGCCACAGCCTGAGGAACAGGCAACTTTTCTGTATTTACATAAGGTAGTCTTAAATGTCATTGTCAAACAGAGGAAAAATAACAGCAACAACATCAATGAGAAAAGAACATTGAACTGTTTAGGTTAATGCTGTCCTGGGCACAGGAACATTGAACTGTTCTGTCAGTTTGAGTTATAAAGATGGGAGTTTGCTGACCTCAGCTGGATTTCCCATGTGTCATTGGCTGTTGCTTCTTGCTTTTAAATGGCTTCTTATTGTAGTTTTTTGGTTACTTTTTGCATCTCTAGATTATGTCAAGATACTAAGTTGAACAGTACCAAGTATATTGATGTGGTCTCGCCTGATGCTATCCCAGATGTGAATTCTTCTGGTATTGCTATAATTTTTATGCACTTCAATATAATGTTCAAAATTCAACTAACAGATTATTGTATTAGGCTTTATAGAAAAATGAATTGAATGAAAAATAAACCAGAATTTCAAAGAGCTTTCCATCCTGAAAACTTAAACCACGAGTGAATGAAAACAATAATAAGATGGGATGAAGGAGTAGGGTGATTTGAGAGAATGAAAGGAAGGAACAGGAAAACAGTGTAAGTTCTTAAGGCTCAGTCATACAGGCATTTAAATATGTACTTAATACAAAATATATGAACAGTTTCTGTAAAATCACATTCAAGTGTGTTGCAGGAATGAATCTTATTTGGCAATTTTAGAATACAAGTCCCAGAAAATTGATAAATTGATGGTATGATAATCACTTTTTTTTTTTTTTTAATCCAGAGGCAAAGTATGATGTAGGTGTTATGATTACAAAAATTCTGTTTCTTGCTTAATTGTAGATTTTCTGTTTGACTATGAGTTAATTATTGGCCAGCACTGCAGGAAATATGAAACAATCAGAGAAGGAAAGTAAAGCTGTTCTTACTGCAGCACGAAGATGTGTTATTTAAGACTTGCTGAAGACCAAAAGAACCAGTGCAAAGTAGCAACACTGCTGCAAAAGAACCAGTTTCTTTGATCTATGCCTTCACAGCCTTTATTTGAATTTGATGAGGATGGCATGGGACACTTCTTTGGTAATTTGTGCTCAGATTTGACTCTGGCTTGGCTTTGGAGAGCAGGGATAGCATTGATGAAATGTAGAAAGAAGGTAATGGGGAAGAACAGATACTAGAGAGAGTCCTAGCTCCTCTGCAGTATATTTTTTTGTCAGAGAATGCAGATGAATAATCCAGGTAGAAAATAAAGAGTGACCTCCTGGAAAAAAATAATAGAAATAGCTGAGGTTGTGTCATCATGATAAAATACAAAAATGGCATCAGGATGTAACTCCTGATGCAACATCACAATCCTATCTTCTCCATCTGTCTCTAGTTTTCCCATCGGTGGTGGCAACATCAAAGACAAGATATAATGGAGGTGAAAATTAAAAATAGGTAATTTATAGCCCTTAAAACTGCTAGTTGAGATTTTGATTCCAGTGAGAGCAAACAGATTTAGCTACATGGTCTTTTTATCAGTGTGCAAGTGGTCTCTTTGGGAAAGTAGTTGAGTTGCTTGTGGGTTTTATTTTTTTATTTGTTTTGTTTTGGGTTTTGGGGTTTTTTTTTTTGTTGTTGTGTTTGTCTGTTTGTTTCTATTTGGAATGTAAAATCTTGTTGTACAGTACAAACTGTTATTGGTTCAACTTTATAAGAAACAAATATGTTAGTTTCATATCTAACAGAAAATTCACTTAAAAAGTCATCAATTCCCTGAGTGTTCCTTGATGATGCTTGGTCACGATAACCATTCTATCTGCATAGTAAGCTCAGCTTGAATATCATTGAAACCTCAAGTTAAACAGAAAAACAAATACCTTTGTTAGAAAGCTTTATAAACTTTAGCATAAAACGAAGAAAATAAACCCAGAATATTTCATCCATCATTGCAATGCAGAGGGGCAAACAAAAACAAACATGAAACAACAAAATAAACCAAATAAATAAATACATTTTAAAACCCCAAACCAAAATAAACAAAAAAACCCCCACAACAACAAATCAATTACCAGAAGTGGTTGTCTGTTCAGGACTGCTTACTTCATTGGCAAGCAAAATGGGCCATATCCAGATCACCAAAGGTGTGGAATATGTATCAAACATTACAACCTGACATCTTCTATTGCCCTTGTTGATGAGAGCATGTATTTGAACAGAAAGGTCATGCCCAGTCATGTGTATGAAGTATTTAGCTGGTAATGCAAAGTCCATACATTTTTTTCCCCCCTCTTCTTTCTTTGTTTAGGTAGTAGAACACTGATACAATACTGAGGATCAGGATATTTGCTAGATTTAAAATCCTCTGCTACAGAATCTTAAATGTTGAGGTTTAAGAAGATTCTGCTTCATAGCAAAGTTTTCTTATGTATTCTTAGAGTAGTCCTTTATCAGGAGCTTCAATTTGTCAGAAGTAATTTTGCCGATCTAACTCTAGACCAAATAAAAACCTGTGATAAGGGGCAGTAGATAGATTTTTCAGATTTTTATACTTATATGCATGATTTGAAGCTTCCATATCTATATCCATTTGTGTTACTTGTGCAAACAAAAGAGAAGTTGAAAAGTAATGATGAAGGTAATACTTTGTTCAAGTGATGATAGGTAAGAAGTCATGGAAACCATAATTTTTCTTCTCCATACTCAATACTCCTGTTTCTTTTTAAAACATATTGAAACTGAGTACTACTAGTAATACAGCACTTGTGGCAGCACAGTTTTCTTTCACAGAAGTAGAGAAAGTGGTGAGATCTAACATTTGAGACACTATTATCAAACTGCGAGATCATTTGATTTCTGACGGACCAGAAATTACATTCTCTGCAATAACATGTGCTAGATCAAATGAATTATTATGACCTTAAGCAATCCCAGTTCTGTCACTAATGCTTGAATAATTCTATGTCCTTATTTTCCCTCCTATGCTTTGATCATCTCATCTACCCAAAAGGTGCATCTGGACTGCTCTATACTATTTGTACCATAATGGAATTATAATTCCTAGAATCAAAATTCCACCTAAAATTTAAATGATAAGATCTCTGACCATTCTAGATGTTGGAGCTCATTGTACAGTGATGTATAATGAAGAAGGAACTTTGACTTTGGCAACTTGTAATCAGAACTTAAAATTCAGACCTTTATAGAAAACATTAATTTCATAAATTCATTTATCTTTTATCCATGGAAAAGTAATTAGAATGCTTGTATCACTTTCAGACTTCTCGTTAACTCCTAGCAGTTACTATCTGTCACCTGAATGTTTTCCATAGAAAGAGGGCTGCAGGGCTGAAGCTAAGCTGTCAGCTCGTGGCTTGGATGGCAACACTCTGTGCTGGGTTAGGAACTGGCTGGAGGGCCGAGCCCAGAGAGTGGTGGTGAATGGTGCCACATCCAGCCAGAGGCCGGGCACTAGTGGTGTCCCCCAGGGATCAGTACTGGGCCCCATCCTCTTTCACAACTTCATTGGTGATCTGGATGAGGGCATCGAGTCAGTCACCAGCAAATTTGCAGATGACACCAAGCTGGGGGCTGATGTTGATGGTTTGGAGGGCAGAAGGGCTCTACAGCGGGACCTCGACCGCCTGGACAGATGGGTAGAGTCCAAGGGGATGGCATTCAACAAATCCAAGTACCAGGTACCGCACTTTGGCCACAACAACCCCATGCAGAGCTACAGGCTGGGGTGGGAGCAGCTGGAGAGCAGCCAAACAGAAAGGGATCTGGGGTTGCTGATTGACACCTACCTGAACATGAGCCAGCAGTGTGCCCAGGTGGCCAAGAAGGCCAATGGCATCCTGGCCTGCATCAGGAATAGTGTGGCCAGCAGGAGCAGGGAGGTCATTCTCCCCCTGTACTCTGCACTGGTTAGGCCACACCTTGAGTACTGTGTCCAGTTCTGGGCCCCTGAATTGAAGAAGGACGTTGAGGTGCTTGAGCATGTCCAGAGAAGGGCAACGAGGCTGGGGAGAGGCCTCGAGCACAAGCCCTATGAAGAGAGGTTGAGGGAGCTGGGATCGTTTAGCCTGGAGTAGAGGATGCTCAGGGGGGACCTTCTTGCTGTCTACAACTACCTGAAGGGTGGTTGTGGCCAGGGGGAGGTTACCTTCTTCTGTCAGGCAACCAGTGACAGAATAAGAGGACACAGTCTCAAGCTGCACCAAGGGAAGTTTAGGCTGGAGGTGAGGAGAAAGTTCTTCACTGAGAGAGTCATTGGCTACTGGAATGGGCTGCCCAGGGAGGTGGTGGAGTCACCGTCCCTGGAGGTGTTCAAGGTGGGTTTGGAAGTGGCACTTGGTGCCATGGTCTAGTCTTGAGGTTTGTGGTAATGGGTTGGACTTGATCTTTGAGGTCTCTTCCAACCTTGGTGATGCTGTGATACTGTGATGACATATCATGGGCCTCAGAGGAATGGTTTGCTCCAGGATGCCTCCCTGCTTTCTTCTGCAGTCACCTGAGTGTCCACATGGTTCTCTCTCTCAAGTTCTGTTCCTTTCCAAAACAAAAAAACTCCCCAGCACAAGAGAACTTGCCCAACAGATTTCCCCCTTTTAAGTAAGTAATTACTGAGGTGCTGTTTAGCTTGGCCTTGTCCAGATGTGGGTCTGACTTGGAGGTAGGGGAACTTCTCCAAGCTTCTTACGGAAGCCACTACCAAACCCCAACCAGACACAAACCAGAGTAGTATTTGCAAGCATCTGACTAGTGCTGAGCCACAAGTCATATTCTCATGAAGGCATAGAGTCCAAAACTTTTCCTTATACTGTAAATGATGGAAAATGTTTTTGCACAGAATCTCTCAATCTCTCAAGCAACTGTGCAACAAGTGTGCTCTGATCAGTCTATCTGCATGCTAGCTTAAAGTCTGTATACTTAGTGAGTAGATACGAAACAATTTACAATACTACTAATAAAATAATGATTATATAAATATTAGTAAATAGATAATACATAATATAATATATTATAATTTAATACATCTACAAGTTATATTAATATATTGGTGTTATATAAAATATTAATAATAAAATATTAGAATGGTGATTATTTACACAAATATTTATACCAACATTAATTGTATATTCAAATTCTGTTAATATAACTTTTTTTCTTAGAAGTAGAAAAGACTATCTACTCAGGAGGAAATGAATACAAAGTGGATTTACTAGACATAGATTGATCCAAAATGGTTTCTCCAACTGAGACAAAAAAAAACTTTCCCCAAATTTTCATCAGTGAATACCACTAAGCATCCATCATCTTTCACTCAGGAGATTTATATCCAAAGCAACTACTTAACCTCACAAGTCTGACTGCAAGAGTAAATAATAATAATAATAATAATAATAATAATAATAATAATAATAATAATAATAATAATGATAATAATAATAATAATAATAATAATAATAATAATAATTTTAAAGCGGTATACAATGTCATTATAATAAAAACAGGGGCAAAAAATGGTTAAGGCATCTGAAGAAACTTATTTGCTCTTTTATATTTCCCGTGGTTTCTTTGGTAGGCTCATGCTTTTGTTAGCAAAACTAAATATTAAAACAGATCTAATTACCAGTATAACATTCCTGTGTCAGGAAAGGCCATCTAACAAGCCCATATTTTTCCACTGAGAGGTGAATGTTTGTCCATTTCTGTAGAAAACAATTTTCAAAGAAAAATAGTAACTCTTCAGTCTACAATTACTAGAATTATGCTGTCTTTTTCAGGTCAAAGGCTGGGAAAGAGACTTCATCAATAACACGATAAAGTAGGTTTCCAAAGTCATCACTGGAAACCGTAACCCTCATTAAAAGAAAAAATATTCTCTGCCAGGCAAATAGAAGATTTTTGGATTTTTTTAAATTAAGTTGTACAAGCACCTCATTTAAAATAAAAGGAAAAAAAAGGAAGAAATTTAATCCTTAGTTTCTATCTCTGCTAATTATTGGCATGTTGTGTTACTCATCTGACTTGTGTCAATATTTTTTTATTCATCTCAGTTATTAAATTCAATGGGACTATATAACAACGCACTTCCCTGAGTAAGGGTGATGCATTTTATCCAATGGACTAATCTGCAGAATAGCACACTGATCTTCTGAAAAGGTAGCAGAGTTTGCAATATAGATTAACGAAGGACTGAATGCCAAAAACCTCAGTGCAAGACAACTATCTGCTAAACCTTGATATACTGATATACACACAGCTCAGGGGGTCTTTGAAAGCAGTCAGTATGTAAAAAGGAGAAGAGCTTTATGTGTAGGTTGAACCTGCAACCTAAGACAGTAAGCAAATCACATCATGTACTAAAATAAGTTTTCACTTGATTAATTGTTCTCATCTAAAATCCTTGAACGGTTGATGGTGAGGAATGAATCTCAGCATGCCAGTAGTCTGCATGAGTGCAGAAAGTTGCTTATATTGAGTTCTTGACATGAGCCTCAGAACAATGATGATTCACAAATTAGACAAGGAATTTGAACAGAACTTTGAGCTCTGCAGGAACAGTCCTCCATGTCTGTTAAATGCTGCTAGAGGCTATTATCTGTCATGCATACTGAGACACACTTTCTGCATTAAGGTGAACTGTGGCCTTTTTAGCAAGTACTTCATATCTTTTGCTGCAGACATAACTAAATATTTCAGCCTGTGGATTTTGTAATTACAGAATTGTTTGTTTATTGATGTTTGGTATGCAAGGAGCTGCTCTCAGCATGGTGGTCTGCCACCTGTTCACTGAAAATTCTTCCACTGGTCAGTGTTGAGCAAATGAAGTGCCTAGAAATGCTGATGTTCTTAGAGTGAGCTCCAACTGCCCTTCCTCACGTAGGGATGTAAGACCACTGAAGGCAGATGAGAAGAAAAAAAAAAGTTCACACTATGTTTTACGAAGAGATGATGTGTCATTACAGAGAAAGGAATGTCATCTGGTGTCAATAAACAAAAATAAATTCCTTCAGGTGACTGACTTACTCTGTCCAAGGTAGGAAAAAAAATGTTTTCTAAACATAGATGTTTCTTTTTAATAGCTAAATAAGGAGACCAGAACAGCAACTCAACAGTTTAAATCACTGAGTTGTAGCCTATATGAGAGCTGAAGGTGCTATCAACTGCAAGCTGTGTAGTCTCACAGGCAGGAGAAATGTTGACTTTCACAAAGATAGAATATGTCTTGAATATGAATCAAAAGGGCAAAACATTTAACAAAACTGTGCAGAACTCATTTCAAAACTAGGAAGGGCTAAAAAATGCTACAGCTTTTGATAACTGGTAAAGGAAGCTTCTTAATAATTCAACATCTCTTATAGTGATTACAAAGGTAATGAACAAGGATCAGATGGTTTAATCCCTCCAGCTTTAGAGAAAGGAATGGAAAAAGGTTAGATTCATATTTTGGTTTGGTTGAGAAGTAAAATCTGATCAACCTGAGAACTGCTAAGGCTGTTGTTGATTCATCAGTGGGTAAGTTTACACAGGGATTTCACGCAGTATAACATGTTCTTTAGTGGCCTAAACCCTTATTTTTGAACAAAATTAACAAATAAACTGATAATATAAATAGAGGAAGGGAACTACCATCTGTTTCCCTGCTTTAAATAACCCCTCTTGTGGATGATAATAATGAAGTCAAAAGTTCCTGTAAGGAATCACAGAATTAGCCATGTTGGAAAAGACCTCTAGTATCACCGAGTCCAACCTAGCACCTAACTCTTCTCATTAACTAAACCATGGCAATAAGTGCCTCATCCATCCTCCTCATAAACACCTTCAGGGAGGGTGACTCCTCGGGCAGCAATCACTCTTTCCATGAAGAATTTCTTCCCGATGTCCAGCCTAAACCTACCCTGAAACAATTTGAGACTGTGTCCTCTTGTTCTGTCACTGGGTGACTGGGTGAAGAGACCAGCCCCTGCCTGGCTACAACCTCCTTTCAGGTAGTTGTAAAGAGCAATGAGGTCTCCACTGAGCCTCCTCTTCTCAAGGCTGAATATGAGGAAAGAAAACAAAACAAAAATAAAATCAAATGAACAAGTAAGTAAGTGAAAAGAAACCTTCAAGCAACAACCTCTCTTGACAGAGAAAGTAGTCTGACACAAAGTAAAAAAAAAGACCTGATGCTATCTTTTTTCTTAGTCAGTCTTTGTACTTGTATTTGGTTTTAAAAAGATTATTTTAATTACCTACCTCAGTTATTCTAAGATATATTAACACAGGAAAATTCATTCATCCCACACATTATCCATTCATCTAGTCTAAATTTTTCCCTCCCTATAATATCTTCTGAAAGATGCAGTGTAAATGGGTTCTTGGTAATAGAATCTAATAAAATAGTGTATATGAGAATATTGTGAACAGATTATTTTTCAATTAAATTATCTTTCCATTAGAAGAATATCTGTTGAATATTTTTCACTTTGGCTTTAATGTGCTCCATTTATTTATTTAATGAAGATATGGATGACAATGCATTCATTCTAAATTTTACCTTTTTATAAGGGAGTGGCCTTTTCAGACCTCAGCAGAACACATAATTTCCTGTGCTGAGGGTTGTACAGACATACAAAAAAGAGATTGCTCTTGCTCTGATTAATTTATTATCTAACAGATAAGCTAGACGTAGGATACACCTACATGGGCTCCTGCCCTCAGAGCAGACATGAGCTCATTCTATTTGCATCCAAAGCAGATGGAAATTCTCTTTGCCTGTGCTGCACATTAACTTGTGAATACAAATAACATGGCGATTAGTCCAAGCTACCAAGTGCCGATGTAGGAAGCTGTATCTTATCTTGCACTTAGGGTATCCTATTGCATCTGCTCAGGAATACAGGTAAAACGAGGCCTGGTCTTTCTAAAAAATATTGTATGGATATTTCTGAAGAATGGAAGGTGGCTATATGGAAGAAGGCAATATGATTTTAATAGATATTTAGATGATTAAGATAAAGGATGGAAATACCTATTTCTTGTCAATATACTGAGTAAATGTGGTGTGATGGTTTGGGAGTGTGTGTCCGCCTCCCNCAACCATCCTTCCACCTTCTCCCCACCTCTGTACCTTACCCCAAGGTTTGCCTTACATGCAAGATGAGCTTGGAGGATCAGCCAAGGGGGTTAGAAGAAGAGTAATTAGTGAAGATTAATCGGCAGATAGAAACCAGAAGATGTTAGACCTCCCAAGACGCTGAGTTCCTACAGACAGAGTGACTTACCTATGTTTTGAGTTCTTCTTTTAAACATCTCAGCAAGCCTATGAGTGAAGTAGACATCACCATGTTTTCCTTTCACAACCTGTAGCATAATTTTCTTTATTAAAATGTTCCAATTAGCCTCAAACCAGCATATGTGGGTTCAAATACAATGCCCAGTCTAAGGCAGCTTCAGTGTGCCTGAGTCTACTAGAATTAATCATGGAGTGAGCATTTAACTATCTAATAATCAACTTTATTAACTCAGCTACTCATTTGTGTTACTTTTAGAGTCAATGAAGAAAACTAGACACTCCCAGACAATCTACCTGCCCGATCATCTCAGACAAATTATGATGGACTGAATCATTGATGTACAATGTTTTTCTCTCCCTTCTGATGACTGGAAATAAGAAAGAAAGAAAGAAACAAACAAACAAACAAACAAAAACAAACCACAAAAAAACCCCACTTCACTTTTAATTTGTAGGTTACAGGAGTATTTATACATTTTTTTTGAATGTTTGATATTTCCTTGAACTTCCAATGTCTCTGTTCTGACCCTCAAGTCATCACTCAACTACTACAGGATGTTATTTTTATTCTCCTTCAATAGCTTGGTTTTCTCAATCCACCCACCCCCCCCACCCCCCCCCCCCATTCTTCTGCTCTGCTCTGTAGTTACCAACTCCATTTCTAAGGGATTAAAAAAAAAAAAAAATCATATAAGAATGGTGTGAAAAATAAAAGTGATTATGAATCCATTTTACACTCACCCTCACTCCAAGCTGAAATTATCCTGTTCACTGAGGCACAGGTGGTGATTTTCCTAACTTGATTTGGTCATTAAAAATCCTCTAGCTGCTTCAATACTTTCTCCCTCAGGCCCCTATCAACACTCTCTTCTCCAGTGATTAGAACAGAGCCGATTGGCCTTCTGAACTTATTACAACCCTTTTTCTAATGATCTCATAATGACTGCAAACCTGAGCCTAGCAAACTGACAGATAATGATGTCAATTATGCAAAACAGAAGTGATGGCTTTGAATCTAATATACTGTATTTGGAGCTGAGGAGGGAGGCAGAGAGCCTTATTTATAGTTTCACTAGCTAACTGTCATATTTCAAAATGTCAGTAAAACTTGATAAAGGGGAGGTTGGGGAACACACCAAAAGATCCTGATTATAGGGCCCTTGATAATTTTTTTTAAAGGGTTTGTCCTTTTTTTTGTTTGTTTGTTTGTTTTTGGTTTTTTGTTGTTGTTGTTGTTGTTCTCTTCTTCCCTAAAAAACTTCTGCTGTTTTTTGACTCCTGTGCTATTCCAGTGATATTTTACAACTTTAGTTCCTTTCTGTTTTCCAACAGAATTCCTTTGGGAGACCCTAAGGATTGTAGGCATGTCAGGGGTCAATGTAAATTAATTTATTAGTAAAATCTCTTTTTATTCAGTTAACTATGAAGACTTTTAACTATATTTATCTATATTATTGGTAACTTTTCTTAATTATTATTTTATCATGGTCTAATGACACAAAAAAAGTCCACATTCCTCTTGGTTGTATACCGCCTCCTCCGCTCTGTGGGAAATTGTTTTATCATATCAGCAGTTATGTATTAAAATGTAAGCAAGCATTTAGGGGAAAATATAGACAAATTTTGCTTTCAGCCTTGAATAAACCAAAATTTGTTCAACTGTCTTTGAAAATTCCTGTAACTTCACATGAGAATGATGCTTACACCAGGTGTGTAAGTTAGGAGATCACATCACATCATACAGCCAGTGATGAAAGTCGAATCTGTGTCCCACCCATTTCCTCTGTACTGATCTGCATTGCCCTAGTCCCAGTTATTTCCACCATTCCATGAACTCCAACCTCCTTGCTCGTAATTTTTGGAGTGATTTGAAAAGCCCCAAATTAATTGTTCTCTTTTAGATCTCAAAGGTTATGTTTCACAGTTCTAAAGCTTAGTGCATTTTTATCAGAATAGGAATCTGTCTCAGATTAACTAAAGAAGTTTAGCTTCTGGACAAGTTGTGTGATTGTTTATGTGAGAAAATGAAACCTGAGACCTGCACAAAGGAAACTTCAGTGTTAGAGATGCAAAGTCTATGATATGGAGAGGGAAGATTGTGTGATTGGAATAATGGCATTATGAAAAGGGGAATGTGCTTTGGAGTAGTGTGGAAATTACATCTGATAATTCTTACCTGAGGCAACTAGAAGGCAATAATCTTTCAAATTGACATGCTACAGTGCCCTTTTCAAAAATCAGTGACAGCACTGCAGCCAGTTCCAGCAATGGGAATAAAAAGCGCCTGTAATCAATGTAAATAGTTGTATAATATTCTGCATGTCTGATCCAGTATGTAATGAAATTGACAGAGGAGCTCTTACTGATTTCCATAACGTTAGACCAAACCTCAGATGGAAGAGAGACATCCCATAAGATGATTCAAACTTTATTATTTTTCTTGTATTATGTGAAAAAAAAAAAACAAAAAAACAAAAAGCAAAAAACATGGATTTCTCAAAATCAGATTCTTTTCACAGGGTTTTAAGATCCAATAGTTTGTAGTGAATCATAAACACTCTGTCTATAACTTATAAGAACACATGTTTGCAGATTAATATTTAAATGGTGGTATTTTTAGCAGCATAGGAAATGTAACGATCTCAGTATTTTGGGGTAGAGAAAGATGGTGAAAATCCTACGCAGGGGTAAACTTGGAAATCAGAACTGAAAAATAAAATAGTCATTGAATATCATCTTACCAAAAATGTCAGATTTTTCTTTACATTCATGATATCATGTTATATGTGTTTTAGCATGAAGGGTAGCAGTTTCCATCACTGATACATATAACTCCTAAGATACTACCTGCTCTGGAGATACACAGTTCTACTCTGGCTGATCATATTTGTCCTCCATGCCAGCCTCACCATACAATGCTGAATAGAGTTCTTAGGAAGATTAACACAATACCAAAACACCCAAAAAACTACAAGACTTTTTATATATTGCACACAAGTTTTCCATTAATAAAACAAACAAGTGAAATGCAATTCATTTTTCTGCTACACAAATTACATGTAGATGAAGGTAATAGCCTGGCATTCTTATTAAATATAAATATAAAATAATAAACAAAATATGAGGAACTATAAAAAAAATATTTCCTTAGTATTAGATCTCTTTAGGCTGAGTATTCTTATTTGTTTCTGTATCTCTGTAATTATTCCATTTTCTGTACAATGATACCTCCACCAAGTCTTGAATATTTGTTGAATGTCCTGGAATCAAGAAAGTGAATTTACCACTTACAGCTGGCAGAAAAGGAGCAGATGACAATTATTGAAGAACGTATTGCAATGACAGGACAAGGGGTAATGGGTTTAAACTGACAAAGGGGAGATTTAGACTAGATGTTAGGAGAAAGTTCTTTGCAGTGAGTGTGGTGAGGCACTGGAACAGGTTGCCCAGGGAGGTTGTGGATGCTCCCTCCCTGGAGGTGTTCAAGGCCAGGTTGGACGAGGCCTTGAGTGACCTGTACTAGTGAGAGGTGTCCCTTCCTATGGCAGGGGGTTGGAACTAGATGATCCTTGAGGTCCCTTCCAACCTTATCATTCGATTCTATGATTCTATGTATTTTCAAGGATGAGTAGGCATAGAAAAAAATAACTGAAAGGTGGGGGTTGTAGAGTTGGTGCATAGCTTCTTTTGTGAGGTAATTTTTCAACATCCAAACCCATTTGATTTGTTTATATGAATTTACTGGTTTGGTTTCTTTAATATCTAGAATTGGAGAGAAGATTCTATCCATATTCTGTGTCAGAATCAGTCAACTTACTGCTCAGATTTTTGTTACAGTGTTCTCTTGTAGCATGTTTGCGTCTAATTTGTTGTTCGCTACCACTTCTTAGTGTTACACTACAGTGAAAATAGTTATTCAGAAGATGCAAGGCTGAGCTGCAGTGCTTTGAATTTTATGAAGTCTTTAAATCTGGTAAGAAAAAAGCACTGCTTGGGCTAGAAGTTCCCCTTTAAAACACTTTTTTTGGTAATGCTCCAGTGCAATGAAGAGACATAGCACATGTAATAAGTGTTGTAGTACTCCAAAAGGAGATTTAATTTCAATTTTACATTTAATTGATTGTTTAATATTAGCACTTGTTGCTGAAAGGTATGTTGCAAGTAGAATTGACATTGAAGGGAAAAAAGTGTAAACAAAGATACATCTGTAATACCAATGCTTTTATTTTCTTATGTGCAGTAACACCTTGCATGATGGACAGGATGTCAAGGTCTGGAGAACAGAGATTAACAATACCTCTGTCCAGAGGAGCAAGAGCTGTTCTCATAGATTTCTGTGTTGTGAAATTAAGGTGCAAGCGATACTGTATATCACCACAAAACTATTTAATAAAAATAAAGTTGAACAAAACAGAGGGAGAGAGAGAAGGGGGATGAGAGGGAGAGAGAACAACAGGGGAAAAGAGGAGAACAGGGAAGGAAAAGAGCAGATATTATATTACCATCAGACAGAGATGGGGAGGGGAGAGAGAGCGACCTGTGCATGGCCCAGGGATGTTATTCCATGGAGTTTATCAGTTCTTCTGCAGTTGTTCTGAGGGAGTTGTTCTTCGAATTCTTCTGGTGGAGATGTTCTTGTGGAGATGTTCTTTGAATTCTTCCTCTTGGCAGGCATTGCTCAGGTCTATTTATGGATTTTTTTCAGATTGATGTCCAGGTGTAGCTCCCCAGGGAATCTCCCTGTGTATTCTCATGCATTTGCAGGGATCCAGTGGCACTGGGGAGAGCCTCCACCTACTCCCTGCACAGCTTACTTGTCCATACCCCGAATACACATATTCCATATGCCTTTTCTCTTTGGGATAGCTGATGTAAGGTGTACACATTCTGGACATTCACGCCTGGCTGCAGACCAAGAAGGCCACAAATGTTCTGTGTCTCTCTCAACTTGCATCCTCGAGCCTTTGGCCAGGCACCTTGGCCAAGTCCACAAAGGTAGCAAAGGCAATCTTTATCTTTGTTGATTTGAACAAGGGAGAGACGATTTAGAGTCTCACAGGAGAATTACTCATTCTGTCCAAGGAAAAAGCTATATAGCAATAGTTATTAAAAAGTAACAGATGAAATAGGTATCACATGCTGAATGTGTCTGGTACTCATATTGTTAGGAAAGAAAAGCAAAATCTTGGGTACCAGATGTAGCTAATGCTCCAGTTCAGCTTCTGTACCTACTTTGCTTAATATTTTATTTCCAGATGTAATAACTTTTTCTATTTTGAAAATTACAAATAGTTACTGGTTTTCCTATAAGCCATGAATTCTATCAAATTTAGGAACAGGGTTTCTCAGAGCAATGTGACTAACCCAGACACTGTTTTTCTTGATGTTTAAAAAACTCCAGTTGATTAATATTTATGATTCTCTATATGACAAATACTACAATCCAGCTCAACATTTAAAGTAAATGACTTCTGAGTTTGGCACTTCAGAAATACATGTCAGAAGAAATCCAACCCTTAAGAATCTGAGATGCAAAGATAAAACATAATACAGTAGGAAAACATGACAGACAGATGGTGGAACATGAGCACTGAGAGGACAATCATTACCGGTGTCATAAGCAGCAGTCATGACCCACCAGCTGCTTATCTGCTGTTGGGAGTTTCATAGATATTATTACAGAGATCAGAAGAGGAAAAGAAGTGATGTGACTGTTGGCTAGAAATGCAGCAAAAGGACTTCAGTGGGAGTTTTGAGTTGTTATTGTACCTAATGGCTTGGCAAAACCCTCAGGGGCTGGGTTGAATAGGATTGTGCATTCACCTTTCCCTAGACTGTCCTTGGGCAGGCTGACTTTTATGTTGTTGTTAGAGTGGGGATTTTTTTGTTTTGTTTTGTTTGGTTTTGTTTTTATTTTTTTTTTGTGGGGGATTTTTTGTTTGGTTATTTTGGTTGTTTTTTCTTGCCTCTTAAAAAGACAACATTATTTATAAAGGATGTGGGCACTACAAATCTACCTCACTGGTTTCTTAGGTTGAAATTACAAAAATGAGTTCTGGACCATGAGGAGTTGAACATCCCGAAACCAACAGAGGATATAACCACAAAACTTGGAAAGACAAATTATGTTACATTCACTGTTGTTCAGTCCCCTCATGGTCTATGTTAACTTCCATCCATGACAGATCCAGATCCACCCCTGTGTAAAAAAACATCATCTGGGAGTTCGTAGATGCCAGTTCATAGATGTCAGTGCTCCAGGTTGACCTTTGAGACTTGGAGAATGTATATAGGACTTAAAAGTATTTGTAATTAGGAGTGTTTCATTCCATTTGTCAATGGTGACAGTAAATTTCCTTCCCACATGCATGACAGCAGCTAATAATTTCCTCCCTTCACCAGTCCGCAGTGAGCAATATCTTAAGCCACAAATAGTAGCAGTTTATTAATAGAAAGGAAAGCTGGTAACCACAGCAAGTTCTTGTGTGGTTTTCCCTAGTGAGATGATGACTTTTGGAGACAAGCTGCTCTCTGGGGCCTGGTCTTCGTGAAAGTTAATTACTTATTGTTGCAATGGAAGTGAAAAAAATTAATCAGAATACATGCATAAAAACTCACAGTGTCTGGTCATGCAGCTCCCTCACAGTGTCTGAGGTTATCAAGTAAACTATCACTTCCAAAACCCTCCTGCTGGGAAATGCATTTGTAATATAGAACAAAATCATGGGAAATGTATTTTCAGAAGCATGAAAAAAAAAAAAAAAAAAAAAAAGGTGAGAAAAATCCTGGAGAATCCCATCCCTTCATCATTGTTTTCTAATTTTCAAGAGCAGGTCATATAGTAGACTTAGCATGGAAAGCACTTAGATGTTTTCTGAAGAAAAAGTGCATTATTATTATTTGTAATCTAAAACACTGAGAAAAAAAAAAGATCACTATTTAAAAGTCACTAAACTAAAACTGTATTTGGTGCAAAACCTCCTTAATCCACAAAAGATCAGTGAAGGGAAGGAGAAAATATAAAGGAAATATGGTTATAAATAGTTTATTATGTTATTAATATTGGTTGGGAGAAAACTCTATAGACACTTTAATCCAATTTGGATGGGTCTACTGTCATTACTGGGTTGACAAAGACTTGCCTAGCCAAATCTGAAAGTTTTCCAAGGAGGAAGATCCCACAAGGATTGTTGTTTGATTTAAGCAGCTGACAGTGGTTTTGTTCTTATTTTCATAACCACAACCACCACAGAAATGTAAAATCGGGCTGTGTGCACCTTCAGCATGACCTAGTATGACTACTCACACATTCTCACAGTGTGGTTGTTTGCTTTTTTCCCTTTGATAACATTGATAGCAATGGATTCTTACATCACAGAGGACAGCCATATTCTAACCAAAGCTGAGCCAATCAATGACACAGGTAGCATCTCTGTGATAACATGTTTAAGCAAGTGTAGAAAATGCTGTGCTACAGCAGCCAGAAGACATGTGTGAGTACGTGAGTGAAACAGCTCTGCAGACCTCAAGGTCAGTGAAGAAGGAAGAGGTGCTCCAGGTATGGAGCAGAGACTCCCCAGTAGTTTGCGATGAAGAATATGGTGAGGCAGGCAGCCCTGCAGCCCATGGAGGTCCACAGTGGAGCAGATATCCAACCTGCAATCCATGTAGTATCTCATGCCAGAACAGGTGCTCTGAAGGAAGCAGATTTTCTTGTAGGACCTGTAACCTTGTGGAAAGGAACACTTTATGAAGAACTGCAGCAACACAGGTAGAACTCACTTTGGAGCAGTTTGTGAAGGACTGTAAGTCATGGAGAAGACCTCATGTTGGAGCTGACTAAGAGTGTGAGGAAGGACAGGCAGAGATGAAGCATTATATACTTACCTCACATACTTATTCCCAATCCCTCTGCATCACTTAGGGTGTCAGGGGATACAGGATTTGGGAGTGAAGTTGAGCCTGGCAGAAGGAAAAGATGAAGTAGAAGTGTTCTTAAATTTATTCTTCATAGAATCATAGAATCATAGAATGGTAAGGTTGGAAGGGACCTCAAGGATCATCTAGTTCCAACCCCCTGCCATAGGCAGGGACACCTCCCACTAGTACAGGTTACTCAAGGCCTCATCCAATCTGGCCTTGAACACATCCAGGGAGGGAGCATCCGCAACCTCCCTGGGCAACCTGTTCCAGTGCCTCACCACCCTTACTGTAAAGAACTTCCTCCTAACATCCAGTCTAAATCTCCCCTCTGCCAGTTTAAGCCCATTGCCCCTTGTCCTGTCATTGCAGGACCTTGTAAATAATCCTTCCCCAGCCTTCCTGTAGGCCCCCTTCAGATACTGGAAGGCTACTATCAGGTCCCCT
>VWZE01002895.1:174465-194181 GCA_013396675.1 Eubucco bourcierii
CCCTCTCTTCCTCTGTCCCTTCCTTCTTCCCCTCCTTCTTTCTTCCCTTCTCTCTCTTCCTCCCTCCCTTCCTTCCTTCCTTCTGAGTTCTGAGTTCCTTCCATCCAAGTTCCTTCCAAGTTCCTTCCTTCCAAGTTCCTTCCGAGTTCCTTCCGAGTTCCTTCCTTGCTTCCAAGTTCCTTCCTTCCTTCCCTCCGAGTTCCTTCCTTCCTTCCTTCTGAATTCATTCCTTCTTTCCTTCTGAATTCCTTTTGAATTCCTTCAGAATTCCTTCTGAATTCATTCCTTCTGAATTCCTTCTGCATTCCTCCCTCCCTCCTTTCCTGCCTTCCTCCCTCTATTTCTTTTTTTCATCTTCATTTCTTCATGGGAGGGAGAGAGAAAAAAATTGGGAGACTAAGTCCCTGATTTTTAATGAAACAGTTTACTACAGAAAATTTTAACGTTCCATTCAGCTGAGAAACTAAATGCTGTTGCTTTGCTTTCTCTAATCTAATCAATAATATATGCATGTATACATAAAAGTGAGTATGTATATTTATATTTGTACATGCCTAAGCTATAGTGGAGCTAAATTTGTTTGGTTTTCATCTAATACATTTTTAATCTACATACATGCACAGATAAGAAAACAACTGTTATATCCTACATGCATTTTGCCATAACAATTTGAAAATTTATCTACACTGGACTTGGAAGAACCAAATTTTTGCACTTGTACAGTTGAATATTCCCCCATAGCTTGTTCAGAAGTTGTGGTGCCAGCCTACAGCATCAGTTCTGAACTGCATTAAGCCTCACTCTGCAAGCAAAATTGAAGTGACTCCTAAAGCCCAAAGAAGGACTTGAATGACACTACAGAGATTTCACTTAGTTTATAAGCTGAAGCCATGCAAAACCACCAAATATTTTAAATGGTGAGTGAGTATGTATTCACCTTGCATTTATTTAAAACCTGCACCATTAAGATTCATTCATATCTAAGGTGAACTTGATTTTAATTTTGTTGGGTTTTTTGTTTGTTTGTTTGTTTGTTTGTGTTTTTTTAATCAAAATAGACAACTTGGGAAAATGTTGCCAATAAATTGTTGGCTTACCATTAAGAAGATGTACATAGTCTTAAACCTATCCATTCCTCATTTTCTTTCATTTTAAATTACTGGAGCACATACACGTGAAACATACATATTTCTGTTTTTTCCTCTTCCTATCTTTCTGTACCAAAGCAGCAGCTGTGTCAAGGGAAATATCTGTCTAATTTCAGTTGTTTATGAAGCACATATCAAAACTTAATTTCTACTTCTGTGCTTTGTAGAAACCTTATTTTATAGAGATGACAGTTTATTTCAAGACTTAAAGGTACTATGAGGGATACATAGTCTTTGAGGTCCAAACTCTGAAGGGAAGACATAAATGGTTTGTAACCGACAGTTTTGCTCACAATTCAGACCATTTAACAGCTCAGGATGAAAGAGCTGTGCAGTAAGGCCAGGGATAATTTATGGTGAAAGGCCAAGATTAAAATTTTGACTTATGAAATACACCTTTTCTCCAGTTGCTCCTACAGGACTGCTAGCTATTGTAAATGTGCCTTTCTGGATTAGGCTGTAATGATTAACATTATGCCTTCCACTGAAAGTAAGTGTTTAAAACTGAATATGAAATAACATGCTTAAAATTTTCAAGAGAAAAAAAAAATCAATGATAATCTCACTTTACAGCACAAAACTAAAGGCACTGATTAAGTTTGACATTAGTGAGAACTCTAACAAGACATTCCCAAGAAAAATAACACACTCAAATCTTACAATTCAACTGTTACCACATTAAGGAAGTAATAACCTTCTAATATCTCTAGTGTAAGAAGTGACAAAAATAAAAAAGCATCTTTCCTGTCAGATGCTTTGAAAGAAAATCTAAACAGAGAAAAGGAGAGAGGAAATTTAGCTTAAACAAAAGCAAAACAAAAGTAGCCAGAGGCTGACCTACATTTGAAAAATAAAATAACCCAACAGCAGTGCTTGCTACAGCTCTAAGAATGCAATTTCAAGTATTTTCAATGAGTCCTATGAAATGGTGATGATCTAGTCTGAATCAGTGCAGCAGCTGTTGCAATGATCTACAGGAATTATCAGTAATAAGTCTCAGAGGAGGTTGAAAATGTGCACTGTGAGCATCTGAATCCTTTTCACCTCCTGCTGGACAGCAGTTTCTTCTTACCCTGACCCACATGTAAGGAGTACCAGAGAGCAATGCAGTTGCCATGTTATTTTCCTAGTCTGTGAGCAGCATTATTTTATAATGAACCTCAATCAGACTTGATGATTTTTGCAAGTCTGTTAGTCAGAGAACTTGCTTTATCTTGCCCCCTTGTAATGGGATTTGCAAAGCAATTACACATCCCCGTCTCAGCTGATGTGTCTCAGACTAAAACCTTACACATGACTGCATTAGTTTATCACAGTAACACACACTCTGTAACACACCTCTGCTACCTCTCACAACAGTCAGACACTAAAGAAAAAAAGAAAACTGGAAAGATTCTAATGGTTGTTGCCTTAGCTATTTTCCTAGTATCAGTTAATTTCCTTTAAGGCTGACAATATCCCATTTTTATCCATAGATCTTGAAGTGCATTTGAAAGGTTAGGAATATGTTGATTCTTCCTTACATAAAAATTGAGGCAAAATAAATGGATTTCAGCACATAGGAATTCTGTGTTCTTCTGGGCAAGCACCAGGGACAGATCAGAGCACTGTAATGGATCATGTAGTGCAGTGAGAAATGGGGGAAAAAAACCATCTTATGAACAGAGTTTTAGCCAGAGTTTTAGCCCACTAAAATAGTCAAGAAACACAGCTTTGAGTAGTTATTAGACTGAGACTTTTGGTAGTCTAAAATGGAAATGGAAAGAGTGCTGACTAAAGTGATGATGGGAAGATTGAGCCTACCAGAAAATGGGCGCAAAGGTTGAAAATGTAGTTTAAAGATTTGTCATTAATCCATTTTCCTTTCAGTAAGAAAAGAAAAAAAAAAACCAAAAAGAAAGAAAGATTGCTTGTTAAAAAAGTAAACTCATCATACACATTTACCCAGTTCAATGAAGTATCTGCTGAACAGGTTGCTGAGGTCTGTAGTGATCAGAGGAGAAGGACACAGAAGGCAATATATAAAAGAAGGATTGACAGAGAAGACATGCTGAGTCCCAGATGGTAGCCTCTGAAGTAGGGAAGATCTAAACATAGGATACTGATCCTGAGCTTATTGTACTTGGAGATTCTAAATAATAGAACAAATAAGAATTGTTTAAGTAGGAAAAGATCTCCAAGATCATCAAAATAACTGTTAACCTAGCACTGTCAAGTCCACCACTAAACCATGTCTCTAAGTACCACATCTTTTAAATAACGAAAATGCCTTTTGAAATGTTGGTTGCTATTTTGTTGTTGTTTATTTGTTGCGGTTGTTGTGTTTTGGTTTGGTTTTTTGGTGATTTTTTTTTTTTTTCAGGAGAATGGAGAAGCTGGTCTTATAATATTTAAAGGTCCAGATGTGACAACTTCACAGCCAATGCATTTTACCCTGTGTTTTGCCTTACCCTCTGTCTGTTACTCTCTTCTGCTGCTCCAGTACATCTGTTCTCTGGTTATTTTCAGTGCAAGCTGGCAGGATTTTTTTCTTTTCCTATACAGTGAATTAAAAAAAAATATTAAAAAATTAATCTTGCATTGTATTTAAAATGAATTCTCATGAGATCAGTCCTTTCCTAGTGAGATCAGTTTTGGGAGGATGGGTTGTTTTGTTTTGTTTCAGGTGGGTTTTTTGGAGGGGTTGTAATTTTTGTTTTGTTGTCTTTTCATACACCAGACCATTTACTCTAAGATAATATTAATTTACAACTGGAATCACAATTGACACCTGGCAGTGCACTAAACAATACAGATCTTTAAATCCACGTCATTAGTTGCTCATGCTTTGATGAATCTCTCCTCATTACTTTCCTAATCCTTCCTCCAGTGAAGCCTCAGCATTTTGTTTGCCACTGGAGAGTTAGTTCTGAAATAAAGAGGCAGGGACACTGCACAAATGCCACAAAAATAGAGGGCTGGAGCAGCTGTCCAAATGCCCATGCATCTGGCTTCTTCTATGCTGGCAGAAAAGCTGGATGATAGGCATGATGGTGGATCCATCGTTATATCTTCCTCTTCCCTCATTTTCACTAAATGTCTGATGCATGTTGGCAGTCTCAATCTTTAAAGACAAGCTGGAAATACTCATTGCAAAGATAGTATCCTGTAATCAGCAGAGACATTAGCAGTGGTGCAGGAATATTTATCACTTCCCACAGAGATAACAACCAAGGGGAGATACCTCCAAAACTGTAAACCCCAAGTAATTTGAAGGTGAGCCATAGAGTCAGAAATATATTTCTGGAATCAAGCAACTGCAGAAATTTGTTTTTCTGCCTTACTGCTTTATAAATTAGATGTAAAAGCAATATGTCTGTGTCTCGGAT
Source organism: Eubucco bourcierii (assembly GCA_013396675.1). Classification (NCBI taxonomy): domain Eukaryota; kingdom Metazoa; phylum Chordata; class Aves; order Piciformes; family Ramphastidae; genus Eubucco; species Eubucco bourcierii. The sequence continues at coordinate 178,982 of VWZE01002895.1, forward strand.
CTCAATCATGGGACAACTCTGAGGGGTATTTATAAAAACTGGTATAGTTTCTGTGCATGTTTGTGGCTGTGGAAATAAGCAGGTGCTATTTAACTGGAAAGTGACACCCCTTGCTAGATGGTTGACTTTGTGGTCTAGTATTTGTCACCAGGGATCGTTTCTAAAAGCAGACTTTGCAGGAACTTTGAGTTGTTCATTCCAGCTGAGACAGACTATTGGCTTAATCAAGAGGTAACGTTGCCTTGACTCATTCAGCAGTTTCCAGATCAGCAAGCAATGTTGCTAGATTAATTCTTGCATGAGACAATATAAAAAAGCTACTTACATAAGGATCATAGAATGGTAAGGTTGGAAGGGACCTCAAGGATCATCTAGTTCCAACCCCCTGCCATATGCAGGGACACCTCCCACTAGTACAGGTATGAATCAACCACAGGCTAAGAAGCTCCTTCCCAACTTAAATGTTCTGGTGCTTTGTGCCAGTAGGCAGACACAATGGTGACATCAGAAGTAAAATTGAATACAATTCATTTAATGTGCTAAAGCAGCTCATCTTCACAGCAGAAAAACTAGTTGTAAAAAAAAACTTGCAAGTCAACAAAAATTTGTTCAATATTGATTGCTAAAGTGAAGTAGAATTCTGAATGCAGAAAAGGGAAGTTTTGAAAGTGCTTTCAGAAGGAATGGAGTGACTCAAGGACCGGAGAACAGCTACAGGTTTTACACTTCAGCTGTGTAAAAGTAATCTTTGCAACAGGGAAGACACTGGTGATGTTAACTGGAGACAGTTGTCCATGGACGTGTCTTAACCTCACCCATGCTTAAGCTCCTTCGCTTTGTCATTGCTATGAAAACAATTGAATGATTAAGATTCTTGTTTAAAGGGCTTTACATATAGTAAGTTGAATGGGACTGTTTTACTTGCAGGAAAGAGGACACTGGGGAATGAAAACTGCCTGAGGAAGTCTAACAGGCAAATCTTTATTAGAAAAGAGCTGTGAACCATTGGTAACTGAACATAAGGCAGCCAATATAAGTAATTATACTACTTTGGGCTGACAAAGTGTAAATTTTCTTCACTGCAGCTTATTTGGTGCTGTGGGCTGAGCTGCCTACATGACAACAGTAAACAAATAAGATACTAAAGAAAACAATGGAGTAAAACTTTCTGCTAGGACTGAGTAGAAATGTTTTCCTTATATGGTCTCCCTTTGGTCTTCTTTGGTTCCACCAGTTTCCCATTCAACTTTTTCCATTCAAATTTCTGGAGTATGCAGAGCCACAGCTGGTAATTGGTTCTAGCTCAGCCCTTGATAAAAAATTATCAAAGACCTTGAAACAATTACTAACAGTAGCACTATGGATAAAATATCTGGAGTACAGAAATCAACCAGAATCAGAACAGGCAGTAGAACATTCTACTCAGATTGCAGTGGGAGTCTGTGTGTGAGGCCACGCTTCTTTTTTAATTTTTCTGTAACAAGAGGTTTTTCTGCTATGTCTGTAAAAGACCCTTCCTTTCTAATAACTTCGTTAATCACAGAAAGGAAAAAACAAGTCACACCGGGGATGTGAAGACTGTTAAAGAAAACATTCATAAGGAGTGTAGTTCACTAAAGCACTTGGTTGTTTGCTTTCTTTACCCAGCTTTGAAAACTGCTGCAAATAATAGTTTTGCATTTGAAAAAGAGTGGCTTGTAAGGAAGATACTTTAAGTTGAGGGTGAAAAACTCTATCAACCTTCTTCACTTAGGAATCTATTCAATTCAATATTTTGTTACTCTCTTTTCTCATGCTGTGGGAAACTGCCATTCAAATTCCAGAATATGTTGTTAAATCTTTAGCAACAGAAATGAAAGCAACATGAAACAGAAAATAATTTAACTTTAAATTCATTGCAACTACCTGACTGTAATTCCGCAACTGATCCTGGCGGCTTCGGCTCTGCAATTACTGCAAAACTTATTTCTTTTGATTTTTATTTCTGCTTTGCCCTGTGGGCAGTTACACAAAAGTCCTTTTGAAGCTCTTCCATGGAGCCTGGGCTTAATAAAAAATGAGTGAGGTTTTGTCACTTGTGTGTTAATATAACAGATATAATAACATACCTACTTCTGCAGCCATTAAATCCAAAGCCTTCCTTAGCATGAGTAGCTGTTTTCTGTCTGTGCAATATGCTTTAATCATACACCTCTTACTGAAACCTCTATCTAGTTCTTCAGGAACTCTCTTAGCAATAAGATCAGTATCACCTCATAACACTCATCTTTGTCTACACTAATTCTTCCCCCCCCCCCAATTTGTATTCTTGTTCATCTTACCTTCAATTCAGTCGTGGAGTAGTTTTCGTATTTTATTGGATGGGTGGTGAATGGCTGTAGAGAAGCCCTGAGGAAAAGGACCTGAGGGTCTGGGTTGATGAAAAACTCAACGTGAGCCTGCAGTGTGAGTGCAGCCAGACAACTGAGTCCTGGGCTGCAACAAGAGCAGTGTGGGCAGCAGGGCAAGGGAGGGGATTCTGCCCGTTTACTCTGCTCTCCTCAGACCCCACCTGGAGTACTGTGTACAGTTCTGGAGCCCTCAGCACAGGAAGGACATGGAAGTGTTGGAGCAGGTCCAGAGAAGGTCCACAAAGATGATCAGAGGGCTGCAGCAGCTCTGCTATGAGGACAAGCACCGAGAGTTGGGGCTCTTCAGTCTGGAGAAGAGAAGGCTTTGAGGACACCTGATAGTAGCCTTCCAGTATCTGAAGAGGGCTTACAGGAAGGCTGNCTCCCTGGAGCTGTTCAAGGCCAGGTTGGACAAGACCTTGAGTAACCTGTACTAGTGGAAGGTGTCCCTGCCTATGGGGGTTAGAACTAGATGATCTTTGAGGTCCCTTCCAACCTTACCATTCTATGATTCTATGATAATGACAATGGAACGTGGTTAAGGTGAGGTGAAGTAACTGAACATCCTACACAATATTAGCATGATTTTTGAGTAGCTGACTCTCTAGGATAATTTCCTTTTTTTAACTTCTTTCATCTGTTGACATCCTAGTACTGCACACTTGAAACACAGGAACCATCAGAGTGTGTATGATTGGTTTGAGGTTGTTCTGGTTTGAAGTTTTGGGGCTTTTTTTTTTAATTTGGAGGAATTGAAACAGGTGAGGAAATAAGCAAGGAAAAATGAGTAAGTGACACAGAAAGCCTTACACTTTGAGATAAATTTGGTCCTAAGGCTGACAGGGCTGAAAGTCCCCTTTTCTCTCCTTGCATAGGTCTATTAAGATAGAGATTAATTTGTGGACCATGGAAGTAATTTTCCCTTACCGTTTCCTTACATGCACTCTACCCACTGTGAAACCAAAATAGTTTCTTGACTTCCACAAGTCTCAAAGTCTGTTACAACTGTTTACCTAAGGTTATACATCTGGAAGAAATCCCTGATTATCTGCCAAAATGTGTCTCAAGCATTTTGCTTAATTTGCCTACTCTAACATTTTTATCACAGCATTCTTATAGGTCAGGAATCAACAAAGTACCTTAATCATGGGATTAAATTATCAGTATTTGACTCAGTCTCTACATACTCAATGGGACGTAAGTATACACTTCAAGTTAAGGACATACTCAAAAGCTTTGCTAAATCAAGGACACAGTTAATGACGTTATTTCACTTTCAGTTCTTAAAAACAACCTCTTTTCATGAATTCTGTGATTAGACAATAGCAATATTCCTTTTAAAATTATTGGAAAATCAAGGGCATTTTCTTTTTTTAGAAAAAAAAGTAAAAGAAAAAAAATTTGGTTTGTTTGTTGTTTGGTTGTTTTCTCAGTGCATAAACAGTTCTTATCACAGTACCACAGTATCACCAAAGTTGGAAGAGACCTCAAAGATCATCAAGTCCAACCCGATACCACAGACCTCAAGACTAGACCATGGCACCAAGTGCCACGTCCAAACCCTCCTTGAACACCTCCAGGGACGGTGACTCCACCACCTCCCTGGGCAGCCCATTCCAGTAGCCAATGACTCTCTCAGTGAAGAACTTTCTCCTCACCTCCAGCCTAAACTTCCCCTGGCGCAGCTTGAGACTGTGTCCTCTTGTTCTGGTGCTGGTTGCCTGAGAGAAGAAAGCAACCTCCTCCTGGCCACAACCACCCTTCAGGTAGTTGTAGACAGCAAGAAGGTCCCCCCTGAGCATCCTCTTCTCCACGCTAAACGATCCCAGCTCCCTCAACCTCTCTTCATAGGGCTTGTGCTCGAGGACTCTCCCCAGCCTCGTTGCCCTTCTCTGGACATACTCAAGCACCTCAATGTCCTTCTTAAATTGAGGGGCCCAGAACTGGACACAGTACTCAAGGTGTGGCCTAACCAGTGCAGAGTACAGGGGGAGAATGACCTCCCTGCTCCTGCTAGCCACACTATTCCTGATGCAGGCCAGGATGCCATTGGCCTTCTTGGCCACCTGGGCACACTGCTGGCTCATGTTTATGCATCTCATGCTAAGAATATGTCCATGTATTACCACTTTAGGGTACTTCAGTAATTGTTTTTTTATTATTTTTTGATTGCTTTCAGAAAGAAAATCACCATACTTAAAATGCATTATTTAATAATAATAACCACATCAACAACAACAACAATAATAAATAAATAATAATAATAATAATAATTCCAGAACTTGATTTGCAACAAGAGCTGATTTCTAATGTGAAGAAGTTGTTATTAGCACAGTCATTAGAGCCTCCACACACAAACATGACAAAACTAAAATATTTCTGATGTTCAATGATCTATTTTTCCCCAACCTCAAAGATTAATTAGTTTAAGAAACAATATTGGTATTAAATGGAGAAAATAAACTGCTAACAAGGCACATAAGCTAGGCAACATACAGTACCTAATTCACAAAAACTAACCACAATATTTTTCAGTCATTCTCTCTGGGGAAGCAACTATTAGCCAGTTCTGCAGCTTTTAGGTTTTTCACTACACGGGAAGTCTATAGGGATCTTCTTGGAAGAATCCCATGGGAAACAGTCATGAATGATAGAAGGGTTCAGGAGTGTTGGCTGATTTTTAAGCATCGCTCCTCTAAACTCAAGAGTATCACATTATGATTTAAGGAAGGTAAGCAGAAGTACTATGCAGAGGAATAGGGAGCTCCTGACGAAAGTCTAACACACACAGAAGAACCATACAAGACCTGTAAGGAGAGAGATGTTACCCAGGAGGAATGTTAGAGGCAGTGGTTGATCATGCAGGGGTGGATTTAGGAAAGCATAGCTGGAGTTGAATCTGGTAAATGATATGGGGAGTGACATGAAAGATTTCTACAACTACCTCATTAGTAAAAGGAAGAACACAGAAATTGTGGATCTGCTGCTAATGAAGCAGGATATCTAATGAAAAAAGACACAGAAAAGGCCAAGGAAATTAGTGACTTTTCTACTCCATCCTTTACTGATCAGACCAATGTTTAGGTATCCCAGGCCACTAGGAGCCAGAAGTTTGGCCTAAGCAGTAGGTGTTGCAGTAGGCAGTTGTGGCAACATTCAGAGGGGCTTTGACTGATGAGAGCCAACAGGAAATGCAGAGTCCTGCACTTGAGAGTACCTATGCAGGAGTTTTGTTGCTACAGTTGGTTTCCCCCAATACACATGTTCTGTATATGAAGCTGGTAGCTTTTAGATAGGATTACAAATGAAGTAAAGAGAGAAGGATTTTCTGCCCAAAGGCTTTATGTATCAGAATTCTCCATATTGGTTGATTGGAACTAAATCTTGTTGCTTTATCATTGACTTTAAATTAGCCAGTTGTTGTTTCCTGTTGAATGCTACCAGAAAGTAGCTGATTGCTTAGTAAATCCAGATTTTCTCTGAATAGATTTAAAGAGATCGAGACATTCACTTGCAAAGTTTGCTGTATGTTTGACAACTAATTGGTTGAACTTATTAATTGAGCTTCCTATCACAGGAAGAAACGATCTTTTCCTCTATGTCTGTTGTGCTACAACTTTCTTGTCTCATTTCTTTGTTACCCTAACAGACAAAGAATTAAGGAGGTACAGTTTTCTGTTTGCTCCATCCAAAACTGGGAAGGAAAAAGCACTTACTTCAGGTAAACAGGGAAACATTGTTTCAAGGGCTAACCTTATGATATATATTTGTGTGTATCTATAATTTATAAAGTGGAAAACAGTCTAGAAATGTTGTCGCTTTCAGCGCTCTTGAAACTGGTGACAGAATTCTCTTGGTTTCTCTGTGTCATTCATTGACAGGAAAAAGAAAAAGCACAAATTTCCCTCTCATTTGCCCATAAGAATCAATATGCAAACAGACTTTTTAAAAAATGAATGATTAATTAACATTTTCTTTCATCCTGGCATTTCACAAACCGAGATGGATCCTTTCCCTCCCCAGACATATTGTATTGATTTGTCCATGTCTTAATAAATCTTAAACTAGTACATTTTAGTGTATGAGAATGTAATAAGCCTTGGGCTACATCCAGTAAAATATGTAGGTATGATAAAAAGGATTTGATTAGAATTTAGGCACCTATGGCATGAGTTGTGAACCAAAGAGCCATATGCACACTGGTATTTTCTCCTTATCATCCACACTTCCCTTGTTCAGATCTTATTTAGGGTTTTATGGTTTTATTCTATAAATTTCCAAACTGTTTTTCTGAGTTACAGTCTGAGGTGACACGTGAAGTTAGTCATTCAACTTGCTGTGTAAACTTCCTCCTGAGGGCACTTTGTTCCAAGTTAAGATAGTCATCATATAATTAATTATTTTGTCAACTTGTTGTGGGGGGGGTTGTGGGTTTTTTGTTTGTTTGTTTGTTTTTCCTCCTGTTATTATTGACTTGATTTTAATTGTTTTTCTATTTGGAGGGATTTTTTTGAGGTAGTCTTGACAGGTTGATTAGCTCAGACTTAAAAATGGAGGTAATTAAAAGCAGCCCAAAAATCCAAGTCCATTTCTAAAGCTAGTTCTTGTCTACAGTGCTCAGAGTGAATTTCTAATCTTCTGAATATTAAAAAGAAGATATTAAAAACACAAAAAATGCAAATGATCATTTATTTTTTAAAAAACCTTTTTTTTTCTGTCTTGTCCATAGGGAAATTTTATCAGTGAAAGCCACAGTTTCTCCAATCTAAATTGAAATTTGCTTTATCTGACTACAATGTGGCTATGTCTCCCTGCAATTCCTTAACAGCAAGGGGGTTTCTGCAGACATTTCCTATGTCAAAGTATTTTGGTTATTGAAATTTTGCTATGATAATTATCAAAAGCTACATCTCTGTTATGTGGGGAATAAACAATGAGGGAATCTTGTTTTACTTTTTCTTTTTTTTCTCTTTTTTTTTTTTCTTTTCCCTGGAAACTGTTTCATACTTTATGTCTTAGATACTTTTCAGGGTATCACTACCTTCTTGTCCAGCACTGGTAGGAAGTAGAATGGAATCACACCTTAGCAGGGGAGGGAACTATATAAATGACATTGAATAAACTTATTAAAAATATAGTTTAATTAGAATATGTTTCTGTTATCAGCAAGGCTCTTTAGAAAATGTGGTAGTAGTAGTAAATTATCACACCTTACAGATACAGAAGAGAAAGAATATAGGAGTAGATTTAATGAGAATTACTTAGACTGGATATTAGGAGGAAGTTCTTTCCAGTGAGGGTGGTGAGGCACTGGAACAGGTTGCCCAGGGAGATTGTGGCTACTCCCTCCCTGGAGGTGTTGAAGACCAGGCTGGATGAGGCCTTGAGTGAGCTGTACTAGTGGGAGATGTCCCTGCCTATGGCAGGGGGTTGGAACTAGGTGATCCTTGAGGTCCCTTCCAACCTTACCATTCTATGATTCTATGAATTTGTGTTTTCCCAAAGAAATCTGCAAATATTGCATGGTACTTAGAACTGTAATCCATTATCTCTTGATCTTTCTATTTTTGATGCTCAGTATTCCCACCATTTTTTCTAAGGATGCCTAATAATGCCTCTTCCTATGTACTACCTTTGATGTGTAATACATTGGTTAAGCAGCTTTGATACTTACCTTCTCTGTAATGTAGTAGGTTACTTTGTTGTGAGATGTAGTTAGCTTTCCACCTATGTAAGATCTGTGTCTTGGCTGACAAACTGCACCTCTGTACATACCTTTTCATCTAGTATGTGCTTTTTCCATCTGGGTACACTGACATTCATCTGGGTTGGAGTTTACTTAGGCTCATTGTGCTGCTACCTTTGTACTGGTTGGGATTCATTTCTCTCTTTCACCCTTCTCACTTTAATTTAATAGTTATATTTATTATTATGTTTATGTCTCATAGATGTCTTTTATGCACTTCAGAAGGAGATGATGCTACTTTTAGCACAATGTTTACCTATTAGCTTGTCTAGACTCCAATATTATGCAAAGTTTTCCCCTTACTGAGGGTTACTCTATATTTGCACAGGCAGAGACTGGCTTGGACGGTAAAATGTGAGACCATCTTTGTAACACTGCTCTTCTCTGATCTAGGCTTCCTTGTTCTTTTGCTGATTGGGTTTTTTGCAATGCATTTCTTTGTTCTGTGGCTTATAAATAAGTCATGGTTTCTTAAGTATGGATCACTTTTCCAAGGTCTGATTTTGCAATATAATGAATCTCCGTATCAGAGTTGCTTTGCAGTTGATAATGGTGCTTGAGCAAAGCATACCTAAAAAAATACCTTCCACTTTAATGTCCATGTGGAACTCAAGGACACAACTCCGTATATTAGGGACTGTGAGATCAGCTGTAATGCACAAATTTGCCACTTGGGGATTGTGAGAAATGATGTGCTAAGTGGCTTATTGCCAGAAGCAGTGCATAAATGCTGGATTCAGGCCAATAATATATGCAGCTGTTATTTTAGAGGGCATGGTGAATCTGTAAGGGTAGAGGAGAAGATGAACTTTAGAGCTGATTAAAGAAAATGCCTGTCTAGCCTATGAAATTCACAGCTGCAAGAGACCAAAGCGAGGGTTTGCAATTAAAATCGAGGAGCTTAACTTTTGGTCAGAAAAGAGACAAGTTGTGTGTTGTTCTCCATGACATAGATAGAAGAGACTTTATAACTATTTGGCCAATTTCTTTTCTCAGGTGTTCAAGAGTAGGACACGTTTCTGTCCACTTTCCAAAATCCTTTTGGCACAGTGTCTAAGAATTTTTTTCTAGATTTTCATTTAAATTCAGGTTTCCAATCAATGGATCTTTCTGTCTTTCTCATGTCACCACTTAATCTTCCATAACCCTCAGATTCAGTAAAGAAATATTATCGTCCATAAAAATACCACTGAATTAATGCTCTCAGAATATCTGTGCAGAACATAATAATGTAGTAACAAGTAATTGAAGAATGGTATTACCCCTCTCAGTATGATGGTGTACAAGATAGTGGATTGCAGCACAATCCTACCAGGTGAGAACTCAAGTCAGAGAGCCATAAATGCCCCTCAGCTATCTATTCTGAAAAAAAAAAAAAAACCCAACCCGTTTCTTGTGCTGAAAGGAGATCAGTGAGGCAATTTCCATAAGCTACAGACATACAGCAGGATCTACAGAGATCCCTTCATAAGATTGTGCCATGAATGGGAACTGCTACTTGTGTGGTATAGTCTCATAAATGTCTATCTAGATGATGTTGCCAGCTAGACAAAGGTTCAATAAAAAACATGGTCAAATCTCTAATTCCTCAATGTTCTTTTGTGTCTGTGTATTTGAGTCAACATAACCAAGATTAGGGTTCTCCACTAATAAAACATATATAGAGATGTATTTCTGCTTGTGAAAAAAAAAAAAGTGTACAATGGGATTTTATTGATTATCTGATACATCAGTCTCAAAGGAAGAAAAAACTTATCTTTTGTCTTCTACTTGTCATATTTTTGTTGACATGAGTTGAAATATTTATTATTTCTGCCTTATGAAATAAATAATTGATATCATGATACCGCAAGCAGTAGATTTCTTTTCTTCTACTGAAATCCAATTTTTTTTTTTTTCTGCAGCCCAAAGCTTCTTTTGATGGTCTGTTTTTCTCTATTTTTATATTTAAAAGATCTTTGTGTGTTGTGTCCCAGGCCTTGGAAACAATAACAAGGTCAGTACAAACACAAACCCATTGTCAATGAACTATTAAAAGAGCTTGACCCCTGCAAATCTATGAGTCCTGAGAATGTTAAGAGAGCTGTCAGATGTCTTTGCTTACTACTCTTTGAGAAGCTGTGGAGATCAGGGAATGTTCCAGAAAACTCAACGTAAACTAATGTCAGCCCCTCTCAAAAAAAAACCCAACCAAACATAAAACAAAAAACCCCACCCCAACAACAACAACAACAAAACACCCCAAACCCAAAACCTTAAAGGAGGATCCTCCTGAATCCTTCATGTGGCTATCACAGGACAGATAAGGGATGTGATTGAGAAAAGCCAGGATAGATGCACCAAGGGCAGATTATGCTTGACAAACCTGATTGCCTTTATGACAACATAACCTACTTATCTGACATGAAGTGAATGGTGGACGTTGCCTACCCGATGGAGCTTGCTGATGATACCAAACTGAATGGGGAAATAGACACTTCAGGAGAGCAGTCCTGCAGGAAATTCTGCACAGGCTGTAGGAGTGAGTCAACAAGAACCTTATGAATTTCAGCAAGGACAAGTATGAGGTCTTCCACCTGAGAAAACATAACCCAGGAGCGCAGCACAGACCAGGATCTGCCTGGCTGGAAAACAGCTCTGTGGAAAGGGATGTGGTATTCTTAATGAACAATTGCAGTATTCGCTCCAGAGAAGTGGTGAATTCCTCAACACAAGAAATCTTGAAGATTCAGTTGGAGAGGGTGCTAGGCGATCTTGTCCAGGCTGTGCTTTTACTAAAAAAGGTCAGATCAGATGATTCTTTGCCAACCTAGTATGCTATGATTCTACCATAATGGAAAACATCTGGTTGAGTCACAGCCTGTATACTACCCTAGTGTTAAGTGCATGTTAGGTCAATAAGGAAACTTATATTGCCTCTATAGACAGCAGGTAAGAAAGCATTTTTTGGGGGGGAAAAGGTTAAGTGTTGCAATCAGTCTTTGGGTAGTTGTTGCTTTCTAGAGGGAGTCCAGGTGTCACTGAAATGGTGACAGCTGTACCTGTACCTTACGTTTTGAAAAAGGAAACAAACAGATTTAAAAACTACCAAGAAAAAAAAAAAAAGTCAGAGGAGGAGTTGACAGTGCAGAAAATAAAAAATCACACAAAGGACATGATCCCATATGCTCATACTATTCCTGATCTATATTTGCACAACCTACTCTTAAGAATCTGTAACAATTATGATTACACATGGCTATTACAGTATTTCACCTTCTTACCCTTCACCAGTTCAACATTTGCTCTCCTAACCAGAGCACACATGACCAACGTTTATGTTCTCTATATTCTCTCTTAATATTGCAAGTGTGTTTGTCCGTCAGGCTTCATTCTTCTAAACAGTCATGACTTCTTTGGTCAAGTTCTCTGGTTATGCTTTTTGCTCACCTGAGACTATTGTTCAACAGTCCTACAATCTCCCTGAATTCTTTTGAGCAAAGTAGGACACACAAACAAAGACTCACCATTTGAATTTCATTTTACAGGTAAGTGATTATCAGAGCCCCATATAAACTAGCAGTGCTAAGTTCAATTACCCACACAAAGGTGGGTAGAGCCAGATTGACCAAGCTTATTCATGATGAGATCGGATAATGTCAAATAGATCCTTTCCATACTACTCTAAGAGCAAATCTTCTTTCAACGTAAATTGACATAGTTCCATCAAAATAACTTGTTCAGGAAACCAGCTTTGATTAATAGCAGCTGAACAGTTTTCTCACAACATCTTTTGGCGTCATTGATCTTTAAATTGGTTTGGGAAATGTAAATAGGTCACCTGAATTAAATCAAAGATGAAAGAATTTTGGTAGGAGTGCTCAAAATGACAGGGATCCTACTTTTATTATGGTAGTGTCCTTCAAACCATTTAAAGAAATGCTTCATGTCAGAAATTCCATTATGATCTCCAATTCCTGTGTTCAAGACCATAGCTATTTCAAATTACCTGTTTTTTGAAACTTGAAATATATGTGTCAGTCTGTATGAAACTTTCTCTAATTTTAAAAAAAATGGTTCAAATCGGTCTTTATAGAATGCCAGGAACTCTTTATGTTTGCTGAAAGTGGTTTTAAGACTTTTTCCTTGTCATATCCTAGATCAATAATAGTCTTTCACTGTTAGGTAAATTATAAAGGAAGTAAACTCTTAACCCCTTTCAAGTCCTCACATTTTCTTTCACTTAGTGACATTGCAAAAAGACAAAAGGCAGTAATAATTTCTGACAGCGTTTATCACACTTTTGTATGTCTTTACTGCAACACCTGAGAAGCACAGACTATAACATCTTCAGATGTGCAACCCTTGATCCTTGGAGGTCTTCAAGAATGTAGAGAGTTGTCCAGTGAGTTCCTCATCGAGTAGATCAATTTGGAGATGTCTCTGCTGTATGAGTACATCCCCAAGCTAAGGCATTCAAAGCTATATTCTGTAATATATAAGCCACAGTGTAAAGCATAGTATGGTCACTGGACGAAGCAACGCAGACTGACATATATCTATAGGCGTCTTGAATATCCCTACTAAGGAAACTAATTATTATATACACAGTGTAGGTGATAATTAGTAAAGGTTCACTATGTGAGATGAGTTCCTTTTGGGATGAAGTTCTTTCTGTTGTTCAAAGTGATGTCACCCTGCTATAGTCAGAAAAAGTTAAATGATTTTACACAAGATAAACAGCTGCCCCCAAATATTGGCATTTGGTAGTAGTTATTATTTATAACTAATTGTATTTATTATTTATCCCTATGATCAATTATTTTCTGTGCATTCTCCCAGAGAAGTCCACAACGCTTGATCCCCACCCACAGGAACTTACAAACTGACCTGTAACTATTAAGAAATAGCTAAGTCTGGAAAGATCTAATTTTGCGCAAGACACTGTAGCCTCCAAACATCTTCCAAAAGGGAGGCAACAAAGACAAAGGAAAATTACTAATCCTGAACAATTGTGTGTTTAATTCCTTAACTGAATTTGTGCAGTTGTGTGTGCGTGTGGCACTTTGCAATCAACTCTTTCATGGATTTGGTTTTTTTTTTTCCAGCTTGAGAATATCTTACCTGAAAAAACAAAGTATGTTGTGATTACTAGCATACCCACCAGCAATTTGCCTTATTCTAAGCTTCAGAAAACGACTAGTAGAGTAGTACTTGGCTCCAGATACATCACTGTGATCCCCTGCCTAAAGAATACTGGATCTGTGCTCTTATCCCACTGCTGCCAGACTAAAATCCATGACACAGTGTGCAAAGGTCACTCAAGATACCTATGCTGTTTCCCAAACCGTATTACTGTGTTACTGGAGAAAAGCAGGACTCAGCTCCTTTAAATCAACCTAGCCCTTTTGAAGACATTGTAGATAAAGGGACACAGAACCTGTGGTAACATTTCAGTCTTCATTAATTCACTTGCTTGTCATAGAAGTAAACATACATGGATATAAAACTATTTTTGTAACAGAAGGAGAATTTAGGTTGTCAGTCTATGGGCTAGCAATTCAAATGCAGCCGCATACTAAAGTATAAGAATTAAAACAACAGCAATGTAGGCAATAATGGATAGTCTGGATTTACTAAATGATGGTTTATAACAATTGACTATTCTCTAATTTCTAGAAATTTGGTCTCATTGTATTTCAAGTGCTCAAATATATAAATGTAAAAAGCTACTCATTGTCACATATAATGTCATTAGACAAGGCTATAAAACCAGTAAGTTATTTGGGCCTGAATGAGAACAAAGGACCATCAGCCTGCTTAAGTAAACTGGTTTGTTTAATGAGGTCACACATTCTGCATTGTCTCTCCTTTTCTCTTCTTCCTCTCTTGTTTTGTTTGTTTTTCTCAGTCCTCACATATAAATACAAAGATATGTAAATTGAGCCAAAGTCTTGATTACCATAGATTTAATATTGTAAACAAAGATGTGAGACAGTGCAAAAATAAGGCATGGATGATACTGTGACACAAATAAGAATTTTTCAAGGAAAAAGTTAAAAGCTGACAAATTAAGTTGCATTCCTTCATGACAAGGACATTTAAATATAGCTAGCTAGGTTAGCAATACTTCAATTTGAGAAGTTCAATCACAGTATGAGGCCGCACATAAGCAAAGTGGGAACTGATGACTAGTGAAACATTAAGTAAATTACAGGAATCTCCCTTATTGTATAACAGAAAGCTTGGCCAGCAAAGTTAGAGGCAATTTATTCTTCCCTTATGCAATACATATTGATTTGTTACTTTGTTTTATTTAATCTCACAATAAATTAATGCATCCCAAATAATTGGAGCAGTCTTGGATCTCAGTTACTACTACTTGTCCATATAAAATTGCTACCTTAACAAATAAATGTTTTATCTCCATTCTATAAATAAGGAACTTGGCCATGCAAAGCTGAAATATGAGCTTATATTGCTGTCAAAGGCCCAACATAACCTTCAGTAGTTCTATTTAACCTAATTTTGGTGTAGCAGAATACAAATCACTTCTGGTATGTTTACATATCTTTTGACTAGAGCATAAGTCAATCCTTTGAGATTTATGGCAGAAGTTGCCCATACAGCTTCAATCTAAAAATCAGACAATTACTCTAAGTTTATTATCAATGAAGAGAGAAAATATTATACTACAAGTGCTAGTTTTTTTCTTTCTAAATGACCATGAGCTTGTACTTCAACAGTAGCGTTGTAATGGAGGGGGTAATTAATTAATGCGATGTGATATTTTCCCAAAATTAATATTGATTATTAATTTTGGTATTCGAGAGTCTTTCCCTGTCCCAGACCACAAAGTTTAATAATAATCAGTTCTTTACACACTCATGGAAACATTATACAGATAATAATATAAGATCTAGAAATAACTAGCAATAATATAACATTAATAGAATTCAATTGAACTGGAAGAGAAGGTTCCTGTGGTTAATTATACTGCTTGTCCACTAGATGGATTCCGGAAACTCCTTTCTGCTTATGGCAGAAAGCAATGATGAATTACAAGAGGCTTTAAGTATTTACTC
>VWZE01002896.1:7581-48744 GCA_013396675.1 Eubucco bourcierii
ACACTGCAGGCTCATGTTGAGCTTTTCATCAACCCAGACTCCAAGGTCCCTTTCCTCAGGGCTGCTCTCCAGCCATTCACCACCCAGCCTGTATTTGTGCTTGGGATTGTGCCTACCCAGGTGCAGGACCTTGCACTTGGCCTTATTGAATTTCATGAGGTTGACCTGGGCACAGCTCTGCAGCCTGTCCAGGTCCCTCTGGATGGATCCCTGCCCTCTAGCAAGTGACTGTGCCACACAGCTTGGTGTCATCTGCACACTTGCTGAGGCTGCACTGATTCCTCTGTCCATGGCACTGACAAAGATGTTAAACAGCACTGGTCCCAGCACTGACCCCTGAGGGACACCACTTGGCACTGGTCTCCAGGTGGACATTGTGCCCTTGATCCCCACTCTCTGGGTGCCACCATCCAGCCAGTTCCTTACCCAGCAGTGCTCCACACATCAAGTCCATGTTTTTCCAGTTTGGTGCCCAGGATGTCATGTGGGACAGAGTCAAATGCCTTACTCAGGTCCAGGTAGATACCATCAGTTGCCCTTGTGACTTCAGAACTGAATTTTCAGGTTAATGTAGGAGCTGTGACACAGTAAGGGTGTTCTTTACTGAACTTGCAGGTCCCTCTCAGTGGTGCTTTGGACTGCTTTGTGCCCCTCCTGTGCCCAGCAGTGCTGCAGAAGGACCTGGCTGACTGGAGGTGCATAGCCAGCAGTGATCTGCAGAGTTGGAGTTGCTCACTCCTGCATCCTTTATGCCACTAGTCCCATACTCAGCAGCTGGTCAGGAAGTGGAAGCTGGAGTCCATGCCCCCCTGCCCTGCTCTGGGTACAGAACACAGACTGGGACTTGTGCTTTTATCCTGGCAGAGAGTGTCCCTTTCCTGAGTGCTGCTGGAGTGCTGCTGGTGCTTGCTCTTCTCAGCTGCACCCCTTCAGCTGCTGCCTACCTGCTCTGCTGTGCCTGGAACTGGGCTCACTCCTGTGTCTGGCACGGAGATGGCTTCAAGCTTGTGACCTTTCTGCCAGCAAGAGCAGCAGGGTATGCAGTGCTCTGGTGGTGATCCTGCAGGTTCCTGCCAGCCCTTTAGGATGAAGATGCCCTTGCAGGATACTGAGAGGTGACTCATCTTGAGTGCAGGGTCAGTAACTTCCACCTGAGAAGCTGCATCTAAGTCTGCAAGGTGGCCTGTGCCAGAAAGTCTGTGTTGATGCCTTTGCTTTTATAAAAGAACAGCTTCTGGGCCTTGCCTTTGTGTAACTTCTGTCTGGCAGACATCAGCACAACTTGGACAGAGCTTGTGCAGAGCCTTTGCTAGAGATCACTGTTGTGGTTCAGGCCTTTGCAGGGAAGTGTCTGACCCTCAGCATCTGAATTCTGCATTTGAGAACTTTTTTCCTACAGACTAGCTTAGAGCTGGATTTCAGCAGAGGCTAATGCATTGCTGAGTCTGGAAAAGGAAAGGGCTTCATGTAGCCCCTGCTTGCTCCTGCTTTCCTTACCCTGAGCTTGCTGAGCTCCTTGGCTTCAGGGCTGTCTCACAAGGCAGAGGCATGAACATCCATCAGTCTGCTAGAGACAGCTGTGTGGTTTAAGGGGGCCTCAGTGAGCAGCACTTAAAGCTGTTTGGTGCACCCTTGGTTCCCTGTTCCTGCTCCAGCAGGCTCTGGCAAACAGCTGCTGAAGGGAGCTGGCTGCCAGGAATCACAGAAGGAATCACAGAGTCACTGAGGCTGGCACAGACCTCTGGGGTCACCCAGCCCAGCCTGTGACCTAACAGCACCACACCACCAAACCATGGCACCAAGGGCCACTCCAGTCTTCTTAAACACCCCCAGGGCTGGTGACTCCACCACCTCCCTGGGCAGCACATCCCAGTGCCCAAGCAGCCTTTCCCTCAGGAAGTGCTTCCCAACATCCAACCTAACCCTCCCCTGGCACAGCTTCAGGCCATGCCCTCTTGTCCTGTCCTGACCTGCCTGGGAGCAGAGCAACTTCCTTTGAGGTAGCTGTAGAGAGTGGTAAGGTCCCCCCTGAGCCTCCTCTTCCCCAGGCTGACTACCCCCAGCTCCCTCAGCCTCTCCCCAGCAGCCTTCCCCTCCAGCCCCCTCCCCAGCCTTGTCGCTCTCCTCTGGCCCCAGTCCAGCCCCTCAAGATCTCTTGCAGTGAGGGCCCAGAGCTGTACACAGTGCCCGAGGTGAGGCCTCCCCAGTGCCAGCACAGGGCAGGATGCCAGCCCTGGTGCTGCTGGGCACACTGCTCCTGATACAGGCCAAGATGCCGCTGGCCTTCTGTGCCCCCTGGGCACCCTGCTGGCTCATGTTCACTGCTGTCACCCAGCACTGCCAGGTCCCTGTCTGCCAGGCTGCTCTCCAGCCACTCATCCCCTGCTCTGTAGCTGCATGGGGTGGTTGTGGCCAAAGTGTAGGAACCTGCCCCTGGTCCTGTTGAATCTCTTACCCAAGAGAGAGTTGGAGCAGGCTGCTTTCAGTCCCAACCATTTAGCAGCAGCCTGACCTTTGCTGGTAAATGGTGCCTGGCTGTGGCAGCAGCCAGCCTGTGTTTGTGCCACCTCTCACAGGAGAGACTCCCTGAGCTCCTTAGGTACAGGTGTAGACTTGGCTGAACATCCAGTTAGTGCTCAGCGAGCTGTGCCCCAGGAGAGGAGTAGTGAGGCCTGTCTGCAGGCTGGAGGCTGTTTGGGAGCAGCCCTGAAGAGGCCTGTGGCTGTGAGCACAGCCCTGAGTGCTGGCTGCAGAGGGGCTGTGGTTTCTGTCCTGCAGCCTCCCAGAGGTGAGGAGCTCAGGGGTTCTGAAGTGGTGAGGACAGCTTTGTCCACAGGAGCCCTCAGGTGTGCCTGAGGAAGGTCAAGCTCTCAGTGCAGCCTGGCAGGTGAGTATTTTTGGGAGTAAAATGCCTATCTTGTGAGAGTTCAGGTCAGAACCTCCTTGTGACAGCTCTGTACCTTCAGGTGGTGACCACAGAAGGTCTGGTTTGATATGGAGCAGATCAGCACAGCTGCCTTCGGCTGTGTCTCTGTATGCCATAGGTGTGTGTATGTATCTGTGTGGTTATTGCTGTCAGGCTGCTTTGCTAGGAACTTACTCTGGAGCTGTAAGTCAGGAAGCCATCTCGGAGTGCTTGCTTTGAGCCTTGTTTTGCTCCTTAAGAGCTCAGCTCAGCCTGGTGCAGAGGACCCTGCAGGGCTGGGTGCTCGCTGGTGCTGAGTGGCCCAGCCAAGCCGTGCCTTGAGCAGCAGAGGGGATCAGAAGCAGGTCAGCCGTGGGTCCAGCAGCCCCAGAGAAGCAGCTGTGTCCCTGAGCAGGTGGTCAGCAGTGTCTGTGCTCTCCCTGCACACAGATATCCAGCGGGAGGAGGAGAAGGTGAAGCGGTCCATCAAGGAGGCGGCCAAGAAGGGGCAGAGGGAGGTGTGCGTGATCCTGGCCAAGGAGCTGATCCGCTCCCGCAGGGCCGTGGCCAAGCTCTTCGCCTCCAAGGCTCACATGAACTCTGTGCTCATGGGCATGAAGAACCAGCTCGGTGAGAACCTCTCCAGTGCTTCAGCCTCCCGGGGGAGCTCTGGGTCTCTGCTCGCAGCTCCGGTGCCACCTGTGGCTGGAGCCTGACTCCTCCTGGTGAAAGGAAGCTTCTGCCGGTGGGCTTCAGGCCCCGGGGGAGTTCCTCCCGTGGCAACCCCCGAGGTGTGAGGCTGCTGCAGCTTCGTGTGCCTGCTCCCAGCCCTGCAGAGCACATACCCCCAGCACCCCTGTGAACACAGCACACTGCTCACACAGGCACCAGGAGCCCTGACAGCTCAGCCCTGACCTTCCCCTGCAGCTGAGGAGGATGCAGGGCCACGTGCAGCACGCACTCACTCTGGTCTGTGCACTCACCCACTGCCTGCCTTGTTCCAGTGGCTGTTTTCAGGCACTCAGTCTGCACTGGCCTGCTGCTCTGCCTGAGCTGCTCCCTGGTCGTGTAGGCCCCTGAGGTCTGTGTGTCTCCCTGGTCCTCCTTAATCCCTCCCATTCTCTTCCTTTGGTTGTTCCCCTAAGCATCCCATAATAAGTTTCTCACATTCCTGCAGTCACTTTAAAGACCTGCACCAAGCTTTTTCTGAGCCCAAACAGGCTCTTGGCCTTTCCTCCTCTATCCCTGTGAGCAACAGCACCATGAGTCTGCAGGATGCTGCAGAGATGGTTTCCCAGCCTGGAGTACTTGGGAAGCTGCCAGTTAGCTTCCTGGAGCTTCTGCCCCTCACTGCTGCCTGGATCCTGGCTGGCTCTCTGTGTCTCCTCTGGCTAGCAGACCATCAGGCACTTCTGCCCAGCCTGCCTGCAGTGGCTCTGAAGCAGAGCTCCCTTCCAGCAGCCCAGAGCACATTTCCAGGTGCCTTGCTCAGCAGTGAGTGTGCCTGGTGACCCTGTGTGCATGCTGCTGCAGCTGGCAGCATCTGCAAGAGCCTCCTTGCCCAGGGGCATGCCCTTCATCTTGGGCAGCATTGCTCCTTGCCCAGTGGAGAGGAGCTCCATGTGGATGAGCACATTTCCCCTCTGGCTTACACCCAGCTCTCTGTCAGCCCTCCTTGGAGCTCCAGCAGCTGCTCCTCATTCTGTAGCCCATAGAAGTGTCTTGTGATGGACTTCCCACACCTCAGAGTGTTTCAGCCAGAGCAGAAAGCATTGAAGTGAGGAGAGACTTGGTGGAGGTGACTGTGATGCTGAAATGTCAAAGTGCTGCTGCCCCAGTGTGACCCAGACCAGCTGCCAGCAGAGTTTAGCACCAGATGAGTGCCACAGGTGTAGCCCTTAGGGTAGGTCAAACGTGGCTCCCATGTACCCCATTCAGGGAGGGGAGGCAGGGACTGTCCTTGGGCCTGAGATGTCCTGTAAGGGGAAACTCAAAGCAGCCTCCTCCTCCTCACTACCTGCCTCATGGTGCTGGGAATGCTCTGCTGTGCTCACCCAAGCAGCAGGAGGGGGTCTGGAACCCAGTCTGAGGTTCTTGCTGACTTGCTTCACCAGGGGAAATGGTGGAGCCCAAGGCAAGGTCTCTGTTAGTCTGTTGCTGTTACACTTGTGATGTTCTGCCAGAGGTGAAGTGTGACAATGAACAATAATTTCTGCTGTACCTTCGTTGTGCTTCCCCAAGGAGCCACCATTTGGTGCACCACCAGGTGAGTTCTCCAGCACTGGGGAGCTGCAGGGTTTGGTGACACAACTTAAGGACCTCAGAGCACCCCCAGTTGTTACATTTTGATCTTGGATTGTCAGCAGCTGGGAGAAGAGCTTCTAAGCTGTGCTGTGAGGAAAGCCTCTGGAAAGTTCAGTCCAGTTTAAACTGCCCTTACTGGCAGCTTACCTGCTCCAGGACTGCATTTCTGGCTTACTGCTGGCTGTGAAAAGGTCACTCAGAGCTTCTACCAGAGTTAGCTTCCACTGCCCAGTGTTGGGCAGGAGATCACCACTTTGGTCAGCAGTCAGACCTGCAGCTGGGCTGTAGCCCTGTTGCTTAAACCCTCAGCAAGAGCTCTGGCTGCTGAAGAGCACAGCTGCTTGGGGCCTCTCTGTGATCTGCAGAGCAAGTGTGGGGGCTGAAGTCTCTCTGCAGGCAGCCAGGACTGCTTCAGGTAATGGCACCAGTCTCTTTTTTTCTGATGTGGGCAGGAGTTGAGCTTGCCTGGGAAGGTAGAGCAGTGTGAAGAATGGGGGTGATGTGGTAGTTTGGGAGCTTCCAGCCCCTCCACAAGTTCACCAGGCTAACTCATTGGGCTGGAAGTTAAGGCAGGAAGCTGTGTTTCCAGCTGGCACAATTTACAAGCATCCACACACTATGCAGACATATTCACAACTACAGTTAATACAGAATACAAACCCCCTCACCAACAGCAGAGGAGGCCTCTCACACCAGCCCCCTCCTTCCCACCACTGCATCTTTGACAAAACAGACACAGTAAGGCCTGTACAGCTCAGGTGATGAACTGCAGAGATCAGAGTGAGCTATCAGAGCTGATAAGGGCTTGGAAGGAAATGATTAGTTCAGGTTACGCAGGTTCAGGCAGAGTTAATGCAGCAGCCAGCCAGAGACTGCCTGACTTTGGTTAGTGCTACCTGGTTCAGTGTGCCTCAGCAGAAGGAATCACTGTTCCTTCCTTTTCACAGCCAGCCAGCTAATTTCTCTCATTAAATATTCCACTTAGCCTCAAACCAGCAGAGAAGTCCATTTCTTTTTTAATGGCTTGGCCTAAGTGCAGCCAAGTTCCTGTCCATGTAGGGAGGATGCAGCTCCCTTGCTGCTGGTGGTGCTGGGATCAGTCAGACTTTTGTGCCTTTTCTTCACAGCTGTCCTGAGAGTGGCAGGTTCCTTGCAGAAGAGCACAGAAGTCATGAAGGCTATGCAGAATCTAGTCAAAATCCCTGAAATCCAAGCAACCATGAGGGAGCTGTCCAAAGAGATGATGAAGGTAAGAGCTGTGCCAGGGGACTGCAGGCAAGGAGAGGTGACC
This sequence comes from Eubucco bourcierii, assembly GCA_013396675.1. Classification (NCBI taxonomy): domain Eukaryota; kingdom Metazoa; phylum Chordata; class Aves; order Piciformes; family Ramphastidae; genus Eubucco; species Eubucco bourcierii. The sequence goes on from VWZE01002896.1 coordinate 14,082, forward strand.
CCTGAGCTGTGCCAGGGGGCTGCAGGCAAGGAGAGGTGACCCCTGAGCTGTGCCAGGGGCTGCAGGCAAGGAGAGGTGACCCCCAGCACACAGTGCAGGCCTGGGGCACCCCCCTCTGTCAGAGGGCTATGTCAGGTCTGCCAAGCAGCACCTTAAAGGCTGGGGATGTTCCATCAGGTTGCTGTGTGTGGGGAGAGCTCTGACTTGGCAACAGGTTGCAGCTGCAGCAGGCTCTGTACAGAGCAGCTGCAGCTCAGGCAGCCTTGAGCCAGGGCAAACTGAGGCTTGTGACAGAGTTCACCCTGTGCCCTGTGGCTGTTCTGAGAGAGGCTGAGTTCTCTGCTTCCAGGGTGAAAATGTTCTCCAGGCAAGCTCCCTCAGAGCCTGCTGTGGGTAGCTGAAAGCCCCATCCTAGGTGAGAGAGGGCTGAGGACCTGGAGCTGTCTCCTTGTGGAGATCAAAGCCTGCTAATCTCTGCCACGTTTGCTACCTGACTGCCAACACAGATTTGCTTTTTGCTCTCTTCCCACCCCAGAATGTTCAGTTCAAATCAGTGTATCCCTTTGTGATGTTACCATTGTGTCCAGGCCCTGCAGAAGACCAGAGGGAGCCTGTGTCAGGCTCTGATCTTACAGCGTTTACACAACTGATGCTGTGTGACTGAGGGTTGCAGTCAGATTCCACATGCTTGGAGCAGGCAGGGCTGCACAGCAAGGACTAACAACCTGGGGGGGGGTTCAGAGTGCAAACAGGCTCCTTGGGCCTCAGTCTCCACTGCCTGTGCACCAGCTGTACAGAAGGGTGCACCTGGGCAGCCCAGCCCAGCCTGGACCCCAGAGCAAGCAGCTGTGAAGAGCCTCAGGGCCCCAGCTGATCTCAAAGCAGGAGGAGTGTGCCCTTAGCTGCCTTCGTTTCTTCCAGGCTGGTATTATAGAGGAAATGCTGGAGGACACCTTTGAAGGCCTGGAGGATCAGGAGGAAATGGAAGAGGAAGCAGAGATGGAAATTGACAAAATCCTGTTTGAAATCACAGCCGGTGAGTGCCTGCTGCCTGCTCCGGGCACAGGATGCAGCAGTTCACAGACTTGCCTGCTCAGGCTGCTCTGTGCCCTCCCTCTGCCGCCCCCGCGGGCAGGCAAGGAGTGCCCTGTCAGTCTGGTGTCTCGGGCAGTGCTGGCTGGGCAGGCTGCTGGGCGTCAGCAAAGCCAAGTGCTCTGCACCAGCTCTGGGCTCTGACAGATCAGGGCCTGCACTGGGGCTCCTGCTGGGAGCTGTTTGTAGGTGGTTGAATCCACTAAGGGAGCCAGGAAGGAAGCTCAGCTGCAGGCTGTAAAATGCTGTCACTGTCTTGAGTAGTTGTGGGGGGAAACCCCAAACCCAAACAAATAAACCCACCTGAAACCAGACCTAACCTCTGGCCTACAGCTCAGGCAGTGATGAGCTGCTGGGCTGACTCAGTGCTGGGACACTCCTCACTTGCATTCCTTGTGCCAGATGTAGGTACCAGAGCCATGTTCAGCTGTAGCACCCTGGCAGGGCAGTTCCCATCCTCTGCCCTGCTGCTCCCTCATGCCTGGCTGCTGGCACCTTGACCATTCCTTTCTCACCTCCTGCTGCACTTTTCTCCATCTCCTGCAGCCAGCAGCTCCCTTCCTGCTGGACTGAGGTGGAAGCTGACACCAGGCTCCCCAGCAGCCGTGGGAGGGTTGGGCAGGGGCTGATGAGTCGGTGCTGGCAGGTCGGTGGCTATGACCAGGTGCAGCTGGGGGCACCTGTGCGCTGCCTACTGCTCAGCCCAGCGCTGGGGCACACTGAGAGACACAACTGCCCAGCACTAACGATCTGTGCTTGCTTGCAGGGGCCTTGGGTAAAGCACCCAGCAAAGTGACAGATGCACTGCCTGAGCCCGAGCCCGAGCCCGAGGGCGCTGCGGCGGCGGTGGACGAGGAGGAGGACATCGAGGCCATGCAATCGCGGCTGGCCACGCTGCGGAGCTGAAGGCACAGCAGCCCCCTGCTGGCCTTGGCTCTCTGGGCAGTGTCGTGACCTGGCCCACCTGCACCGAGCAAACACTCCCTGAGAATGCTGTGTCCTGTGTAGCCTTTGTTCTCGTGGGGGCTATATTCCGGGCTGTCTCTGATGCACTGCTGGGAGAGGGGAGTTGCTGTCTGTGCCCGGGGGGCTGTGCTGACCTGGCAGGAGTGGTGCAATGTTAAGTAGCTGTAGATATCAAGTCCTGAACTCTGTTTCTAGCTTCAAACAGCATCTTGCCTCCAGGGCACTTTGGCTTAAGCTGCTGCCCCAGCCCGTCGGTGGTGTAAGGTTCTTGTTTGCCTCTCTCACTACAGATTTTATTAAAGCTGCTCTCAACAGCTGCTCTCTGCCTCACTTCAGCCTCCTTTCACAAGTACCACCTCTAACCTCCTTCCTGCCTTTGGAACGCCTTTTTTACTTTACCACACTTGGGGCCTTCATGGCAGAGTCTGAGAAGCCTCCAGTGAGAGCAGCACTGCCCTGGCTGCATGTCCCAACTCCACCAAGGCATTGCCTGTCCCTGCAGAGCCCTCTGCAGCAAGGGCAGTGCCCAGAGCCCCAGGGCAGCAGCCTTTGCCCTGGGTCGTGCCACAGGAGCCAACGGCAGCTGGGCTCTGTCATCAGGGGCAGCGCCACGGGAGCCGACGGCAGCTGGGCTCTGTCACGGCGGGCAGCGCCACGGGAGCCGACGGCAGCTGGGCTCTGTCATTGCCTTTTTCAGTCTCTCCCCCTTTATAGAAGTGTCCCCAGACTGCTGTGCAGGGCTGTGGCCTTCGGTACCCACTCTGCTCCCTGCAGACCCGGAACGGAGCTCTTCACCTGCAGTACTGCACAAACAGGGCTTTGGTTGCAGCTGTCCTTCCTAATCATTCCAGCTGCTGTCCTTTCCCTGTCCCACAGTGCCTAGTGGCCAAAAGCCATCTGCTGCCCCAGTGGCACGCTCCCAGGGTCAGAGAGAGGCATCTCCTCCAAAGGCAGACCTGAGGCAGCAATTCACAAAAGGTGGTTTGCAAAGGAGGTTCCCACTGTGCCACTCACCTACACATCAGTGCCACCAGAACCTCCCCAGCCCAAGACAGCAAAGCCTATCAATAATTGTATTGCAGCAAGGCTGGAGGGACAGATATGGAACACAGACTCTGGGGAGTGTCCAGCAGTTTCTAGTGCAGTTGGGCCCAGCCCTGCTCACCTTCACACCAGCTGGTGGCAAATACCACTGCAGTTGGCACAGCAACCCTACTGCTCCAGGGCTCTGCAGAACTGTCAGGTTCAAGTGTTTCACCTCCACCCTACACACAACTGGCACATAAGTGACTTTCTGGTGGTCTTAAGGACTTCAGCTATCAGAAAGTATAAAAAAGCCCTAAGCAGCTGAGGCAAGAGCAGGTAGGCAACAGAGCCAATAAAAGCAGCCTGGACAGCAGCCCCTTGGCAGGGAAGAGCAAACCTCGCTGCAAGGATGGGTCCTGGCAGGTGCCTGCACAACAGCAGCACTGGAGAGTGTGAGACCTGCAGTCCACCACCGCCCCAGGGAAAGCTGCAGAACATTCAGCTGCAGTACTGCCTTCAAGGACACCTGACTGGGTCAGCCAGGAGATGCCAAGGCAAGGTTTGATGTCTTCAGGAGGGCCACCTGAGGCTGCTAGCCCCAGCCTAGAGCTCTGGTGGAGGTGGAGAGATGCTCTGCCTGAGCACAAAGCTGTGGTGCTGAGCAGGACACACCAGGAGAGCACCACAGCCCCTGCATCACCTCCCAACTGCCTCAACTCCTCCCAGCCTTCTGACTCTTGGCAGAGGCACAAAGGAAGCTGGAAATGGGCACCCAAAGACCTGCAGGTCTGACACAGAGGGCCAGGGCCCTCCTCCAGAGCAGTCAGCCTGAGCATGGCAGCCCCAGCCACAGGCAATGACCACACATTTACCTTTGTGTTGCTTGCTTCACTTGTTCTGGGATCCTGCTTTCATCTCAGCTTTGAGAGGAAGCCAGCAGCTGGATCTGTTCACAGTCAAACCTATTCTGAGCCCATTTCATTCTACCTTGAGAGATGCTCCCTGCAAGTCCCTGCAGCCTGTTCCACTTCAGACAACAAAGACAGTGGGGAGAGGAAGCTCCTCTTGACAGAAATCCTGGCAGGTGAGAGCTGGAGAGGCAGTGCTGGGGAGCAGCAGCAGGTGAAGCACTACAGGGAGGAAGATGTGCAGGGTTTGCCAGTTTGTTACACCAGGGTCAGAAGTGACTTGGGACTGGGAGGTTTCCCTCCTGCCTGCCTCAGTCACAGCTGTCCCTGCTGGCAAGGACACCAAAGGTGGCAAAGGTTCATTTTACCTCTGCTTTCCTCCGAGCCCCTCTCTGCCTGTTCTAAGTGTATGACAGCTTGAGGCCTTCTCTAAGCCAGGCTGGAGCAGTGTGCCAGGTAAAGGCCCTGGTCCTGCCATGGGCTGAGTAGCAGTGGTCAAGCCAAGGCATGAAAACAAGAGAGCTGTGGCCAGTTGAGTACTGAACTGAACACCCTTTGGAAGCCACTATGAAGAGGACAGGAGTCAGGTAGTTCTCTCTGGCATTTCAGAGCAGTGCCTCACAGGACTGAGAGTGCAGTGAGGCAGCTGAAGAAGGCAGACAGGGAACAAGATCTGAAATAGAAGAATTTTATGTAGCCCATTCAGTGTTAAAAACCAGAGAATCAAACATCAGTTCAAATGAAAGAAGAGTTTCAAACAGAACACATTTGATTAAAAGTTTCTTTTAACATTTAGAAATTTAAATACATCACCTAAAGATGGTTCCCCCATCTCTATGTTACTATACAATAGCTTAAAGCTACTTTAAAACCCTAGTTCTATGTTACTGTCAAGCTCCAGGACCGCGTTTGGCCTCCTCTGGGGACTGCAGGGGCTGGCTCTGGGCTTCCTCCCACCCCAGCAGAGCCTGAAGCTGGAGCTTGCCTCTGGGATAAGGTTTGTCAAGAGGAGTCAGCCAAGGACAGTTCCCAGCAGTTCTAGAGGAGGTATCTCATACAGGCTGGAGAGCAGCTCTGTCGAGCTCTATTGCAGCTGAGCGTTCACAGTAGGCCCCAGTCCGTCCGTACTACATTTACACCTCAGGTTTGTAAACATTGGAAGGATACACACAGAGAGTACCATGGGCCCCTGGTACTGCTGGAAGGAGGATGAGGTAACATTCATAGAATCTCAGAGTCCACAGAGGTCCTGACTGAGTAGTTAAAACAGCTGCCAGCGCTTCTGTTTTCCTAGTGTGGTTAAGGCTTGCCAGCTCAGGGTCTGCTAAGGCTGGACTCGTTGGCTCTCAGGATCCCCACAGCGTCCTTCACGGCGTGGTAGATCACATTCTTCACCTAGGAGAAGACAAGGCCTTCAGATCTGCAGGGCAGCAGCCTGCTCCCTGCTGGGTTGGAAGCCTCTGACAAAAAACCTGCACAGCCTCCCCCTGCCCCCAGGTCAGGCAGCTCTCCCTCAGTAGAAGTACTCCTCTGCCATGGCTGCAGGTCCCCTTCTGATGGGACAGAAGGGAGCCCTCTGGCCTCAGCAGGAGGGAAGAGAGACACGGAAAGCATTTCAGAAGAACCCCAGGAGAAGCTCCAGAAAGCTTCCTCTAAAGTACTGAAAACTGTGACAACTGGCAAACCTGCTGAAACTCCTAATCAAGGTACCACGGAGACCTTACTGCAGCCCTCCAGTACTTAAGGAGAGGCTAAAGGAAAGGTGGGGAGGGACTTTGGTTGGAGTGCAGTAATGGGGCCAGGGTAACTGTTACAAAGGCAGAGGGGAGAGTTACATGAGAGACCAGGAGGAGAGCCTCCCCACAAGCATGGTGGGACATTGGAACGGTCTGCCCAGAGGAGCTGTAGATGTCCTCTGCCTACAAGTGTTGAGAGCCAGGTTGGATGAGGCCTTGAGCAGCCTGGGCTAGTGGGAGGTGTCCCTGCCCACGGCAGTGAGTTGGAACTAGCTGAGCTTTAAGGTCCCTTCCAACCCAACCCATTCTGTGATTCTATGCTCTGCATAGGAAAGCAACTTGGGTTGTGTGGACACAGCCTCCGTGGGCCTGGAGGGGGCTTCTGGAAGGGGTGAGGGGGGCAGCGGAGAGTTACCTGCAGTTTGTCTTCATGGTTCGTATGCGTGTGCGACAGATACCTAAATTCCTGAGTGAGCCAGAAGCAGTGCTTGACATGCTCTGGGGATACAAAGTCCTCTGCAACTTTAATACAACTGTACAAATTATGAACCTGGAGAGGAGAAACAAGCGTCAGACACGTGCTCAGCAGCCTGCCCAAGGGCTCAGGCTCCAACAGCGTCCCTGGGGCTTGCCTGGTGTGGAGCTCCTGCTGGAATGAAAACTACATCTCCTAGGAACTGTACAATGGCCCAGCCTTGGACTCCGTACTCCTGGTGAAGGCGCTTGCGCAGCGGTCGGTCCAGGTACCAGCTCTGGTCGTGAATGGGATCATGGTCTACAGGGTTCTCTTGACCTTGCTCCTCTGCAACCTGGAAAGCCACGAGACAACAGGTATCACCATGTGCCCATCCTGCTGGCTAACCGAGGCCTGGCTGTGGTGCTCCACACACACATGCCAAGCAGAGCCACCTGCACCGCCTGGGCAGCTGCGAGAGGCACAAAGGTCCTTAGCTTGCCAAGGCTGCCTCGCTTCTCAGCACTGCAAAGGAGGCAATGGGAAATGGGTGAGTCCCATTTCCAGCGAGCAGCAGGAGGCAAGAAGTGGCTCAGGCAGCACTGTCAGGTGTGGATCAATACCCTGTACCCTACCCTGGCACTGGAGGGGACTGAGGCCAGCACTAGGCAGTGTCCCCATGGACTAAGACAGGACACCAACTAGATCTTGAGGAAACAGGAGAACGGGAAGCACTTAGAGATGAGGGCTGTGGGGACAGAATTCCTGCAGCAAGTTCCAGTACAAATCCAGTTTGTTGTGGTGGTCCTTCACACCCACAGCTGCAGCCCAGCAGCACACCTGGGAGGAGCCAAACAGCTTGGTTGTGCTGCAAGACGTGCTGCAGGCACACATGCTGCAAGGGACCAAGCAGAGGTGTGAGACACAGATGTGCCAACTCCAAATGCCAAGGCTCATCAGCCAGCCTTAGCAAGGGATCTCCCGAGACACTGACACAGCCAACAGCTGTCCAAGATCATCCTGCTGATCCTTTTCAGCATCACTTATTTTAGCTCTTTCCACTTCTAGACTGCCAAGTTGTTCCAGAATTAAGAATCCCAAGAACTCTGAGCTGGTTTTGGTGAATTTAATCACTGCAATGCCCTCTTCTGGAGCAGTGCCACTTTCTCTACCAAATCTTCCACTGCCAGGAAAACATCACCCAACACAACTCAGGCTTCTCCCTGTATCCTAACCTCATAAAGGTATGGGAAAGAGAGACAGGAGAAGGGAGAGCACAAGGCAGGAGTATATGTATCTCCCATCCCATGGCTGCTTTCAGGAAGGAGCCAGTTTGAGATCAAACTGTGGCTTGGCTTCAGTTTCAGCCAGCCATGTTTCTGCTCGTGGCAGTGCCTGACAGCACAAGTGGGCAGAAGCTGAGCATCCACAGCCAGCTTCGCTCCAAGCTTCAACTCTCTACTCTCCTCCCATGCCACGAGGCTCTGGCATGTCTGGGGTACATCTCAGGCAGAGCAGAGGCTCAGAGCTCACCTTCTTGAGGAACTCACGGATCTTCTCCGTGTCCTTAGCAGCGTAGATGTGCCACAGGGCTCCAGGCTTCTCTCGGCTCTCCGTGAAGCGCTTAATGGTCAGCTCATCAGAGTCACCATCCTGGATGGTTTTGAGCACTTCTGTGGAGAGTAAGCAGGAGCAGTTACACTGAGGGATCTTCCCTCCAAGCACAGACAGAGGCCCCCTCCCCAGGACACAAGAGGCTTTACCCTCCTCCTGGTCAGCCTGGCCCTTGGGGATGCCCACATAAACCATGACGTTGGCTGCATCGGACACGTCCAGGTGCAGGTTTGTGGTGCCATATTTCCTGTCCTCTGGTGTTATCAAGCCTGAGAAACAGAAAAGAAACCTTGTGCCACCCAAACCAACCAGACAGCTTTCTCTTCAACAGCAAGTGGCTCCAGTACAGCAATACCCTCTCTGTCCAGGACCTTGGTCCACCCTGTTAGTGTCTTCCCATGGGTTCAGCTGCCAGGGTTCAGCCCACATCAATCTGACCAAACCCATGGCTATACAGGAAAGCCACACCTAAGCCCTGCTAGAAGCAAGCTTCCCCAGCAGTTTAGAATGGAGCATTTTCAGGAACAGTCTCTCTCACTCAAGGCAGCTGCCACAGCATTTACAGCCACCACCTCTTTATGGCCATGATGGCACTTAGCTTTAAATGCCTTGTGAGTGAAAGGACACAGACCAGACATGGAAAGAACTGTTCCAGCCCCAGGAGGAGAAGCAACGCGAGTGAGGGAGCCAGAAGTAGCACAACAAACTCAGGTGGCCAGCTCTAGGAGGAGCTGTGCACACATGGCTGGAGCAGGCTGGCCAGGAAGAAATGCTGCTGGCCTGAACCCCCCCCCCCAGCCAGAGAGCAGCCAATAAAATCACAGCATGCCCTGCACATCACCCCTGGGACCGAGGCAAGATCAGGTTTTCAGATCAATGGGAGCAGCTGTCTGCAGGACTCCGTTAACTGACAGCACATTTTCATCTGGACATGCAGTCCAGGTGCCCTGCAGAGCGAGCAGCTCCTTACCGTAGGCATTGTACATCTTGGGGCCCAGATCTGGCCGCACGAAGTAGCTGGGCAGGCGAGAGGCAAGGTTGAGCTTGCCACCTCTCCTAGTGTACTCTGGCAGTGGAATATTCTTCATCAAGTCATCAAACCTAAAGCACAACAGCTGTGTTAGGGACTGAGAAACAAAGCAAACAAGAACACAACAACAGTTTTCTCCAGTCAGGAACCTGGAGAAGCCTCCTTTCCCCAGAGGGTTCACTGGACACCAGGGAAAGAGGCAAAGGCAGCCAGACACAGGAGTGCAGCACAAAAGCAAACTGAAGTGCTCTGGTGCACTGTTGTTTCTATGGGCCATCATCCCCACTAACATCAACCCAAAGCCATTTGGACAAGAATAAGCTTCAGCTGAACTCGGGCTTTAAGGATTAGTTGGACTTTGGAAGCTTCCTAAGCAACTAAACCAAATAACCCACACCAAAAGCCCATCAGAAACCTTGCTTGGGACAGCTATGGCAGGCATCCCTGGGAAACAAAAGGGTTCAGCTGTGACCAGTTGCTTCTCAGAGCTGCAGCAGGTGTCAAAACCTAGCAGCATTCCTACACTCCATGAGTCTGGGGTGTGCCACAGGAGTTCTCCACAGTTGCTGTATCAGCTCCTACCGAGAGGGCATCATATCCCGGAAGTCCTCTCCTGGGGGCCAGTCCTTCAGCTTCAGCACCATCGGCTCTCCCTCCTCTGTTCTCAGCCGGCCTGGTGTCAAATAACAACAGGGCTCAGTTTTAAGCAGCACTACAACTCAGAACCCAAAGAACTGTGACAAATCTTTCTCCTAGTTCAACTCCAAGCTGACTCTACAACTGCCTCTATTGAGCCAGTTAGAGCCAAAGACAGCCAAGCTGACCCCACACCACTGGGGGTGTCAGTGCCACGACAAAGCCTGCTGACAGCAGATTCCAGACTAGACAAGTGGCCTCTGTCAGCTCCCCTGCCCAAGCACTTCCTTCAGTGAAGCTCAGGCACCTGTTCTGTCTCTGAGGTTAGAGATGATAAAGGCAAAAAAAGAAAGGTGTCAGGGAGCGTTCCAGTTCTCACTCTTTTTGTCCCAAGTACCAAACTCCTACACGATCAAATGAGGTAGAACCCCCGATGCCAACACATGACTCCTCCTGCAAGGTTTGTTTTCTCCAGCAATGAAAACAATGCCAAGTCTCAGCTCACCACTCCTGAACCCATTTTCAGGCAAATTAACTCCTAGTTCCTTAGGAACAGGAGGCATCTGCAAGTTAAAGGAGCAGAACCCAATTATCTTCTGAGCACCAACCCTACAGATGCTCTTCTGCTCAAAACTCAGCTGGGCAAGGAAAGCTGACAGGTGGAGCTAATTGCTTGGAGATCCCAAACTTCCTTAGAGTGCTTCTCAAGAAGACTAAGGCAGCCATAGTCCTGAAGGACAGTCCTCCTCAGGGCTAATAATTTCTATCCCATCCACCATCCCCTGAGCATCCATGGTGAGAACATCCTGCAGACACTGTCCAGGATGAAGAACTAGCCTGGAGCATTTCGGGCTGCTTGAGGACAACAACCTGGGGCTGGGACGAACATATTGCTGATTTTGCCTACTGGAACAAAACAAACCAACTAAACCCAACCCCAACCAACCCCAAACCACACTACTTACTTGAAATATCTTCAAATCCATCCCAGAAATCCCCTACGGTAGCTCCAGTGATGATCTCATTGGTCCTGCAGTTAACCAGATCTACTTCCTGTTGGCCAAATTCCTTCCTAAAGGACTCTGGTCTCCAGAGGTCTGCATTTAATTTGTGATGCACTCCTGATACCATTACAGGCTATGAGAAAGAAGAATCTGTTGTGAAGCACTATGAAACACTCCATGTGCCACTGCCATCAGAGCAGGGTAGGGCAGGGCAGACAATGCCCTGCAGGTCTGAAATGGCCCTTCCCAGAGCGCTGCCGGACATCGGATGGCTCCGGATGGCTCCGTGCTGCAAACTGAGGCAGCTCTCTAAAGAGCCCCAAGGCAGCAGCATGTTAGAAACTGATTTCAGACAGCAGGATCAACACCCTTTTGTCCTCTGAACTATCAGTGTTTGTGAGGGACCTTTCAGTGAAGGCTGCTTATCATTAGAGTTGCAGTTCAGTACCTGAAGGGGAACTACAGGCAGGCTGGGGAGGGACTGTTCAGAAGGGCCTGTGGGGATAGGCCAAGGGCAATTGGTTGAAACTGGAGCAGGGCAAAGTTAGGTTGGATACCAGGAGGAAGCTCTGCACAGTGAGGGTGGTGAGGCACTGGCACAGGCTGCCCAGGGCTCCCTGAAGACATTGAAGATCAGCCTGGATGTGTCCAGTTGGAGCTGTCCCTGTGACTGCAGGGGGATTTGACACACTGCCCTTGTAAGGTCCCTTCCAACCCGCTGCAGTCTGAATTGCAGCAAGCTTGCACCTGGACTTCAATTAAAGGACAAAGTACTGAACTGAAGATGGAAACCCAGAAGAGCTTCACTACCTGCCCCTGCTTCCAGCACTCCCTGAAGACGTTCCAGTTACTCTCGTTGTTGGGATCCTGCAGACACAGCAAGCGGTTATCACACAGCCAGTAGTGAGGTGTATCAAAGCCCATGATGGAAGGCTTGATGGTCAGTCCTTGAGGCTTCTTGGGCAGGTCTGTGATGGTTCTGTTTTGCACCAGGGAAGCAAAAATGTCATCGAGGATTTTGGGTGTACTCTTGAGTCCGTTGTCTGTCTGATGTCATTAAAAAGAACAAAAGGAAGAACAAAAAGAAGTTGGTGCACTTTTCTCTGGCCTTGTTCTTCCAAGAAGATATTTGCCACTTTCTAATTCTTTCACCTGAGCTCAGAATTGTGCAAAGAAACAAAAGCCTCCACAAGACCGCTGTTCAGAAACTCCCCATCACCAAATGCCAATGTGCCATTTCTGACACTGTCTACAGCCTGCTGGCATCAGCTGTGCTCTGACATGTCACAGCAGGGGACTGGCCTACCTTTGTATTAAAGAACAGAAATGCAGTTTCAGCACAGCAGTCTCAGGCCAGTAACTGACTCCACCACTCTGAAGTCCTATCTGTAGGATCAAACAGAGCCCACAGCACCTGAAGTGACCCAGCAAAGGAGTTATGACAGAGTCACCCACCACACTGTTCTGTGAACACACAGCATCCAGAAGTTCCTTGATGAGTTCCTTTGAGTCCAACAGACATACCAACCAATGGAACAAGCTAAACCAATTAATCTGCTCTATCACTTGGCTCCCAGATCCTCACCAAGCAAGACTTACTGACACCGAGCTATTAATCTACAAAGCACTAACTGGAGCCCTGCAATGCAGAACCTGAATCACACTCTCCCAAAGGCAGGCAGAAGTTTACCTACTGTGACTAACGTCTGTGGTAGGTGCCCAGAGGTTTAGAGCAGCAGTCTAAGGCTGGTCCCAAGTGACAGCTGCAACCCAAAGCCTTCTCACCTACCTTTCCTGCAGAGGAGTTCAGGAGGTTGCGCAGGAAGCCCGTGTTGTTGTTGCTCACAGGTGTCAGTATCGCACTGTTGAAGGTCTGCAGGGCTGCAGCTGGCTTTGCCAAGCTGGGGAGTGTCTGGAGAGGCTTGTTCTCATTCTTTGGGATGGGTACAACAAGTTTCTCTGGAATGAGGCAAAGAGCTCAGCTGTGAAAGAAGGACCTGTCCTCTGGACCACAAGCAGTACAAGACACTCCTGCATGCACACCTGTCTGTACAGGGGCAGAAAGCTGCTCTCACTGTCTGCAGATCGAACACTCCTCACTTGGCTTTCTTCAGCACTCCCAAGTTTAAATCACAGAATTCTAAAATACTCCCCAATGGAATTTTCAGGAATGCCTGCACTACTGAGATACTGATCCAGTCTTCAAAAGAGAATGTGCTAACCCTGCCAGCTTTCAGTCCATGGACCAGTTCTGCAGAACAGGCACTGAGCAGACAGCTTACATTCTTCTCGGTGCCAAGCACTGCCAAAGCTGACCTCTCTTGGTCTGAAAAACAGCTACAGAGTGTTTACTCTTCACTGGCTCTGCACATACCTTTGTTTTCTTTATTCACATTTCCACTTGTCAGATTTGATAGCCAGCTTAAGGAAGGAGAAGTATTTACTGAGGCAGTTTGTTTACTCCCAATTGCTGCCTTCAGAGGAGGATCGTGTGCAGTGACCTGTGGACTCAGGCCAAAACTGGTATGTTGGAGGTTGCTCCTCTCTCCAGGTACCAAATTCTGGAAGAAAACCAGGTGAGAACTGGATAAGGCACAAACACCCTCTGCTCACAGGGGAAGCAAACAAGTGGTCTGGCCCTCCTGGCACAGGAGCTCAGCACTGCACCTACAAGTCAGCCAGAGAGAGAAGCAGGCAGAGTCCTTCACCCCTCAAGACACGCACAGAAGGCAGAGTTTCCCAGAGGGACTTTCTGAGAGTGCTCTGGGAACCAAACAAAGCTGTCAAGAGCAGCACTCTTGTATTTCTAGTGGCAGGTGGTTCAGAGCAGGCTACGCTAGGGATCTAGGTCAGCAGACCAAAGCCCCAGTGCTCCCCACTTCAGGCAGTGCCCAGAAGTCCACTCCATTGCCAGGACTGGGATACAGCTGCACATGAGCACAGCACTGGCCTAGCCAGCAAAACCCACAGCTGCTTTATCTACTCCCAGCTAACAGACCACAGAACCACTGCTCCGGCCTGGGAGTCTGCCCGAGCTGCCTACACTTCTTTCCTCTGCTCTGATGCTTTCCAGTAGAGAAAGGATTCTGCACTTGTGTCTGCCTACTGCAATGTCCTTGCTCCATCTCTTAGTGACTGCTGATGCTTGGTAAGGACTCCAAACATGACAGTACAAAATGTTCCAAACTTTAGCAAGCTCCTCCTCACACTGCCAGTGCCATGCCTGACTGTAAGGAGAGAGGGGCAGATACCAATGCAGCTGTTTGTCAAGGGTCAGAGAAAATCTCCACAAGCAGAAGGCTGCAGCTAGGTCAGCTGCAAGCCCCTATCTATATCATGTAGCCATCTTGCTCGCTTTTAACACTTATAGTAGTCTCCATCTCTTCTGTTAATTATCAACAGCAAAATCAAGCTCAGCCTGCTTCTTGCACTTCAATCTATTCTCAAACTGAGTTTACAAATAAGCATACAACAAATCACCTAATTCAGCTGGTTTCTTGCAAAATGCTGCAAACTAAGCCATCAATTTGTGCTCTATTTTCAGAGGCAAAACCCTACTATAAACAAACATGGTAGAAGCTATTTGCTTGATTTTCAGTATAATGAGCAGCAAATGTTCTGTCAGAACTCACAGAGAAATCAGTGCTTCCAGCACTCAATTTCCCTCCTGTTTAGTTCTTTTATCAATTCTAGTGCTCTTCTGTCCTACTTTTTCCTCTTAGATGTTGCAAGAATTACATCTCCAGGACTCTGCAAGGACATCCTACACTTTGCAGCCACTCCCATTAGAGTGTTCTTAAAGACTGTTCTCTCAAGAGTATTCTCAATCTAATGATTTTTCAAAGCAAAGTCACTTACTGAGGCATCAGTGTGTCAAAGGGACACAATCAGATTTTCCCCCAATAGAAATGACCTTAGAAGGTGAATGCTGAGCAGAGATTTTGGGCAAAACCTAGCTGGGTTGTCAGCAGTGGTCAGGACTGGCAGACCCACCAAGTCCATTACCACTGGTTTCACATAGAGGCAGCAGGCTGAGGCAAACCTGCACCCACAGAGTGAGACAGCAGCAATACCTGTTTGGAATCGTCTCTCAGAGCTGGCTTGGACAGTGCCTTGAACTGCTTGTTTGCACAGGGGCAGTTTGCCTTGATTCCCCATTTGGTTCTCACGGAGTGAACAATGTCACCAACATCATAGAGAGCTGAAGGGAGAGAGGCATCAGTGAGCTCAGGCACCAGCAGAGGATCCAGCAGCGACACTGCCGAGCGCCGCGTGCTAGGCAGGTAAGCAACGGCACAAAGCTCAGTCCATCACTGAAGAGGTTTTGCTGCTGCTTTGTAAAGGTCCAGGGCAATCAGTCAGTACTACCCACACATCTGCTCAGTCTGGGCAACCAACACCAAGCTTTTGCTAACTTTATTCCTACAAACACTCAAAAACCTCCTCTCTCAATAAACATCAACAACACAAAGGGCATTAAAAGCCTGCTGTGTTTTTTCACCCCAATCAAACATTTCCTACCTTTTCCAGGGATTATTTGTGTAGGCATTAGATTCTCTGGCTCATGTGCCTGCCCCTTCACGCACTTAAACCAGGAAAAAGTATCTGAGTCATCATCTGTAAGACAAAACCACCTCACTGTTGTATCAGTGCACCTTTCAGCCCCCTGGGCAAAGCTACACATCACAGTTACTGACCCTGCAGCCTACAGCAGGCTCTTTGCTGGAAGCCTCTGTCCTGTTTAAGGTTGTTACTGACTTCACAGTTCAAACTCCAGGCTCTTTCCCCTCTCCCCTCTGTGTCAAGTACCAACATCCCTTCTCACCTTCACACAGGCTTTTTTTCTTCATCCTGTAGCAATCCACACAGACACCAAAGCCACACTTGGAGCAGACCCAGTGCAGGTTGAAGATTGTGGTGTCACACACATCGCACATCTCCCGCACACCGCGCACCGCCCGCTTCCAGGCCACCTGTCCTGTGGGCAGACAGAGCGGTCAGGCTGAGTCCAAGCTGAACAAAAGTATCTGCACACTGAACACAGCTGCAGTGAAACTTGAGGGACACAAGAGGCAGGCTCAGGTTTGAATTGCAGCTCCCAAAGAAAGCTGTGGCTCACAGGAAAGCAAGGCCAGAAGAGAGCCTAAGCACTGGGAAGCATTTTGCTTCCTCCTGTGCAGCAGCAGCTCTCACTCCCGGCCAGTGTTTGCCCAAGTCCATACACACACTGCTGACACTCTCCCAACTGGAAATTCCATACCTACTCCAGGAAAAACAAATAGATACTACTGGCAAGCTAAGCTTTGTGCCTAGCTTGCCCCAACCCTCCAGCAACTGCATGGTGGACAAGCACTTTGCTTGCCTGGAGTACGTTTTCTGTATGCAGAGAGGTGTGTCAGACCCCCTGGGAATGGCAAGCTGTCCTCTGAGGAAGTGAGCACTGCTGCTCAGGTTTCTTAGGTACCCATTACATTCCACCTGTCCTCAGCCCGAGGCACTCCCTCAGGTCACTGCAGAAGCCCTTCCAGGGCTGCACTACATGCAGGTTGTTGTAGCCTGATCTTCATTTATGCCATCAGCTAGAAAATGGACCAGAAGCACACATCTGCCTCCCCTCACACCTGTAACTTTTCTGCTCACAACCTCCCTTCGTTTTAAGAGCAAGTTGTGAGCAACTATGGTCTAAAGGTATGCTTAAAATCCCACCCCAGGATCTAGGCCATCTGTTACTCTTCTTCTGCAGAATGCCCACTAATTACATGTGGAACAAAACAGCTTGGCACAGTTTAAGTAGGAGGTAAAAATTGTTTGACTGTTTCTAAGTTCTTCCAGGAGACATATCTAAATATCACCAGCTCCATTCTTTGCCTTCTGAAAACATGCACTTTATTTACAGTTTTCTAGGCTAATCCTCCCACTTCCCTCAAGAGGACGAAGGAGGTTTTCTCTTTTGCATGTCATTTTATAACTCAGTTTCCTGGACATTGTCCTCTTTCACTCCTATTCTTTTGTTTCCTCTCTGCAGTTTGATTCTGCCTTCTCTTCCTGCAGGTCTCTTTTTGGCACTCTGTGGCCAAGGAGCAATGTGACCTAACAGGTTGTTCTTTCAACACTCCCTTTCACTACACGGATACTTTCACTTGTGCTTTCCTACTAAGCCTCTAAGGAACCTCTCCAAAATAATCTTCTCCCTCATACCTGTCTGTTTTCTGGTTCTGCCTGTCTGGTAACTCACTGGTAAAAGCAGAGCTAACCCTGAGACATGCTGTGGAGTGCAAACAAATATTCAAATATGAATGACCCCTAAAACCAGGACCTGAACAAAGTTATTTCTGCCTTTTGGAAAAGGTCAGTCTGTCAGTTTCTGTAAAACTGTATCACTGCAACTGATCTCTGCCAAGGGAAGTTTGCCCTAACTTCAAATCAGTGGCAGAAGAACCTACCTTTCCCCTCTGCCAGCCAAGGGAGCCCTCTGTCACTGAGCTATCCAGAGAGCCAAATGGGCATCTAGACTGTGAAGATGATCTTTCCTAGCCAGGGCATTACAAATCTCCTCCCTCTGAATGAACTCAGCTCTGCCTTACTCTCACCAGCCAGGGCAATAAGCAATCAAAGATCCAGGCCCTTTAGCTCCTCTCAAACCATCTCCAGCACTCACACCTGCCCCTGTTTTCTGGGAGGTGTGCTAGCAGATGCATCCTCTGCCTTATACATTCTCTTTGTTTCATAGATTCCACTCAAAGTTTCCTCCTAGAAGTGTTCCAGCATTCCTTCCCCTTGGAAGGGCATTCAAGCCCTGCTCATTTTCTTTCCTTCTATTCACAGCCTGGGAGTGACTGGTGAAGAGATAAGATGTTGCATAATGTCAGTGCTACCCAAGCACAGAAGATACTGGGTAGTCTTCTAAACTCTTGGCTGCATCGTAATCATGCAGCTATAATGCAAAAACCAAACATGCCTTCAAGTCCTTCTGCTCTGGCAAGTGATTATGCAAGATCACATCCTTCCCCATTTGTCTGCTCCTGTTTGCTACAGAATGGCTCTGATGTGGCAAATCCCCTGCACTTGAGGGTGTGGGTCTGCTCCTGGCAGGGCTGCACATAAAGCACCTGACAGTCCTGCTGGGCAGTGCCAGGTGGAGAAGGATTTCTTTACTACAGCATTAGGGCCACTATGTAAGAACCACAAAATTGAACCAAACTACCTAGCAGAGTCTGTGCAGTTCACATGAAAGCTTTCTTTCATGTACATGCTAAGAAGAGACTCTTGTCAGCTGCCTTCTCTGATGGCTTTCACACCTACTTTCAGAACAGAATTATGCTCTCTGCAGCAAGAAAAGAACATGAGAGAAGTCTGCTGACAAAGAAGGGTGGAATGACTTTTCCTTCCCCCCTGCCTGTGAGCAGAGCTGCTGACACTAGCTCACACCTCTCCCTGAGGAGAGGCAAACACTGAAGCCCTGTGTCATATTTTCACATGCATGCAATGTACTTTCACACAGGTGAGAGGATGAAGTTTGCCACGGAGCTGTTAAAGGACAATTTCTTTTCACAGAAATGGCTCTTACTGTGGGGTTCGATCGTGGACATCACTTCCTTTTCAGATATCACCAGTTGGCAGAAGTGGTCTCCAATGTTGGCCAGGATGTACTTTGCTGTGTCGAGATCCAGCCCCACTACATTCTTTGATAAAGGCAGCCACAAACTGATGGCCTCAGGGTCATACTTGTTTGGAGTCAGGAAGCCTTCCTCACGCAGTATGCCATGCTTGTTGAACTGCAGCCTGTGGGAAGGAGACAACTCAGCACCTCCAAACCTGGCAGCACTGCATTCACTGCCTCAGCCTAAAGAGGTGTGCTGCATGCAAGTCAGCTCAGCACAACAGACCTGACAAGCACGCTGCTCACTGGTGCTGGGCATGCTGAATGGACTGCTTGGGTACAAAGAAAGGTTCCAGGGCTCCTTGCAGTAAGGTAAGTTTCCTAACTAAAGACTTTTTTTACTCACACAAAACCAAACGAGGTTTAACAATGTTTAAGATGCACTGGCACTGAGGATCACATCTAGAGAAGGCAGCAGTAGGACTTTAATCCAGAACTACATGCAATTACACCCCTTTAAATACAGAATACATCCCATTAACAATTCATTTGTAAGGAGCTGCCAAAAAAACAGAAACTGAGCCAAATTTCAGTAAGACTTTGAGTGATTGAGTAGGTGGAAAGAATAAAACCTGTTGGTTTTTTATTCAGTCAAATGCTAACATCAAGAGTTCTGCTCCTGTTTTCAAGGATCTTTGTACAAAGTGCTGTGAAGGGAAAGTTTTCTCTGATGGCAGTGTGCTTACTATGTAATTAACTGTGGTATGAACACGTGCTGGCAGCTGCCATCACCAGACCAATGCCATCTCAGGGCATTGCAGATTTCCTAGTCCATAGAAAGGGGCAGTTTCATCAGCTTCAGCTTCTAAGCTGAAGGACTCAGGTGCTTTGAGTTGTCCTGCAGCCTAAGATGAATTGGCACAGCCTGCTGTTACTCTGGCCTCACAAGTTTCTGACCATTTCCAGGTCAGACCATGCCAAGATGACCACAGTAAGACCTCACCTGGGGTTAAAGAACAGAGGAGTAACAAAGCGTTTTTGCCTGATTTCAACCTCTAGTGCAAACATGCAAGGGGATAGTGTTGTGGTAGAAGAATAACTCCCAAGAAACTAGTGAAGGGATGGAGGAGTTTGGAGTTTTCTCTCCCCCTGACTTTTTGTAACCTTTCTGTTCAGTTTTCTCTCTTCAGAAGGTCCTCAGGCCTACAGCTTCTTGTTTTGTCTCAAGGTACAATAAAGACAACCCCATGAATGCTTCAGGCTTGGGGTAGAGGAGCTAGAAAACTCCCCAGCAGAAAAGGGCCTGGGGGTGCTGGGTGACAGCAGCTGAAGGTGAGTCAGGGTATGCCCAGGTGGCCAAGAAGGGCACCGGCATTCTAGCCTGGGTCAGCAACGGTGTGACCAGCAGGACCAGGGCAGAGGCTGTGTCCCTGGACTCAGCAGTAGGGAGGCCACACCTCAAAGCTTGGGTTCAGTTTTGGGCCTCTCACTCAAGCAGGACACTGAGGGGCTGGAGCAGGTCCAGAGAAGGCAAATAAAGCTGCAGAAGGGTATGGAGAACAGAACTGGAGAGGAGCAACTGAGGGAGCTGGAGGGCGTTCGGCCTGGAGAAGCAGGCTGAGAGGAGACCTCACTGCCCTCTAACTTCCTGAAAGGAGGCTGCAGTGACATGCAAGCTGGGCACTTTCTCTGGTGTCAGGTGCTAGGAGGAAATGGCCTGAAATTGTGCCAGAGGAGGGTTAGGTTGAACATCAGGAAAAATGCCTGCTACAAGAGTGGTCAGGGATTGGAACAGGCTTTCTAGGGAGTCCCCATCCCTGGAGGTGTTGAAGAAACACGTGACCATGGCACCTGGGGACATGGTTTAATGGCCATAGCAGTGTTAGGTCAACAGTTGAACGCAGTGAGCTTAGAGGACTTTTCCAACACAAACAGTTCTGTTTCCATGGGAAGAAAGTCACTGCTCTGAAAATCAAAAGGCAAACTGAGAAGCAGCAAACTCCCCACCTCCCGTGTGATAACCTTCATCGTTCTGCAGTCCCACTCCAATAAGAGTCCAAAGCTTAAATGGGTGCAGGGGCAAATGAAGAGAAGCATGCAACAACATCTGAATGTGAGATCAAACAGTTCGTGGGGAAAATGCACATAACTTGAAAACAAAGGAAATATGTTAAAAAACCCAGCCAGCCAGTGCAGCCTGACAGCACCTACCCTGAGCTTACAGACAGGCTTTGGTACCAGTTTAACATCTTTCTGAAAGGGCTTCTCAGTGCCTTAGCAACTAAATGTTTTATCACTGAAAGACTGAGTGTCCAACTCAAAATTCAGGCTCTGGGGAGGTGCAAGGTAAAGGATCTGAAGCTGCAGATTGGGTTTGGAAATCCAGCCAGCATTCAGAAGTCAGCCTCCTTAGGGGTGCCTTCCTGACCCTCCAAAATCTGTGCTCCTGAACCCCAGTGCAGGCACTGATTAAAGATTTCTATGGAGAACTTCAAGAAGCAGCACAAACTCTGTGTGAAGCGGAACAAAGAACTGAGCCACGCAATAGATTTGCTCACATCTGAAAGCCACTGGCAACCTACTGGAGCTCTTCTGCAGCAGTGGGTAGGTCTAACACTCTGTGTCCAACTGCTCACCTTTGGCAGACATGCATGGAATCCACTTTCTCACTTATCTCCACTACACCAACCTGTACCACGCCAGCTAAATTAGTGTTATCCTACTGATGCTTGGCACAGAGCAGCAAAATAAAGAGCTCAGAGTCCTGCCAAAGTATTTTCTACTCAAATCAAGCAGTTCTAAAACTCCTAAGGGCTAAAAATAACATAGACCACCTCTCGTGAGCCAGGTGTGCCACCTGACCAACCTGACACACATCAAGGTCTAGCATTTCTGAACCAGAGACCTAAAGAAACTCTTTTCTCATCTGTCCTGGCAGATGAAGTCCACATTAGAAGCTAACAGCAGAAGAGGCAAAGGTCAGAGGCCTGCCTTGGACATGGCACATCACACACCTCTGAAGAGCAAAGCCTTTACAGAGCCAGAGCTGCTCTTACCTTCTGAAGTGAAAGAACCGACAGAAGACAGTGGAGTCTTTCTGCTCCTTGTTCTTGCGGTAGCTGTCCAGGCGGCACTCCCTGCACTTGTGCAAGTGAGGAGCGATGTTGTTGCAGGAACCATCCTGCACAAAAGCTTCTCCACTCTGCTGCAGCTTCTTCACTTTGCAAGCATCTGCTAGAATGGACTTGCGAACAGTGACTGCAGGGAAGAGCAGTGGAAATGAGACAGGCTTCAGTTTCTTGTACAGAGCACAAGCAAAGGTACCAGTGACAGAGGCACTGCAGCTTTCCCTGCAACTCAAACACTGGAACAAAGCTCTGCTAAAACAGATGCTGCAGGTCAGCAGGAACTCTCCAGCTATAGTTCCACTGGAGCCAAGCCTGACAGCTCCTTTCTCCCCTCCACAGAGCACTTTGAAAGAGCATTTGGTTTTAACAACCGCTCTTCAGCCCTCAGGGCTGCAGCAGCTGAGCACCGAGCAGGGCACCTTTCACAAGGCAAAGACAGAAGTCCAGTCTGGTCAGGTCTCAGTCCCGTTTTAAGCCTTCATGATGCAAAATACTTTATCACCTAACTGTAGCAGATGCAAAAATCCTTCTGTCAGACTGTGGGTGAGCCCCAGCAGGGCACAAGAGTGGCTGCTTGGCTGGCTGTGTACCCATGTTAGTGATGGAACAGCAGATGGGAAACCAAGACAAGCAACATGAGACTGGAAAGCGAGGAGATGTGGGGAGATTCCCAGAACTCTGATCAGCTGCAATGCCTGATGCACAAGACAAGAAATCAGGACTCCCGCTCCTTAAACAACTACAGCCTTTACCATTCTGTCTCATGTGGGAAGCCTGAAGAGCTCACCACGTAGAACTGGGCCACAAACCCCCCCCAAAACAAAACAGAACCTAGGTGGATTGGTTTTGTAGGGGTTTTTTTGTTGGTTGGGCTATGTTGTTTGTTTTCAGAACAGTTATTTAATGTCAGCCCCTCTAGAAAAATGCTTGGTTGAGAACATCTCACTAGCTTACAAAATTTAAGGTCACTGATAATTTTCTGCAGAATTGTCTCATGCCCTCAGCATTTGCATTCCAAACAGATCCTTTCATTTGTAACTCGTTTTGCCATTCTGTTCTTGCACACATTTTGTAACTACTTCTTCCCAGAACTTGCTGAGTCCTTTTCCTTGACCAAGAAAGGACATTCTTCAACTTCATTTTGTTGACTTTGTAAAAGAACCCACAAATGACTCCAATTCAAGACTCACAACCTACACTGCTAATCTTGCACAGATCACAAAGAACCCACTTGTCTGCAGTCACACAGCAACAAGGACTTTCAGGAAGGGTAAAGAACACTTACTGTTATCCTGGGCCTTGGCAGTCCCAGTCCAAAAGCTTTCATTTTCATTTCTGTCATAAAGAATCTCATTTGAATGTCTTCTGATAAAAAACTCCATGTCTGTGAGTTCATCTATCTTGTTTGCTCTGTGACTGTTCTGGTTGTTGCAGTTGCTCTGTGATTTCACTCCAGAGTCAGCAAAAGGGAGCAGATGAGCATCTGAGGTGGAGGGTCTACAATCTAAAGTCCGCTGCAGCTCGGCAGCGCTACTGCTTCTGGATATGGCTGTGGAAGGGGTTAGATGTTGCAACTGTTTGACAGAAATACATTCTTTTGGAAAGTTTGTTGCGGGCTTCAGAAGAGGTTCGTTTGTACTTTTCAGGTTGGTTCCTTTGTCATTAGCTGAATCAGCCAAAGATCTTGAGGTTATCAGAGAGGTATATTTAGTATTTGGGTTGCTAAGGTTTTGTTCTTTAGACACAAAGCCCACCTTGGGAAAGGCTGACAGGTTCTCCTTCAATGGTTTTGCTCCAGCACTGAGACAAGAAGGATGAGTTTCTGGTAGGCTTCGTCTGCACGTGCTGAAACACAAGATGCAACAATAAGACAAAGAAAAAGGTGTCCAAGAAATCGGGGCATGGGCTGCTCCATCTAGAAATATTTAAGGCTTGGACAAAGAATTTAATCCTGTTCTTTGAATTCTGATGTTCAACATTGTCAATGTTGGAGTTCTGAGAGGGTTTTGTTTAGTTTTCTGGGGTTTTTAACTTTTCAAGAGTTAGACAAGAATGCTAAAGCTGCACAAACTCACCTACTCCAGCTGCTCCACTGCCTTCCCTCAGAAGTGAGCAGCTCCTGCCTCAGTCTCCAACCAAAGGTTGCTCATTTGCACATCTGCCCAAGGAGGTTCTAACATCAAGGAACTTCTGTCTGGCACTGTAAGTCTGCACTGCAGACACTAAAACTGCTCCCACACAAACAGCTCCCATTTTAAAAAGCAGTCCTTTTTTCCCCACATTAATCTTGTGAGATACATATACAAAACTAAGGACAGAAACCCCTCTACTACTACTTTTCAAACTAACACACAAAATGTCTCTACCATTATGCCAATTTTCATGGCAGAACCAGGAGCAAGACAGAAGTCTGAAGTCGCCAGTGTTGTAAAGAAAAATAACTGGGGACCTGTACTTGATCTGCAAGCCACCAGTGCACAGGATGCCTGCCTGGATGTGTTCTGTCTTTCTTGGGGCAGGGGAGGAATGCATTTGACAAAAATCAGGCACCACACCTATGTGCAACCCAGGAGTTTAGAGACGGGTACAAGGCAGCACTGACAGTGGCTGTGACATTGAAGGGCACCTACCAGAAAGATAAGCAAGAAAAATAAGGTATAAGCAAGTCAGTTATGATCCCAGGGCAATTAAAGCAACCACTTTTCTCTGCTAATTTTACACCAGTTATTTACCACAGATTTTTTAAAATAGCCTTGTGTTTGTTTTGGAGGCATTTTTAGAGGAAAAGAAGTCTGCATAGGTACAAAGTGCTTCCTTACCCTTGAGGTGTTTCCGCACCAAGGTTGGGCGGGGAGTTAGCTGGCAGGGGCAGGCCTTGATGCCTTTGGTCTTTATTAGCAGGAGTACATCCTAGCAATGCTTCACCCATCACAGTTGGTACTGACTGCACATGTCCCTGACTGGGAGGAACCTGTAACAGATTTCAACAGCTAGGAAAAGTGAGGGTAGCAGAATCGCTGCTTTGCAGCCTTTCAGCTCAGAGAAGTTACATCAGTGCATTCTTTAGCAGTGAAGACTCCTCCTTGCTCAAACTGTAAGACAAAGACCTTCATGTCCTTCTAAACCTTACAGATCCTATGAAACCCTGCCCATACTAATTAATTTTCTCCAATTAAACTTGGGGGAAGAAAGGCATATTAAGAAAGTGGAAAGGAAAATACAGAGAGCTCTGCTCTTCATAAATGGCAGGACAACAACCTTCCAAAATAATTGCAGCAATCAGTTCAGAAAGAGCTTTCAGAGCCCATCTAAGAATCTCAAGAGAAAATTAAAACTGAAGTTAATTTGAAAACATCACCAAAACTCCAGATGTGCACTTCCCTGGAGTGAGAAAAATCTCTATACTAGGATTCTACAAAGTGATAAATAAAGCAATCCTGCACTGACTGAATCAGCCTTACAAATCTGGCACTCTTCTTAGCAACAAGAGGTCTACCCAGTTAGCAAGTGTCTTTAAAACCTGTCTTCTGTGGGGCTCCTTCCTCAGCTCTGACACCCATATTGCACTCCCACATGCTCAACTAGATTTGTTGACAGCAGCTCCAACTACTTCCTTTCTACTTTGATACAGCACAGCTGACAGGCATCAAGATAAGCTCCCAAAAAAACACTGGAATTAACTCCTCCTTAGAAATCAGAGATCAATTAAACAAAACATGGCTTTGGCTTATGGCTCCCATACATCCACAGGGATAGAAACCAGAAGCACAAAAAGCTGCTGCTCCCCTCATCAGAACAGACACTCACTGAAACTCTCAGGAGGAAACAGTTGTAAGACATTTCCAAGAGGACGACAGTGATCAAGGATGTAGGAATAAAAGCTATGAAGTCAGACCACAGCAACTCTTCCACAGGTCACTGGGATACAGAATAGAGAGCAGCTTTACATGTGTCAAGCAGGCTGCTCAATGGCTGAATGTGCAGAAGGCTACAGAACTGAGCACCCAAAAGGCATTCAGGGTGCTCTGCTTGAGCACAGAAGGACCTACTGAAGCAGCACGAGCAGGATGTGATTGCAGCATGCTGGCACGGGGCACACTCCTCCTCAGCACTAACTACAAGCCAGAGAACTGCCTTCCATGTGAAATCTTAACCTGCACCTCCTCCTCCACACTGCATCCAAGAAGCTGTTAATGACTTCTAATAATGGTACCCAGTAATTAGCCAAATCTACACAACTGACTCAGCACAGGCCTCACTGCACAGAGGTCAAAAACACCAAGCCAAAAAACCCAAACCTCAACCTTCCCAGCCCATCACGACTCCAGAGCTTCCAGAAGGTTATTCCTGCCTCAAATGCAATTTCTAGTCTGGAACACCAGAGCCAAATGTTAGGGCAAGTCTGAAGTACTGCTCTTTAGCAAAGCCATTAGTTTTCAGCTGCATTTCTCTGCTTACATTCTCCAGACTGTCTTTTGACCTTTGACACTTGGGAGGTCACCACAAAAGAAGTCAATGTAGACATGAAGTACTAGGAGAGAAGTGAGAGGTCTTTTTTGTATTGAAACAGCATTTCTTCAGACTGCTTGTGTGGCTTGGATCCTCAAAGTACCTGAGTACCGCTGAAGGTTTTGGGTGTAGATACAAAACAGTTAACAAAAGAATGTGCAAAGCCAAGGTTATACATTTGAGGAGTGCTTTGCATTTCCTCCCACTACAGAATACAAGACCAGGCAGGCTAACTCCAAAGGTGGGGGCAAAAAGCACAGCTAAAAACCCCAACCAACCACCACCTCCCCAAAAAACCTTCGAGCCTCAGTAACCTTCTCAACCATTCTCACAAGGCAAGATGTTTTTACCTGTGCCTAGACAAGTTTCAAACAACTCAACACACCCTCCCAGGGATCATATTTAATGCTCCACTCTCCTCCTAATCCTCATTTCAGATTGTTCTGAGAAGTAACACAAGCATTATGCAAGTCAGATGTAGCACAGGAAGGTGTTACCTCAGAAGATTTGGCGTGTTTGGCGTCAACGCTTCCACCATTCTCAGATGACTTCCTTTTCACCCCCCCAATTCTTTTAGACTTCTCTGGAAGAGAAGGGGAGCAGGATGAGTCCATTCATCACAAACATGCCACTTAGCACTTGAAGGACAGACAGTGACAGCTCTTACCACACTTCCCATTGTTGTCATACATGATTTCAACGTGAATTAACTCCGGATCGAGAGTTTTTAAAGCTGGAATCTTGGAAAGGAACAAACACACAGAAAGAGCCACGTCAAGAGGTGAAAAAGTTCCCACTGGGACACACTGATCTCAGATGATGAGTTACAGACACTTTGCCTCTATGCTCTTTGAATAGCAAGCTGCATTTAGCAATGGATTGTTGTGAGTGTGTCTCTGAAGGAAAGCCCACACATGAACTGGTGCTTCAGAGGACTGGCAAAGCAGGATCAGAGGTTTGCCTCACCCTGCAAATCAGGATTCCAGGTCTCCCTCACTTTGTGCAGAAGGCCATCTGTGATTTGACAATTCCACCAGCAACACAGGGAACTGCTTTGGGTAGCACATTACTCTGCACTGGCCCCCACTTTTTTAAGTTTATTAGAGTAAGGACAGAATTAGAAGTAGTGTTGTTGGGGATATAAATTCAAGTTCTCACCCATTCCCCATCCTCATCTGTAAAGCCACAGCAACTGATTCTTACCTCCTGACAGTTAACTTCCAGTGTTCTTGTAGCTGGATTACCATTAACAACAACTGCTGTGAACCACTGTGTAGATGGATCCAGGCTATATATTCTAATTTTTGAACCAATGATATTTTTTCCCCCTTAAAAAAAAAAAGATAGTTTAAGAGAAAGTGAGTAGGGAAAATCTCAGTTACCAGCATGGTATTGCTGGCAGTACTGCACACAAGGTGCCAAACAGAGCTCCCAGCTACTTCCTTCCTGAAATAACCCTGGACAGTTATTCAGAGGTTAAGACATGGAGCAGAGGCCAGCCTGAGCTACAGACTGCAGTGACACAGGAATGAGGATTCAATGATTAGATGAGACTTCTTCCTTTCTTTACAGTATTGGAAATGCTAACTCCCAGTTGCAGTGTTTTATGGAGAGGTAAAGTAAGGAATTTCTTGCACATGCAAGCATATGGCTACAAATGCACTTGGTATGAACCCAGGAATTAAGAATCCAAAGCTGGAAAAATCTAAAAAGAACAATTGTAAGCTGACAAAAACTAGTCTCTCTATAAAACTTCACAAGTTTTACAAACAACCAGCAGACTGAAAAGAAAAAAAATTATCTGTATTAAAAGAAAAATCAGAAGTTACTTGAAACAAACAACTCCAAAGAACTTCAGGGATGCTTGCTAGGAATTTGCCATCTTTCACAAGTGCCACACCACTCATGTTTGCTTAAATTATGTACTTGCTCTTACAAAGCTAATCCCTGAAACTTGAATCTCTGTAACCCTTTTGCATTTTGCATTCAGGGTTCCAAAAGAAACTGGAATCAGTACTTTAAAAAGTTTTCATCCCTAAAGCAGATTCCTGTCATTTACACCACCCCTGTTAACATTTCCCCTTTGCTTTGAATATTTATTGCTAGAGTTCTCCACTGCAGAGCATGTACCTTGTACCAAGCGTGTTTCATCTAGGTGTTTCTTAACCAAAGCCTGAATTTCCTCATTGACATTTTGATCATCCTTAAGAGGAAGCCTGGAACTGTCCACATCCTATTTAGGGGAATAAAAAAAAAAAGTAGCTCTTAAGGAAAACTACTAACAAAGCCCCATAATACAAGGCAGCAGCAATTCATGCGAGTTCAACAAGTTTCTCGTAACTGATTTCCTTCCCCTCCCAGGATATTGTGTTTATTGTGCTCATTTCCTCACCACTAATCTGGATCAACTATCTGAAAGTCCAACTAAAGCGAGCTCTCCCCTCTGTTCTGCTCTGCTCTTTGTACAAAGCAGAAGGCTAAAGAGGTAATCGTGAAGAAACTGCTATTCAGGATGCCAGAAAATTAATCCCCTAGGCTGCAGTATTGAGGTAAGGCCTCCACATGAAGTAAGCTCCACTCTGCCGCTGAGCCAGCCCAGGCGAGACAACTATCTACCACTCGAGTTCTGCATTAAGTGATTCTTTTGTTACTTTGTCTATCGACTGACTGCTAACAAGTCACAACAGAACACTCCTGATGCCACTAGGAGCATGGGACATCCATTACCACTTTCATTCGGACTGTTTATAGCTCTTATCAGTCCTTTTCCGAGTTCTTTAGCATCAGTAGACTCTGGTTTTCAAAAGCCCTGACCAGGGAATTGTTCTCAGTGTCACTAACAATTTCTCCTCCCCAATAAAGGGACTAGAATTCAACCATGGCATTGAATCCTGCTCAATCCATCATTTGGTTAGGATTAGAAGGGATGTATTACTAATTAAAACTCAAGATTTATTCCAGACATCCCTGCCACTCCTCTCATAGCAACAATTGTGTCTACAAGAACAAAGGGAAACTATTCCAGATTCTCCCCAGCACCGACTTGACAACTGAGCTGAGCAATTGCCCTAGCACACTTCCTCACCCAGCCCTCTTAAATGACCTCTATCAGAAGGTTTTCCAATCAGCAGACACATTACATTCAGAACCCATATCTACGAGTTAGAGCAATGAAAACCTGCTGCTGAGTTTTCACCCATCAGAAGGCTGCATTTAGAATATATTAACTTGACATATCTCAGATCCTAAGATAAAAGATTTATCTTCCCAAGGTTACCTGAATGGGTGTCAGAAGGTCTTTAGAAATGAAAACACATCTCTCCTCACCCAGATAGCGCACGCAAACAATTGATCCCAAACCAGCTTTGTCCACCAAGGATTTGTACCTCTGGAAGAGTGATAAACATTGTCTTAGAGTAAGAAGATCTCATTATTCCTCATTTGCATTAAAAAACATACTCCAGTTTTGCATCCCTTTCTCTGTTAAGGTACTACAGCTACACGCAACTCTTGCAACAAAGCAAGTTTCCAACACAACTTTTAGCACAGACCTAATGAAGGAGTTTCTGGACACTACTTGAAACTTCTGTCATTCATTACAACGAGCCAGGAATCCAGCTCAGGCAACTGCCAGGAGCCAGTCAGCTCAACACCAAGAGTTACTAAGAGTTCTAATCGTGGGTATGTTAATGAGGCATCCTCCTCCCAGCAGACTGGGGAACAACTAGCAAAACAACAAAGGTTTGCTGCAGGGCTTATGCTGAAGTTCCCAAAGCTCATGCAACACTGATAATAAAGATAATGATGCACAGAAGTGCAGGTGTGCCTCAGAACTGCTACAGCACTGCAGTGCAATGATGAAGCCATGCCCAGGTACACCAAAGGCTTTAAGAACTGACAAGAAACAGCACTTTCCTTTAAAAGCCTCTAAACTCTTCCTAGTATGTTCAGTTAAATAACGTCTAGTCCTGCAGTAACAACTCTAAGTAGGTAGGCATCGGGAGCCTGGAAAGAGAAGTGGCAAGAACGACTCCTCCCCATATAAAAGGGAAAAACAAACCTGGTTCTGATAGGGTGTGTTGGGGTTTCCAAAGAACTGGTCAAGCAAAAACTTCCCTCCCCTTTGTTGTTTTCTCTTCAGTGACAGCAGTACTGCAAAGTGGCAGCACCACCAGAAGAGAAGCAGGAGTCTCAGTGTGACTGGGCAGCAAGAGAGCTCTGCAGAGCTCTTCCATTTGTCAGAACGCTCTCCTCTACTTGAACCAAAAATGCATGATCAAGACTGAAATACATTAATCCACACACCTCACTGCACCCCTTCTTTTCTGCTTTGTGTGGTGATGGTTACCATGACAAGACAAGGGAGAATGGCTTGAAGTTGAGGGAGAGTAGGGTTAGACTGGAGCTTAGGAAGAACTCAGTGCAAGGGCAGTGAGACACTGGAATGGGTTGCCCAGGGAAGTGTGGATGCCTCCTAACTCAAGGTCACATTGGATGAGGCCTTGAGGAACCAAGTCTAGTTGAGAGGCCCATTGCAGGGAGGTTGAAATAGAAGGAACCTTTGAGATCATCTAACCTGAACCATTCTGGGATTCTACAAATGTTTAGTATGGTTCACCAAGTTTGACTGTGAGATCTTAGGGAGGAAGTCTGTTTTGCCAAGACGAGCTCCAGTAGTGTCCTTTACTTTAGCCTAGGTGGTTCCTGATAAGTGAGCTTTTAGACATGCACACTGCATGAACTGACTCTTCAAACACACCATGAAGGAAAATTCATGCACAACAAAGCATCCAGTAAGAATTGCTCAGATACTTGGAAAAGAACAACAGCTAAGTTTAAACAGCAGGTTTTCAGACCATTGCATCAACAAAATTACTACTGAAGTGCTGACACTAATGCACAGGTCAGGAATTGAGGATTCATCTTTTCAGTTTCTCTCCCTTCCCATTTGGCCCTACTTCTAGTATCTGTTTAGATTAGCTCTGCTTAAGAACAAAGCACAGCTAAATGAATCACACTGCATGTGTTATACCTGGGGAGGTGAAGAAACAAGCAGCACAACTCCAGCATACTTGAGGCCCAGCAAGTTTACACCTCCATGTAATTCACAGCTACTCTGATCAGCAGTAGTATCAAAGTACTCAAGCACAGCTGAGACAGCACACAATGCTCCCTGTTCACCTCTGCTGGGTAGTCTGGCTAGCCAGCTGTGCACGGTGCTTACAGAAAGCTTGTTTCTCTGCCTTGTGCAGTGCAGCTCCAGTGTTTATACAGTCAAAAATCCAAATCCCACAAATCACCTGCGACAGGCAGCCATCACAGAAGGGTCTGTCTTAGATCAAGTAGCAACTCAGCAACCTATCTTTTACCCTTTCTCTGTATTTGCAACTGCAACTTCATGCATGCAGGAAGAAACATAAGACCAGAGGGAGAAGGAATTAACATTGTAAAGAGTGGGTTGGGAGGGAAGCAAATTCATACAAATATTGTGTCTCTATCCCCAGGCACAACACACAACTTCCAATGCTGACAAGCTCTGCCTAGCTCTAGCTGTATAAAGATATTTAGCCTCCCTTCAGATCACATTTAAGAGTACAGGAGTGGAGCTCTACTTCAGAAATCCACACTTGTACCAACACTGTCCTTATAAGATGCAACTGCAGAGCCCAAGTGATTTAGGCCAAGTAGATACTTGCCATTGCAGGCCACTGGACAGAAGACATAGAAGTGGCTGGAAATCTTCTTTCAGCCAGTACCAGCTTTTGCTCCACCAGGAATGCTTTCATTCTATGGTTGTAGACTTCTATCCATCTTCTCTTTTCCCATGGCTCATCATCAAACTCCACACAGATCTACAGAAAAGGAATGAAGTGAAGGAGTGACTAACCATAACACACACATACAACATGAGAAAGGACAAACACCAATCTCCTTGGGGAGAAAAAAATATCTAAGTGCTTTATAACACAAACTTGATTATTGCTTTTCTGTCAACCATACAATCACTAAAGCATCCCAGGCTGACCTAATATGTGATAAGTGTCAGGCAATGGTAACTGGTTTGTCCTCATTACCATCACATAAATCATCAATATTCCTACTCAGCTCTGCCGTGTTCTCATCTCAAAAAGTCATCTGCTGATCAAGGACAGTTTGAGTTAACTCTGTCAATAGTGTCTACAACTAAGGAAAGCCACATCCCCCAGAACTTTAGAGGGGTGCAGCCTGTAGTGTCAATGCATTTGCTACACACTTGCATTTTCCTCTGGAGCAGCTGAATACACAAGATCTCCTTCCAAAGAATGTAACTTTAGTTAACTTAGTGAAAGCACAAGTGACAGGAAGCCAGTAAAGATGCTCTAATACTGGAATGTGAAGAAGGTCATTTGCTGCCTGTTTTTAACAGGTGACTTGACCTGTTTTCTTTGGGAAGGCATTACCCTTTTTTGCTGATTTTTCCACACTTTCCATGAAAGGATTTGGAAGGATAAACCCCAACTTTGGGAGTGGAGTATCTCAGTAAAGCACACTTCCCAGAAAAAAAAAAAAAAAATTTTTTTTAAAATGTTTTAAATGTTTTTTAAAATGTTTTAAAAATCACTCAGTCTGCACATAAAATACAATGGCCCAGTCCACACCCATTTAGTTTACCCTAACAGCCGAGAAACCACTTGAGTGAATCTCGTGTAGCTTCCCTCTAAGGGGAAAGGCAAGTAAGAGCACATGAATGGGAATGTTCCCACAGCCAAGAGGGTACAAAAATTAATTTAATCATTTTGAAGTTCCTGGAAACAAGGAAAGAGATAAGCAAACAAGCCCAGTGCCAGAACCAGAAAGGCTTGTTTTGTCTGGAGCATCAGCACTGCACAAACAGGGCAACAGAGTTGAGAAAATACTTCCAAAAGCAGCTGAGAGTCCTTCTGTTCTGCAGCTTGTTCCTGATGCCACACAAAACACAAAGTTTGGAAGACTGATTTAGAAACGTTTCTCTCTGCCAATCCGTTACCGTCTCGGGTCTAAGCCTTGCCCCACACCGCCGAGGACAGGGGAAGGCAAATGCTTGCTGCAAGAGCTCTCCACACCCCACAGGCTACTTGTCAACTTCTCCAACACTTTCCTGGGGAACGCACTAAGCCAATCGCTTCTGGCAGGACCATAACCAGTTCCAAGGCTCACAGTGAAGTCTCCAACAGCATCTTCTCCTTTTAAGTCCCAGAGAAGAACTCCTGAATTCTCTGTAGCAGCAATATCCTCCTCCTCCCTCCAAGTATGGCATGGAGACAGCCCCGCTGTCCAAAGATGGAGAAAGCTCCACCCCTGCCGCACATCAACAACAAGAAGCTCGGCCTCCAACAACTCTCCCTAACAAAGTTTGTACTTCCAAAAGTTACCCTTCCAAGAGAGAGTCAGAAACGCCTAAGATTTTTTTTTGTTTCAAAACGAGCAGATGCTTCTTCAGCTAATTAAAGGTCGTAAACTTCCACTACAAAAAGGCAAGGAAACCATTTCGATTGTTAGACGTCGCTGTCATAGAACAGTCTGCCAGGGAAGGCTCTTGCAGAAACAAGCAAGAGGACCACGCACAAGATGCCCTTAGTAAGCACGTTGTGTGTTAAAGTAACTGCCCAGACGTGCTTGGATAGCTTCACTGACTACAGCTGCCAGAAAGCCTCTCAACAGCTTCACAGTCCAACTGGAACTACTACTTGACTTTCACCCAAAGTACAGTTAACAAACTACACGAAGCCTGCAGTAACTGACTGGGTGTTTAAACTCCTGTTGGTAATCATTACTAAGTGGCCATCACACCAGAAGAGCCCAAGAAACCTCCACACCACCACACGTGAACTTGGTCCATCTTTTAAGACAGCTGAAGCACTTGCTCATGAGCAGCTACTCCAAACCCTGGGAAAGGCCACCAATCCCAACAACACAGCAGTGTTTCACTTCCAGCTCTGGGGAAAGAAGCAAACTGTTCACAAGTGACCAGACCTCAAATTCCGTTTAGGAAATACACATCAATAAAAAGTAAGCACAACAAGGGCAACAAAACCCGCAAGCATTCAAAATGCAAGTGGAAGAAAGCACATTTATCCTCAGTTTGAGGCAGGTTCCAGCGCCAGGAGGATGACGGTCGGGGCTCCAGCCAGGGGTGCACTTTTCCAGGCAGGTTGGGTAGGGAAGCTGACCCAGGCCTCCCTGCCCGAACAACTGCGTGTATATATAGCTGCGTGCACACCCCCACACCAAGTTCCCGGAGCGCAGGGTAAGCACTCCGCTTTTAGAAGGTCTCTTCCCAAGCTCCCGCTTACCTTTAGGTCTTGTTTGGAGATGTCCGTGTGCGAAACCGCCCGGATTCTGCCCGACTTCCAGGGCCACTCCAAGACGCGGCTGACATCCCAGGGCCTGTCGTCTTCCTCCGACAGGCTGAGGAACTTTTTTCCCACGAGCAGCGACCAGCTCCCCTCTAGCCTCAGCACCATTTTAACTCATCGGGAGGCCTTCAGGGAGGAAGTCAACGGAAGGAGAAGAGAAAAAGCTAAAACAGGGCACGGCGGCGGTCAGGCGGCAGCCCCGCTCCCAGCCCCGCCCGCCTTTCCTCACAGGGACCCGGGCGGGCTAGAGCGGTCTTGTTTCCTTTCTCTCCTTCCCCTTCTCCTGCCTCCCTCCCCCGCTTCCCATCAGGCAGCTCCAGCCGAGCCCTCAGACACCCACAGGACGCTTATTTGCCCACGGTCCTGTTAATCATTGCCTCAGTCTAGGGGGTGGAAATACCAGAAGCTGCTGCAATGCAACTCGCAAAGACTTCCACCTCGGTCGGCCGCGCTCTGCCTTCCTCAGCCTGTCCCCCGCCGCCTCTTTGTTCCCTCCCTCCCTCTGAGGGGCAGGAGCGCGAGGCGGCAGTTGAAGGCGAGGCAGGGAAGGAGCCGATCGGGCCAAGCTCCTTCCGGACGTCTCTC
>VWZE01002896.1:48846-63126 GCA_013396675.1 Eubucco bourcierii
GTCCTCGCTAGTCGGGCGGGGCTCGTGGCCAGCCTCCCGCTGCGATTGGCCTGCGGGGTCGGTGCACGCACCCAGCCACGCCTCAAAACCGTTGCTCAGCAGATGGCGGATAAAATAGACGTATCCTTCCGCAGAGCATCGAGTGAAGGAGTCCGCCAGCCCGCCCACATCCGCGAAGAACCCAAAGACGGGGCCAAAGAGAGAAACTAACGCGCTGGAGGTCATAGTACGGCTACAGGCTTAGGGCTCTGCCGTGGGCTAGCTCAGCCCGAAGTCCTAAGGAGCGCCTTTGGAGGCAGCGGAAGGATCTGAAGGAGGCAAACGGCGTGAACCGACCCTTATACGTGCGGTTCGCTGCGTACTCAGATATAGCACAGGGGGAGGGGGCATCTGCGGGTGGCTCTGCGCAGGCGCCTGCCGGCACGGGGCACCTGCGGGGGCGCTGCGGGCTGCGCCGTGCCCCACACCTGCCCGCCGCCGCCTCTGCGCAGGCGTGCTGGGGAGCGGCGGCGCCCAGCGCCGGGCGGGGCCAGGCCGGGGCCTTTCGCGGGCACCATCTTGTCTGGTCGCCTTGGAGGCTGTGGGACGCGAGGCGTTACGGTGGGCCGAGGATGCGCCGGAGGCTGCGCGGGAGGCTGGCAGGCTAAAGGCGTCCCTACCGCGGAGCTTTCCTCTCTTGCAGGAACTGTGTACCCTTGCCAGGGCTGTTGCTGGTGTGATGAGGCAACCAGGTGCTGCGGAGGTGCTGCCGAGCCAGCCGAGCACGTTCTGTAGTGACCTGGCAAGACATGCACCGTCTGCTGCCTCAGGGGTGTCCTACCAGAGGACGGGGGAGGAAGGAGATAAAGGACCCCAGGCCTTGAGTGCTCTGGTTTGGTGGAAGGCAGTGGGCTCAGCCTTGCTGTCTCTGGCATCCCAGCACAGAGATGTGGGAGCTGCAGCAGCCCCATCAGGCAGCATTGGCCTCTCTGCAGCTGAGATGCTCCTGCTGCCTCCTCAGCCATTTCTCCATGGAGCCAGTTCCCTACTTGTGTTAAATGTACCACTCAACCTTTCCCACCACTTTGCTTCAGTGCTCTCCACTGGGCACTTTGCTGCTGCTGCTGCTGCATATGCATTCAGGTATGAAATTAAAGCTCCCTGTGTGCCGTGGTGAGGGAATTCCTGTTCTCCACAGCATGAAAATCAGCCCAGAGTCCTCTGTTGGCAATCCCCAGCAGCCTAGAGATATGCAGCATTTTCAGCACAGCAACCAACCCAAAGCGAGCAATAGAAAATGAGTCTTAACTTACCGGGAGGTGTGTGCAGCCTGAGGGAGTGCTTGCTAGCTGGCACTGAGTGGGGAGAGGCACATTTCCTTCTCAGAGCTGAAAATACACAGAGCTGACCTGCAAAATGGGATTGGTGGTATCTTCTAAAGCTGTATCTCCAACTACCAAATCATTAGTTTCATTGTAGGTGTCAGGCTTCGGTAGCAGGATCACAGAAAATATCCAGCTGGAAGAGATCTCACAGCTCATTTGGCCCAACCCTCGACCCAGCGCTGAAGGGTCAGCACTAACCACGTCCCTCACCCAGTGCAGGTGTTGGGTACCCTCCTCTGAAGCCCTCAGTTTGATGCAGGCACAACAGTGCTTCGCAGGGCACACTCGGGAACAGCAAGGTTAGGGAACAGCTAAGCAGCGTGAATGCAGGCTGCTCAGGCTGTAGGTGACACTCTGCTTAGCTGATGGTGCCATTAGCACCAGAAAGAAGCTTTACAGACTCACAGATTGCATCAGGTTGGAAGAGATCATCAAAGGGCATCTTCTGCAACCCCACTGTGGTCACAGGGACACCTCCAAGTTGAGCAGGCTGCACAGGGACACATCCAGGCTGACCTTGAATGGCTCCAGTGACAGAGCCTCAACCACCTCCCTGGACAGCCTGTGCCAGTGTCTCACCACCCTCAGTGTTCACAACTTCCTCCTCATATCAGCAACTTAACTGCCCTACTCCAGATCCAAACCGTTGCCTCTCCTACCCCAACAGGTTCTTCTGAACAGTCCCTCCCCAGCCTTCCTATAGGTCCCCTTCAGGCTGCTCTAAGGTCTGCTTGGAGCCTTCTCCAGGCTGCACAGCCCCAACTCTCCCAGCCTGTCCCATAGGAGAGCTCCTCCTGCCCTTTGAGCATCTTCATGCCTCCTCTCCAGCAGGTCCATGTCTCTTTTGTCTTGGGGGCCCATAGGTGGGCACAGCACAGGACACAGTACTGTCAGGAGAGACTGGAAAGACAACCAAATGGGTTTTGTGGCTGAGCAGCTCCCACATGCCTAGGAGGGCCAAGAGTAAGAGAGCAGGCAGAGGGTGAGAGTTACAGAGGCATAGTCATGAGTGACCTCGAAAATGAACTTGTGTGGGAGCTGATGGCCAAAGCAGAGCCATGTGGGCAAAGGGAAGCCCTGTGAGTGTCTGCTCTCCCCACCAGATGCTGAAGCAGAGAGTGCAAGTTGCCAGGAACCTGGACACAAGTCAAGCATTCAGGGTACAAACAAGGTTTTGGTCCTGAAAGAGCAGAGGCATTCAAAGCCCAGGGACTAAAGTTTGAAGCCACATAACTTAAGGTGTTGAAGGGATTTCAGTTTTAAGCTTGTAATAAGCTGCTTGTTTTACTTCCCTAGGACTCTTCATTCCCTGAAGAAGCCAGGTCAGGATCAAATACATTTTTTTAGTTCTCTAGCTTCTTGAAAAGGTACAAGTTTTGGGTTGGAAGTGAAGTCCTGCATCAAAAAAACCAAAGATCTACCATTTTAAGCTGTGACTGCAAACATCTCTGGATTTCTTGAGTCCTGATAGAGTTTATTTCCCAGAGTTTCAACCACACAGCCCAGAAAAATAAATGCCAGTGTTTCTTTTCCCTGATTATTTTATCACCTCTTACAACAGGCTTCACAAAAGCCAATGTCTGATAGACAACCTGTGGGTATCTGTGCCCAGTCTCACCCACACAGCCTGGCAACAGACAGTTCAGATGTTCAGGATTCACTTTTGACCCAGCTCTGTGATGCTGGCACAGGTGCAGCTACCCCCCTCTGGCTTTGGCAGACAAAACCCCATTGGAAGTATCTGCAAAACTGTGTCCAAAGAACTATGCCCAGCAGGCCAAGGGAGGTGATTCTCCCCTTTCTTCTTCCACAAGACCCCATCAGTCTTAGTGTGTTCAGCTCTGGGACCCCTCAATATAAGGTTGTGGACATGCTCAAGCAGGTCCAGAGGAGACCACAAACACAATGGACTGGAGCACATCTGTGAAGACAGGCTCAGAGAGTTGGGGTTGTTGAGCCTGGGAAAGGCTCCAGGCAGACCTTAGAGCAGCCTCCCAGTACTTACAGGGGGCTACAGGAAAGCTGGAGAGGGACTCTGCTCAGACAGTGCAGTGAGAGGACAAAGGGGTTTAAAGAAAGAGCAGATTCAGGCTGGATGTTAGGGCAGAATTTCTTAGTGCAAGGGTGGGGAGACACTGGCACAGGTTGCCCAGGGCGAGGCTGTGGCTGCCCCCTCCCTGGAGGTGTTCAAGGCCAGACTGGATGAGGCTCTGAGCAGCCTGTGCAGGTGGGAGGTGTCCCTGGGCATGGCAGGGAGTTGGAGCTGGATGAGCTTTGAGGTCCCTTCCAACCCAGCCCATTCAGGGTTGTGTGTACAAAGCCCAGTGCCATAAGCACACCGAAGTGCTTAGCCTCCAAAGCAGCAGGTGCCAACCTGTTCTCAGTCACAGAATCACTGAGGCTGGAAAAGACCTCTGAGATATCCAGTTCAGCCTACAGACTAACATTATGACATCAGCTAAACCATGCCACCAAGTGCCACATCCAAGATTTTCTTAAAGACCTTCAAGGACGGTGACTCCACCACCTCCCTGGGCAGTCCATTCCAGTGCCTAATCACCCTTTCTGTGAGGAAGTGCTTCCTAACATCCAACCTAAACCTCCCCTGGTGCAACTTCAGATCATGCCCTCTTGTCCTGTCACTAGTTACCTGGAAGAAGAGCTTGATCTCCACCTGACTACAACATCCCTTTAGGTAGCTGTAGAGAGTGATGAGGTCCCTGCCCTGAGTCTCCTCTTCTCCAAGCTGAACAACCCCAGCTCCCTCAGCTTCCCATAAAACCTTCCCTTCAATCCCTTCACCAGTCCAGTCACTGTCCCCTGGACCCCCTAGTTAGCCAAAACCAGTGATAAATGATGGACAGTGGCTTAGCCAGTGGCTTAGCCAGCTCTTGCCAGCTCTTGCCAGCTCTTGCCAGCTCCCTAAGCACCGCTGCATAAATCGCATCTGGACCCATAGATTTACTAGGGTCTAAATGGCACAGCAGGTCACTAACTACTTCCTCCTGGTTAAGAGGAGGGGGATATTCTGCTCCCCATCCCTGTCTACCGACTCAAGAGCCAAACTGCCCATGGGATAGTCTTTTTGTTAAAGACTGAGGCAAAGAAGCTGTTAAGTACCTCAGTCTTGTCCTTGTCTTCTGTTACTGCGCTCCCTCTTTGATCCAATAATGAACGAAGGCTTTCCCTGGCCCTCCTTTTGCTATTAGTATACTTACAAAAGCACTTTTTATTATCTTTGACAGAACTGGCCAGATTAAGTTCAGATTGAGTTTTGCATCTCTGATTTTCTTTCTGTGTGATCTTACAACAGCCTTAAATGCTTCCTGGTTCACCTGCCTGTTTTTTCAAAGTCGACACACTCTATTTTGTTGAGTTCTTGCAAAAGCTCCCTGCTCAGCCAAGCAGTCTGGAACCTGTTTTTGCAGGCAGCTGGACCTGACAGGTTGAACTAATAGGTAAGCCTTTAGCTCCTGCTTGAGCAAGGAGTAGCCTCTGCACACAGATGCTCTTTAACCAGTAACTCAGAACACACCTGAGTAAATTCCTCCTTTCTGTGCCACAGCAGCACTTTGCTCCTGTGCTCTGCATCACAGGAAGGAAGTGCCAAGAGGCTTTGTGGAAGGAACAACTGGAAGTGAACAAAACATGTGACAAAACTCCACAGGCAGTGTTAGGACCAGCAGTGCCTCAAACATTTGAGCCTGCTTCTCTGCAAATAAAATCTGGATGTGCTGCTCGAGTGTTTGTGCTTCAAAACTGCTGCCTAGAAGTATTTGGTGTCGCCTGCCACAGGCAGTTGGTACAAAAGGGACATTTCACCCCGAGCAAGGCTCCTGGCACTGTATTCTCAGGAGGTATTTCAGTGGGAAGTGCAGGCTGGTTGCTGGTCAAGGCAGCCCTGCACTGCCAGGCCAAGCTGTGCAGACAGAGCAGAGTGATCAGTGCAAGATCTCACCTGTGCTGTGTTTGTATTTCTCTGCCTTATAGGTCTTCACTCAGCCGAAGGCCTGCTGGGCAGGAGGAGCACAGGAAAGGAACATAAGCTGCTGGGTGAGAGATGGAGGTGTGAGGATGTGGAATTAAAGCTGGGAGTGCTGCTGGCCAGCCTGCCAAAGGAGCCTGGGCTTGGGCAGGCACCCGACAGCAGCATCTCTGCAGTGTGTCTTGAGAGGGGGTGTTAAAGAAAGAGGAGCAGGAGCAGCAGCTGTCCTACCTACCACCAAACTGCTGTAGGTTAACTACTCACTAAGTAGCTAAAGTAGAATGGTTATTGCTGCTGTTCAGTCTGGCTGCAGCTCCAGCAGGAAGGTGAGAGCCTGGCTAAGCTCTCTTCTCAGAGAGTCATGGAGTCACAGAATGGTAGGGCTTGGAAAGGATCTCTGAAGGTCATCCAGTCCAAGGCAGGGTTGCCCAGGGCAGCCTGCAGAGGAGGAGGCTCCACAGCCTCCCTGGGCAGCCTGCTCCAGGGCCCCAGCACCCTCACAGTAAGGAAGCTCTCTCAGTGTCCTGTGTGCCAGGTTGTATCCGTTGCCCCTTGTCCTCTGGCACCACTGGAAGAGACCTCTGCAAACATCGATCAGGTCCCCTCTCAGCCTTCTCTCCTCTAGCCTAAACAGCCCCAGGGCCCTCAGCCTGTCCTCACCAGGCATAACATGTTCCACTCCATCATCCTCCGCTGCAGGCTCTCTAGCATGTCCCTGTTGAACTGGGGAGCACAGAACTGGACACAATACTCCTGTGGTTAAAGGTCTGCACTCACCTGGCTTGGAGCAGTTTTGCAGGACTAGCAGGAGTAGTTCTGCTCTTTGCCCCACGCTTCTCCCCCTCCCCTAAGTTCCCATAACCCCTCCTCCTTACATCAGTGGATGCTGTGTCCCCACCTGCAGCTGAAGGCAGCACACAGCAGGACACAAAGTGCGTTCTGAGGCTGAAGGAGGAATGCCCTAAGGAGAGCTGAGGTTCCTGCTGTCCGCCCCACACACCCTGCAGTGAGCCTTCTCTTGCTTGTGCTAGTTGTGAGCTGGCAGCTCTTTAGATTTGCTGTCACTAGTACAGAAACAGCAACATGGGTGAGGACATTTAGGATGATAGAACCAACTCTGAAGTTTTAATCGACTATTTAAGATATTTAATTACTCTGTTGGATGTTAATTATTGTCTGGGGATTGGGGTTGGCTATGAAATGTTTCAGATCATAGAATCATAGAATCACAGAATGGGAAGGTTGGAAGGAACCTGAAGGATCATCCAATTCCAACCCCCTGCCATAGGCAGGGACACCTCCCAATAGCACAGGGCACTCAAGGCCTCATCCAGCCTGGCCTTGAACACCTCCAGGGAGGTTGTGGAGCACAGAATCACCCAATGGGATCAAAGACCACATTGAGTGATTCTGTGCTCCACAACCTCCCTGGGCAACCTGTGCCAGTGTCTCACCACCCTCACTGCAAACAACTTCCTCCTAACATCCACTTTCAATCTCCCCTCTGCCACTTCAAACCCATTCCCCTTGGCCTGCCATTCCCAGACCTTGTCAATAGTCCCTCCCCAGCCTTCCTGCAGCCCCCTTCAGATCCTGCAAGGCCACTCCAAGCTCTCCTGGAAGCCTTCTCCTCTCCAGGCTGCAGAGCCCCAACTCTCTCAGCCTGTCCTCACAGCAGAGCCGCTGCAGCCCTCTCAGCATCTTGGTGGCCTCCTCTGCACTGGCTCCAACACTTCCATGTCCTTCCTGTGCTGGGGGCTCCACAACTGCACCCAGGACTGCAGGTGGGCTCTGAGGAGAGCAGAGCCAAGGGGCACAATCCCCTCCCTTGCCCTGCTGCCCACACTGCTCTTGCTGCAGCCCACAATCAGTTCTGAAGCTCAGCAGTATTTATAGACAGTGATGCAATAACCTTTAAAGAACCACAGACAGACATTAAACACAAAAGTGTGGTCAGCAGTCACAGGTTGGTTTTGGTTTGCCTTGGCTGCTCCAGGTGGAGACAGCCTTCCCCTTCAGGTTGCAATAGCAACACATCACCAGTTGCTAATTCCAAGGGTTTGGGATATCACACTTGTAACAAAGAATGCAAATCAACATTCTCTTGATGGGTATAATTGAAACAAGGCTCAGAAACCAGCAGCACAGCAGGAGTGGCTTGGTGGTGGTGTTGCTGCCCATGTACAGAAAGATCCACTGAGCTGTAGGTAAAGCTACACAGTAAACCTCAAGAAATATTAGAATCACAGAACCACAGAATGTTAGGGGTGGGAAGGGACCTGCAGAGCTCATCCAGTCCAACTCCTGCCAGCACAGCAGCACCCAGGGCAGGGCACACAGAACACATCCAGGGGGGTTGGAAAGGCTCCAGAGCAGGAGACTCCACAGCCTCTCTGGGCAGCCTGCTCCAGGCTCCAGCACTCTCACACCAAACAACTTTCTCCTCATGCTGAGCTGCAACCTCCTGGGCTCCAGCTGGTACCTGCTGTCCTGTCACTGGGCACCACCACGCAGAGCCTGGCACCTTCATCCTGGCACCCACCCCTCAAGTATTTAATGAACTGAAGAAATTTTTTCTTTGTTGATCATCTTTACCTGCAAAAGCCTCATAGCAAGCTCATGTTATTCATATTCTGCTCCTCCTTCTCCAGGTGGTAGAGGAGCTGACAAGGAGAGGTCCTATGCTGGATCTCTTTCTCACCACCAAGGAGGTGCTGGTGAGGAGTGTGAAGCTCAAGGGCAGCCCTGGCTGCAGTGACCATGAAGAGCAGCAACAAGGGCACACAGCAAGCTCACTCTGGACTTGGAGAGAGCAGATTTTTGCCTTTTCAGGGACCTGCTTGGCAGAGTCCTATGGGACAGTGTCCTGAAGGGAAGAGGGTTACTGATGAAGGATCACCTCCGTGCTCAGGAGCATTGCCTCCCAATGGAGAGCAGCTAGGCAAAACCTGTGAGAGGCCTGCAAGGATGAGCAAGCTGCTCCTGGAGCAACTCACACAGAATGGGAGCAAGGACAGGCTGGGAGGGGTACAGAGGAACTGCCTCAGCAGCCAGGGGCTAGATTAGGAGAGCCAGAATCCTGCTACAGTGGCGACTGACCAGGGACATCAGGGGCAGCAAAAACACTTTCCACAGGTACCTGGGTGATAGAAGGAAGGCTGGGGGGAATGTGGGCCTGCTGCAGAAGGAGGGAGAGCATCTGTTCACCTGGGGTGAGGAGAAGGCAGAAGTACTGAAGGGCTTTTTGCCTCAGCTCTCTCCAGCAGGTGCTCCTCC
The DNA here is from genome assembly GCA_013396675.1 of Eubucco bourcierii. NCBI lineage: Eukaryota > Metazoa > Chordata > Aves > Piciformes > Ramphastidae > Eubucco > Eubucco bourcierii. Next base: position 57,472 of record VWZE01002896.1, read on the forward strand.
AGCCTGTGTTGCACAAGGTGAACTGCACACTGAGAGCAGATCCAAGACCATCTAAGGAACCTGCAGGTTCCCAAGGTCAGTTCCAACCCAAAGCCTTCTGGTTCTGTGCTCCTTGGTGATGTCCAGGCTCATGCACCATTGCAGGAACACAACATGGATTTGGCAAAGCCCTGTGAGCCTTTGCAGCATTCCCTGCCAGTGCCAGAGAGGATCCAGAGAGGATGCCAGGGAGCAATGGAACTAAATCCAACAAGGCCAAGGCAGAGTCTGGCATCTGGGAAAGAACAACACCATGGACCAGGATAGGCTGGGACTGAGCTGTTGGAAAGCAGCACAGGGCAAAGGGACCTGAGGGTGCCGGTGTGCAGAAGGATGCCCAGGAGCCAGCAATGTGCCCTTGAGGCCAAAAAGGCCAAGGGCAATGTGGGATGGATTAAAAGATCCAGAGAGGTTCTGTCCCTCTGCTCTGCCCTGCTGAGGCCACAGCTGGACTCTTGTGCCCAGTTCTGGGTCCCTCAGCTCAAGAAGGAGCTCAGGGAAGTGCTGGAGAGAGCCCAGCCCAGAGCCAAAGCTGCTGCAGGCAGTGAACATCTCCTGTGAGGCCAGGCTGAGGGAGCTGGCAGCTGGCAGCTGGCAGCAGAGCAGCCTGAGGGCTGCCCTCAGTGCTGTGCTAAAGATGTGCAGGGCAGTGTGGGCAGGACACAGCAAGGCTCTGCCCAGGTGTGCCCAAGGGCAGCACAAGGGGCACTGGGGGCAAGCTGGAGCAGAGGAGGTGCCAGGGAACAGGAGGGGAAACTTTGTGCCTGTGAGGGTGCTGGAGCCTGGAGCAGGCTGCCCAGAGAGGCTGTGGAGTCTGCTCTGGAGCCTTTCCAGCCCCCCTGGATGTGTTGTGTGTGCCCTGCCCTGGGTGCTGCTGCTCTGGCAGGGGTTGGGCAGGATGAGCTCTGCAGGTCTCTCTCGGGCCCCTCATGCTCTGTGACTCTCTGATCTTGACATTTATCACAAAGGCTTCCTGCTGCTTCTTTTCAACAGATCTGTCTTGTGCCTTCTTCCCTGCTAGCAAAGTGACTCTTTTCTCTTGTGGAATTGCCAAGGCCTTGCAGCAACTCATGCTGCTGTGGAGCTGTCAGGTCAGTGAATCCCAGACTCAGTGATTTTTCCCTTTCCAGTACTGAGCTGGCCACTGCCTGCTGTCCTGGCACCATCTCACCACTACTAGCGGTGCTGCTTGGGCTTCTCAAAACCAGATGTGTGCTGTCTGCAGAATACAACTGGGATCAGCTCTTGTCTTTCCCATGACACTGCTGGTACCAAGGGAGGCTCCATCCTCCCAGTAGCCACCCTTGATGTGCTGCTCCATGGTGAAAGGGTCTGCCCTGAGCCTTCTCAGGGCTGAACAACCCCAACTCTTCTTCACCTGGCAGGGCTGGCAGGGCCTGGTCACTGCCATGGTCCTGTCCAGGGTCAGGTTTGGAATGCAGCCTCCAGTGGCATTCTCCATGCCCTGCTGAGGCAGTGCTAAGGCAGCTGGAGTGGTGCTGCTGGAACTGCAGAGCAGCTGAGGCTAAGGCTGCAGATGTTGACTGTAGAAGAGAGGGTTTCAGCAGCTGGATTGCTAAATGTGACCTAGTTGGTGGAGCCCAGAAGTGGGAGCCAGGGCTGGAAGCTAACCCTAAGTGTGTCATTAGGCAGCTAATTGAATTCACCTCATGTCTCTGTGGGGTGGGGATCAGCATCACTGCTCTTAGGGCTTGCTTTGTGTTGTGCACACGAGAGATGCTTGAGTGTTGCAGCTACTAATTAGAAATTATTTTAATCTTCAAATTTCTTTTTTTTTCTTTTAAACTTAATAAGTGTTTATGCTCCCTAATGTCAGGGGGAGAAAAAGAAGCAGCATGTTGCAAGGCAGCTGCTAAGGGTTTTCCCAGTAGATGCTTAACATGAAACTGGGATTGAGTCACCTGCTTCAGATAAAAAGACAGTGCAAGAAGGGATAGAGCAGAGCAGAGGCTTGGAGTACAGTGTGTGGAGAGCACACCCAAAGCAGCTGACACAGCTGTGCCTTCAAACTGCCTCCCCCTGCTCTCAATCCAGAACCTGGCAGTGGGCACTGTGATTGCTCAGCAGCAGCAGTGGAGAGCACTGCTCACCAGCTGGCACAGCAGTGTCAGAGACCCTTACTGCTGCCAGCTCAGTCAGCACTGCCCTTGCTGTGTGCTGTGACCTTCTCCTTTCCATCCCCCCAGAGGAGGGGAGCACTGGGCAGTTGGAAAGCCACTGGGATGGCAACTGAAGGCATAGAAAGGGACCTCAGAGCTCATCTATCCAGCCTCTCCAGCAGTGTGAGCAGGGAGGCCTCTCAACTAAACTTGGTTGCTTAAGGCCTTGTCCAACCTGGCCTTAAGCAATCACAGCCTCCCTGGACAACCTGTTCCAGAGTCTCACTGCCCTCATACTGCAGAACTTCTTCCTCAGCTCCAGTCTAACCCTGCTCTGCCTCAGCTCCAAACCATCTATTCCCTCTTGTCTTGCCTCTAGACACCCTCAGCAAAAGTCTCTCTGCAGCCTTCCTGTAGGTTCTCTTCAGGTACTGGCAGGCAGCTCTGAGGTCCTCCCACAGTCTGCTCCAGGCTGAACACCCCTCAGCCCCCTCAGCCTGTCCTCCACGTTGAAGCCAGCTGGGCACTGCCTGCTGTGTGGGAACTGATGCAGACAAAGTTTCACTGCCCTCATGCTTCAGAAGACAGCAGGGAGAGGGGACACTGACAAGGAGGCAAAGAGCAGTTTGTAAGTGATGAATCAAGGCTCTGGTGGCAGTTAAGGGTAACTGTGCTGCTCAGCCCCTAACACCTGCTCCAACACTGACCCCTGTGACGGCTTTGGCCCTGTGAGCTGGCACTGCCTGTTGTGTCCCTGCCTGCATGCTGTGCCTGAGAGAGGTACCCAAACTTCAGGGTGTAATAATAAACCTTCCCAGTGGGCATGAGAGCTCCTCCTCACTGCTGGCACTGGTGCCTGTGAGCTGTGTTGCTGCACAGCCCTCAGCAGTGCAAGGCAAACAGTCATGCTCCTGACACTCAGAGCCCTCCAATGCTCTGCAGGATTTGCTTTCCAGCACTGCACTGAGAAAATCCCCACCAGCTCTCCCAGTTATTTCAGCCACCGGAGGACATGGGCAGCTACAGACCTGCCAGTCTGACCTCAGTGCCAGGGAAGGGCATGGAGCGATCCAGCTCGAGAGCAGGGCAGCCAGAGTATCAGGCCCAGTCAGAATGGCTTCATGAAGGGCAGGTCCTGCTTGAACACCCTGATCCCCTTCTGTGGCAAGGTGACCTTGAGTGGCTGAGAAACAGGCTGAGGATGCTGCTCACCCCAGTACAGCTTTGACTCCACATCCCACAGCATCCTGCTGCAGTCCCTGGCAGGACCTTTCCCACCAGCAGTGCGAGATGTGCTGCAGGACCTTTCCTCACTGCTCCCAGCACTGTGAGATGTGCTGCAGGACCTTTCCTCACTGCTCCCAGCACTGTGAGATGTGCTGCAGGACCTTTCCTCACTGCTCCCAGCACTGTGAGATGTGCTGCAGGACCTTTCCTCACTGCTCCCAGCACTGTGAGATGTGCTGCAGGACCTTTCCTCACTGCTCCCAGCACTGTGAGATGTGCTGCAGGACCTTTCCTCACTGCTCCCAGCACTGTGAGATGTGCTGCAGGACCTTTCCTCACTGCTCCCAGCACTGTGAGATGTGCTGCAGGACCTTTCCTCACTGCTCCCAGCACTGTGAGATGTGCTGCAGGACCTTTCCTCACTGCTCCCAGCACTGTGAGATGTGCTGCAGGACCTTTCCTCACTGCTCCCAGCACTGTGAGATGTGCTGCAGGACCTTTCCTCACTGCTCCCAGCACTGTGAGATGTGCTGCAGGACCTTTCCTCACTGCTCCCAGCAGTGTGAGATGTGCTGCAGGACCTTTCCTCACTGCTCCCAGCACTGTGAGATGTGCTGCAGGACCTTTCCTCACTGCTCCCAGCAGTGTGAGATGTGCTGCAGGACCTTTCCTCACTGCTCCCAGCACTGTGAGATGTGCTGCAGGACCTTTCCTCACTGCTCCCAGCAGTGTGAGATGTGCTGCAGGACCTTTCCTCACTGCTCCCAGCACTGTGAGATGTGCTGCAGGACCTTTCCTCACTGCTCCCAGCAGTGTGAGATGTGCTGCAGGACCTTTCCTCACTGCTCCCAGCACTGTGAGATGTGCTGCAGGACCTTTCCTCACTGCTCCCAGCAGTGTGAGATGTGCTGCAGGACCTTTCCTCACTGCTCCCAGCACTGTGAGATGTGCTGCAGGACCTTTCCTCACTGCTCCCAGCAGTGTGAGATGTGCTGCAGGACCTTTCCTCACTGCTCCCAGCACTGTGAGATGTGCTGCAGGACCTTTCCTCACTGCTCCCAGCAGTGTGAGATGTGCTGCAGGACCTTTCCTCACTGCTCCCAGCACTGTGAGATGTGCTGCAGGACCTTTCTCACTGCAGTGTTGTGGGTCTTGGAGCAGAGACTGGAACCTGAGAGGCTTCTTGCCACGGGTGCTGCTTTTGTGTCCTGGTTGTGGCTGTTTGCCAGTGTTGCCCATGGGGTGGGTGGCAGTGGGGCAGTTCCCTGAGTTTCTGCTTTGTGCTGCACTGCTGTCCCCGCAAAGAGGCTGAGCTGAGGCAGCTGTGCACTGTTTTGTGAGGGGATTGTGCACTGTACTGTTGTGAGTTGATATGCTCAGTGGAACTCTTTGTCTCCAGTCATTTCATCTCAACCCACAGGGTTTTTTGGGGTTACTTTCCCCTTGGTTCTGTGTTTTCACAGAATACAGGTTGTTAGGGACCCCAAGGATCCCCCAGTCCAGCCTCTCAGGGTAAGAACATCACTTAGGGGAACTGGCCCAGCACCCTGGCAGGTTGTGCTGTGAAGGTCTCCAGTCCAGAGGAGCCTCCCTGGAGCTTTTTTCCAACCTTTCTTAGTTTGAGTGGTGATTTTTTTTTTTTCTGGCATTCAGTGAGAGTCTCCCCAGTAGCAGCTTGTCCCCATTGCCTCTTGTCCCCACTGCCCCTTGTCCCCACTGCCCCTTGTCTTTGCTATGGGACCCTGTACAAAGGGAGCCTCTTTCCTCATGACAGCTGCCATTTATGTGCTTGGTCATGGTTATGAGCTCTGTCCTAAGCCCTCCCTTCTCCAGGCTGAACAACTCCAGCTCTCTCAGCCTTCCCTCCTATGACAGCTCTGCCAGTCCTCTGATCATCCTCCTGGCCCTTCCTGAACCCTTTCCAGCCTGTGCCCATCTTTCTTGTACAGTGGGGACCAAATCTGTGCACAGTTGTGCTGGTTTGAGGCTAGCTGGAATATTTTAACGGAGAAAATTATAGGCTGTGAAAGGAAAACACTGCTGATGTCTGCTGCACTCATAGCCTTGCTGAGATGGATAAGAACAAGAAGACAAACACAGGTAAGACACTCACACACAGACACTCTTGGGCTCTCTAGCTTCTTGCCTTCTCCTCTCTGCTAACCCAACTCACCACGCTGCTTCTAACCCCCTGGCCCATCCTCCAAACTCCCCTTGCACGTAAGGCAGACCCTGGGGTAAGGCAGAGGGGTGGGAAGAAGGTGGAAGG